>OZ014507.1:45990926-46325926 GCA_963966075.1 Aphodius sticticus | reverse complement strand
TTTTGTGGCGACGATTCCGGAGAAACTACTAAAGGTATCGGAACGAAACTTCATATTTAGGAGTTTCATGGCCAAACTTAGAGCTGAAAAGCTTTCTGTTAAAAAGGGTCCAAAGGAACTGGAGGTTTAGTGTTAGCATTTTTGAAAGATTTTGTAAATAAGCCGGCATTTCTGGAATTTCGTCGAAATAGTTAAATAATAAATTAAACTAGAGGAAATTCTGAATAATTTATGTCTATGACATTTTTTGGTACAATCAATAGTTTAGCTGCATAAGCAAATTCTATTTCATCGAGATCGGTCGTACTGCATTAAAACTAGTAGCCAGGATATGTCAGATTAAATGTCAGATGTGATTTTAATGACGGTGTAGATAGTGTCAAACGCTAATGCTTTGACAATACTACTGGACTGCGTTCAGGAACAACGCTCCGACTAGATGGAGCGCGCTCTAGTTGCTCGCTCCACTTCCGTTCAGAAACGCAAAAATTTCAAACAGAGCAGTTACTCCCTGACGTTCAGAAACGACAAGAGTAAACGCTCGGAGCGCGCTCGATTATATCATGTACAGACTTAGTACAAGTGGACGAAAAGTGATTTATGGGTTATGTTTTCTAGCTTTAGGCAGGTTTTAGGACAGGTGTCATCCAGGTGGTTGACTGACGATGTCACCACCGATTGTAAGATGACGCATGGTGACGTGACAACAAATAAAACCATTATTTTAATTGTTGTTTAAATATAAGAGAAAATGTTAATAATGTATAGTTCTAATATTATTCTAAATAGTTTAGGGAATGGTTTCTTGTGTGTGTTTTTAACAGATTTTGATTACAGATCTAAGTATTGAACAAATAGGAACTCAACATTTCCATATATCATTTTAATTTACAAAACGGTTACACCCAATAATTCTAGGTGAACGAGAATGATGTTTTTTATCTATTTTCGAGACACACTGTGGAGTAACTAAGTAATTTAGCGCGAACCATATCACTATTTGGTATTTTATATTTTTTGTCAATAAATGTTTTTGCAAATACATAATTTGAAGTAAACCTTAGTAATTAGAAACGCGGTTAAACCTTATAGCAAATGTACTTAGTAATTGACAGTATTATATAATTATTTTAATCCTACCAATTTAAACATAATGACCAGGAATTAATAGATAAACCTATGACTAGAAAATTCCATTTTGATTAGTGAAATTTGAAAACATAATGTTGTCCAATAAAGTAATCATTGAATTTAACGTTAAAAGTTGCGTTCGGATATTCTACACCGTTGACACTTTTTGCACCAAGTGACACCCATGTGACACCGAGCCGTTTTATGATGCGGTGCGGTGTAGCAGTGTTGACACTTTCGTGTTCGGATATAGCTAGGGGAGGCAGTGCGGTGTACGTGGTGCGTGCACTATCTACACCTTCAATAGCTGTGTTCGTTTATTCGGTTCTGGATTCGGTGTAGATAGTGTCGGTGCGCTGTCACGTGACAACGGTGTAAGGGTGGTGTAAGGTGTAGTTCACAGGATTTTCGAACGCACCTGGGCACATGATGCGCGTCAAACGTCAGACTGGTCAGCGTCCGATCTGTCAGTGTCACGTGTGTCAAAACTTTGCTATGTTCTAATACGAAATGACCTCACTTAACCCAACTTAACCTAAAAAAACACTGACAAGATTGACGTACACCGCCTCCGTACACCGCGCTCCACCAAAATTGAAGGTGTAGATAGTGCACGCACCACGTACACCGCACTGCCTCCCTCTAACTATATCCGAACACGAAAGTGTCAACACTGCTACACCGCACCGCATAATAAAATGGCTCGGTGTCACTTGGTGCAAAAAGTGTCAACGGTGTAGAATATCCGAACGCAGCTAATTTTGGTGGACTACGGTGTACGCAGGCGGTGTACGTCAAACTTGTCAGTGTTTTTTTAGGTTAAGTTGGGTTAAGTGAGGTGATTTCGTATTAGAACAGCTGTGTTCGTTTATTCGGTTCTGGGTTCGATGTAGATAGTGTCGGTGCGCTGTCACGTGACAACGGTGTAAGGGTGGTGTAAGGTGTAGTTCACAGGATTTTCGAACGCACCTGGGCACATGGTGCGCGTCAAACGTCAGACTGGTCAGCGTCCGATCTGTCAGTGTCACGTGTGTCAAAACTTTGCTATGTTCTAAAGCGAAATCACCTAACTTAACCCAACTTAACCTAAAAAAACACTGACAAGATTGACGTACACCGCCTCCGTACACCGCGCTCCACCAAAATTGAAGGTGTAGATGGTGCACGCACCACGTACACCGCACTGCCTCCCTCTAGCTATATCCGAACACGAAAGTGTCAACACTGCTACACCGCACCGCATAATAAAACGGCTCGGTGTCACTTGGTGCAAAAAGTGTCAACAGTGTAGAATATCCGAACGCAACTAACATAGCAAAGTTTTGACACACGTGACACTGACAGATCGGACGCTGACCAGTCTGACGTTTGACGTGCACCATGTGCTCAGGTGCGTTCGAAAATCCTGTGAACTACACCTTACACCACCCGTACACCGTTGTCACGTGACAGCGCACCGACACTATCTACACCGAACCCAGAATCGAATAAACGAACGCAGCTAATAAAGCCCCAGCCATACGCTCTTATACATACTTTTACGTCTTGACGGACCGATTCTTGACTGATTAATGTTTTGAAAATGACAGCTGTCAGGATTGTCAGGATTTTTACGCTTGCAAACCGTTCAGGAAACAGAAATGTCAGAGCGCGACCTGACAGCAAAAATAGGACAAACGCTCCGGACTAAACGCTCCAATACGCTCCATGTTCCTGAACGCTCCCCTGTCAATACAAGCTACGTTCGGATATTGTACACCGTTAAGGTGCGTTTTCATTTGTGCTAATGGCAGTGGTAGTAGACGCCATTATAGTATTTCTAATAGAATTTGCTAGTGAATCAAGTTTATGTACATGCAAACTAATATGTGTCACCATCACGATATGTGAGAAACACTATAATTTCGTCTGCTACCACCGCCATTACCAACCATTGCCACCAATCGGAACGCACGTTCACACTTTCTGCACCCAATAACAGTTGCGTTCGGATATTCTACACCGTAGACAGTTTTTGCACCAAGCGACACCGAGCCGTTTTATTATGCGGTGCGGTGTACCAGTGTTGACACTTTCGTGTTCGGATATAGTTAGAGGGAGGCAGTGCGGTGTACGTGGTGCGTGCACTATCTACACCTTCGATTTTGGTGGAGCACGGTGTACGCAGGCGGTGTACGTCAAACTCGTCAGTGTTTTTGAGGTTAAGTGAGGTAAGTTCGTATTAGAACTTAGAAAAGTTGTAACACACGTGACAGATCGGACTCTGACCAGATGTTTGACGCGCACCATGTGCCCAGGTGCGTTCGAAAATCCTGTGTACTACACCTTACACCACCCTTACACCGTTGTCATGTGACAGCGCACCGACACTGTCTACACCGAATCCAGAACCGAATACACGAACACAGCTTACACGTGTCATTTGGACGGTGTACCCAGTATCAACGGAGTACAATATCCGAACGCAGCTTTAATCGACATATCTGTCTAGGTCTACTAGTTTTATTTTAATGCAGACATAGCCGATCTCGATCAAATAATATCTCATGCAGCTAAACTATTAATTTTATATATAGTATGATAAAGTCATGTGCCTGGCCGCATCAGATTTTTTATAATTTACTGTAGTATATTATTATACAAAGTCAATCTTACCTTTAAGTAAATTTCGTAGAAATATAGTGATGTTTTTACTTTATCATACGTAATATGTAAAGTATTGTAATCCTGCCAACGATTTTTTTTCAGATTTTAGCGGAAATGTCTTTTTGGGTCCCCTGAAAATTTTTGACCAAGGTGTGTGTGTGTGCGTGTGTGTGCGCGTGTGCGTGTGCGTGTTCGTGTGCGTGTGCGTGTGCGTGTGCGTGTGCGTGTGCGTGTGCGTGTGCGTGTGCGTGTGCGTGTGCGTGTGCGTGTGCGTGTGCGTGTGCGTGCCAGTTTTTTTGTGGCGACGATTCCGGAAGAACTACTAAAGGCATCGGGACGAAACTTCATATTTAGAAGTTTCATAACCAAACTTAGAGCTGATGAGCTTTCTGTAAAAAGGGTCCAAAGGAACTGGAGGTTTAGTCTTAGCATTATTGAAAGATTTTGCAATTAGGCCGCCATTTTTGGAATTTCGTCGAAATAGTTAAATAATGGATTAAAGTAGAGGAAATTCTGTATAATTTATTACCATTACATTTTTTGGTAAAATTAATAGTTTAGCTACCTACATGAGCAAATTCTATTTCATCGAGATCGCTCGTACTTCATTAAAACTAGTTAGCCAGGGTTTGTCAGATATTGTGATTCTAATGACAGTAGGTAGTGTCAAACGCTGATGTTTTGACAATACCTACTGTCAATATAATCAAAATATCTGGCTAGTTCTAATAGTTTTATTTTAATGCAGACATGGCCGATCTCGATCAAATATAATCTCACGCGACCGCGCTTACAAGAGGTTAGCTATATATGGTTAGTTACCAATGCTATGTAGTTACAAATGCTTAATGCGGTTCATGGTGAACTAGGAAGGTATGGGCGTTAGGGGGACACGTTTTGGTATCTCGCGAGTTTCCCCGTCATCACCCCGTCATGCGCATATGGTTTGTTTACATTTAGTGAAAAGATGGCGCGAAGTATTATTATTAACCTAGTAAAGTCGAAGAAATTCATTTTATTCTTTTAAAATCATGTTAATCAGTGATTGGATGTCGAAGTAAAACATGTTCATACATTATTTCCAAAAATTAGGAATACTGGAAGCCTTGTGGATGTGGACGAAACAAAGTTGACGTAAAAATAGGTGCGTATGCTATTGTGGCTAATTTGGTTTGTATATAAAACAATATTGAGACCTTTTTATTATTTTCTACAGCAAGGATGGTATCTACTGAAGACTTTACAGCTGATGGTGCTACTGGGACTTTGTACCACAAATTTTGGCGGTTTGCCAAAGAAAGTAGCGTGGCTATGCATATAGAAATTCTTCTTATGCATATTATTTTCACATCCAATCACAGAAAACGTGGCATTTCGAGTAATTAATCACACGTAAAACTTGAACACATTTAATCCAGAAAGTAGGAAGAAGGTCACTTCCTAGGGCACCCGTAAGATTTATTTTGTTACTGTAGATAACAAATTATTATTTATGTATCATTTCTTACAGTAGAATTAATTATGAAGACCAATTATGTAGAGGTTGTCGACAACAAAATGGACAACAAACGATGCTGTTTACATAACTTACAACGTCTGGTTATACGTCAAGAAAACAACAAAGGTTTGTAGAAAATTTGTAGGTCAATTTTAGGTTTCAAATAGTAACGCTCAAACGTACTTTGAAATCATTTCAATATTACTGTGTTTTACTTTCAGATATAATAATTCTCTTACGACTAGTATTTTCAACTAGCTATAAGTCCTGGTGACCTATCTGAAGGATCTGCCAGGTTTGTTGCCCTAGTCTATAAAATGAAGAGATTAACCGCTAAATTTTTCACAATTACTAACCATTTAGGTTGTATTTGAAAATTATAATTAACATCATTCATTCTATAAAAGATCATATCTAAGTTTCTAAGTTAACTCTAACATTTGTCAGTTTAACGGTAAAAGAAACTAACTAACATCACGAATTATTAAGACACTTGAACGAATGACGTCAAGTTGACGTTACTTGAGTAATGCTACACGAGCCAGAAGTTCCCGGTGAATCGTTCACGTGTTTACAGAATTGAGATGCATACTTTCAAAATAAACACTAATAAGTATCGTTGCAAATATCTGGCTACAATTATTGTAAGACATTAATAGCCCATATCCCATTAAGAGTATGAGTCATTTCATAATTGGATAAAGATTATTACTAATATAATGTTGTAATGTTTAGGTGCTTGGTTCCCGTTGTTGCTGATAAGAGATGCGAGGCGGGATCATCCAGCAAGACGCATGGCCAGAGAATACACGAGTTGAAGTTTAAAAAATAAAGTATAGTAAAATTGTAACCTGAGAAGAAATCAATAAATGTAACTTGTATTGGGTGTATCGAGTTTTATTCATTCTAAAGCAGGCGCTACACCATGCTACAAAAACCTTCCAACGTCAACAGCGAACACCGTTAAGATTTGATGTTTGAACAATGGCTTAGCGTAGGTCAGTGGGGCTTCAGCTGTGAGACTATACGCACCGCTCTCTTTTGAAGTGTGAGGATTGTCCTGGTGTGTGCACTGTGTCCCCAATTTCAATTCCATATATCATGCGGGAACGGAAAAGTGACATGTACGCAGTCCTTGCTGCGTGGTAACTAGCGGTTTTTTCCACTTTTTTATAGCATATATTGCATTGCTCAGTGTTACAGCTAAGGCATCAATGTGATCGGTCCAGGAGAGCCGCGCATCAATGGTGACTCCTAGGAAACGTACTGGATTGCCTGGTCCCTTCCACCTATCCATCTGTATGGCAATTTTTTGCTTTTTCTCTTCCTGTAGGTGCAGATTGATCTCGGAAAACCACAACTTTACCTGCTGCATATGGTTCTTTGCATCTGCCTCTGCTTGTGCATCGGTGCTTGCTGCTGTGATCAATGGAGTGTCGTCAGCGTAGATGATCGGTGTAGCCTCAAGCTGTTGTGGCAGGTCGTTGATGTAGATGATAAAAAGGAATCCTCCCAGAATGCCCCGGCCACTGTCTGTCGGAAAGTACTGGATTCTTCACCCACCTGAACCTGCTGGATTCTGTCTGTTAGATAAGACTTCATCAGATCCAGGGCGATGCCTCGTATACCATAGATGTCCATCTTTTTTAGAAAGGGGTCGTGCGTCATCGTGTCGAAGGCACGGTTTAAGTCACAGAGCTGTAGAATGCACCTCTTGCGATCATCCAAAGCTCTGCAGATTGTCCTCATAAGATGTCTCATCGCATCCTTCGTACTTTTACCGGGCTGGTAGGCAAACTGCTCCTTTGTTAGGAGGTTGTTGTTTATTACATGTGCGTAGAGTTGTTTCAGTATGATATCTTCGAAGACTTTTGAGATCGCGAGTAGGATTGCAATCGGCCTGTAGTTTTTGCATTGCTGTTTGTCCTCTTTCTTAAATATCGGTGCAATTCTGCTTATTTTTAATTTCTCAGGAAAGACTCCATGAGTAAAAGCCTGGTTGATAATGTCCGATAGTGGTTCAGCGATGTAGGGAGAAGCCCATTTAAGAGTGCGGGTGGAGATTCCATAAATGTCTTCTGTGACCTTGGATTTAAGTCCGTTGATTACATTTTGGATCTCTTGATGGTCGGTTGGAGAAAAAAATATAGACTGCAGAATATATGGCTTGGGATAGTGTTTCTCAGGTTAGGGTTTAGGTCAGATTGGTGGCTGAAGTAATCATTGAGGCATTCGCACGATGGTGTTTTTTGATTGTTTTTATTTGTTATCCGTCCCGTTTCACGGTTTATTAGGGACCAGATTGTCTTACTTTTATTGGCTGCATTGTCGATTTGGTTGCGATTTCTTGCTTTATGTTCGTCTTCGGCTAGTTGTACATAGAACTGCTGATACCTTTTCACTGTATTGGTGCTTTGGTCATCAGTCCTGCCGTCATTTAGTCTCCTCAGACCTCAATAGTTGGAGCGTTTTGCGGAAGATGCATTTCTCCAGCCCCACCATGGTGGCTTTTGAAATATCGCTATACACCAAAGTTTTGTGTTAGTTTTGTGTCGAATTGTTCCGTAAAGAAAAAGTTTGGTTCCTTTTTCGTTCGCGAGATATAGCCATTTTTTCGATGAGGGGCTGGAGAAATGCCAGCCCCACCACATTGGCATTTCGAATTTTTTTATGCCAAAGTTTTGTGTTAGTTTTGTGCCGTTTTGTTCCGTTGAGAAAACGTTTTGTTCCGACTTATTTTCGGAGATATAAGTCATTTTCCGAGGAGGGGCCAGAACAGCTTTCTAAGAATTTTGAATTTTGTTCAATGCCAAACTCATGTATTAGTTTTGTGCAGAATTATTCCGTAGACAAAAAGTTGTGTTCCGCTTTATTTTTGAAGATACAAGTAATTTTCCGATGAGCGATTTCAACTTACATTCGTGGCATTGCCTATACCTAAATGTATGTTCTTATATATGTGTGCATGTCAATAAACTATGTACATATGTATTATTGAGAAAAAATCGTCTCCAACTATTGTCATAACATTAGAATTATTATTTTACATTATTGCGTCGCCGTCGTCCCAACCGGGTTTATTATCGCAGCCACGCGCTAGCCAGACAGACGCGACCGATCAGCCGGCGGCGCGGCGGGCGCTAGACGGTGAGAGCATGTGTTCCATGGTTTGCTTTCATTCTACAGGCCCCATTATTATCTGTACGTCCCGCCGATAAGTTTCTTCTATTGTCTGTTAGATAATTTTGCATTATTTTTCATACGAATGATTATTATATGTTTTTCGTGTATAGATGTATAAATTTAATGTGTCCCGATTACGGTGTACTTACAGGGATGCAAGTGTCAATATCAAAACTTTTCGTCAAGTTTTGGAGGTATATTGAAATGTACAGCAACAGATTTGTTCTGAATTATTTCCGTAGATGCAAGTGGTTTATTCATTACGTCTTGGAAATCCCACGTTATTAGTTGGGAATTGGAGTTTTTTCTTATGCCAAAGTTTAACGTTAGCCTAGTATCGAAATATTCCGTAGAGAAAAAGTTTTATTCCGACCTATTTTCGCATACACCTATAAGCAATTTTCCTGATAGTGCTGGGAAACCCCGGTTTATTGCTTGGAAAATTCGTACCTTCTCGATGCAAAGAAGAAATAGGGCACGAGATCATTGGAAATTCGAAATTTTCTCCATGCCAAAGTTTTGTGTTGGCTTTGTATCGTTTTGTTCCGTTGAGAAAAAGTTTTGTTCCGACCTATTTTCCGAGTATAAGCTATTTTCCGAGGAGGGGCCAGAAAAGCTCTTTGGAAATTTGAAATTTTCTCGATGCCAAAGTTTTGTGTTAGCTTTGTCTCGTTTTCTTTCCGTTGAGAAAAAGTTTTGTTCCGACCTATTTTCCGAGGAGGGGTTAGAAAAGCTTTTTGGAAATTTGAAATTTTTTCGATGCTAAAGTTTTGTGTTAGCTTTGTATCGTTTTGTTCCGTTGAGAGAAAGTTTTGTTCTGACCTATTTTCCGAGATGTAAGCTATTTTTCGAGAGCCAGAAAAAATTTTTTGGAAATTTGTAATTTTATCGATGCCAAAGTTTTGTTAGCTTTGTATCGTTTTGATCCGTAGAGAAAATGTTTTGTTCCGACATTTTCGGAGATATAAGCAATTTTCCGAGGAGTGGCCAGAAAAGCTTTTTGGAAATTTAAAAGTTTCTCGATGCCAAAGTTTTGTGTTAACTTTGTATCGTTTTGTTCCGTTGAGAAAAAGTTTTGTTCCGACCTATTTTCCGAAATACATATCAGCTATTTTCTGAGGAGGGGCCAGAAAAGCTTTTTGGAAATTTGAAAGTTTCTAGATGCCAAAGTTTTGTATTAGTTTTGTATCGTTTTGTTCCGATGAGACAAAGTTTTGTTCCGACCTATCTTCAGAGATATAAGCTATTTTCCGAGGAGGGGCCAGAAAATCTCTTTGGAAATTTGAAATTTTCTCTATGCCAAAGTTTTGTGTTAGCTTTGTATCGTTTTGTTCCGTTGAGGAAAGGTTTTGTTCCGACCTATTTTCCGAGATATAAGATCTTCCGAGGAGGGGCCAGAAAAGCTTTTTGGAAATTTCATATTTTCTCGATGCCAGAGTTTTGTGTTAGTTTTGTGTCGTTTTGTTCTGTTGAGAAAAAGTTTTGTTCCGACCTATTTTCCGAGATATAAGCTATTTTCTGAGGGGCCTGAAAAGATTTTTGGAAATTTGAAATTTTCTCGATGCCAAAGTTTTCTGTTAGCTTTGTCTCGTTTTGTTCCGTTGAGAAAAAGTTTTGTTGCGACCTATTTTCGGAGATACAAGCAATTTTCCGAGGAAGGTCCAGAACAACATTTTGGAATTTTGAAATTTAGTCTGGCCTATTTTCCAAGACATGTTAACTTTTAACTATTTACTTGAAAACTTTTTTTATGATCGGTAATATGCAAACTTTGTACTATCGGATTGTCAAAAGAAATTTATTCCATAAGATGCCACCTACTATCTAAACATTACACATCAACAGATATCACCGATTCACCCTTGAATATGCTTGCACAATTGGCCAATTACTGAACTATATGGCAAGTTACATGCAAAAATACGAAGTGAGTGCATCCATTTCCAGGGCGAAGAGTTGATAATAATTGATAATTAATTAATGAATTACACACGCGAAAGTTTGACAACTGTCTACGCTAGCTTTATTTTTGTATCAAACCCCGCTTATAGTACACACGACAAAAGTAAAACTAATTTCTATTACTTACACAACAGGTAAGAATCAGGCTAGGTATATGAGACAAGCATAAATTAGTGCAACATGTATTATTATTATTTAGAAAACAAACTTCTGCCGGGTATTATGTATTATTATTTTAGAATATACATACACAACATAAAATTACATGTCTCTAAAATAGCTTAAAAATTGTCACTAATTCTTATATTATAGCATTTTTATTTGTTTAACCAATTAGCTGGGATTTTTTAGCCGCCATAGGAAAACTACCTATAGGTAGTATATCTTCGAAAGTAATGCGGAACAAAACCAATACAAAACTTTGGTATCGAGAAAATTTCAAATTTCTAAAAAGCTTTTCTGGCCCTTTCTCGAAAAATTGCTTGTATCTCCGAAAATAGGTGGTACAAAAACTTTCTCTCAACGGAACAAAACGAGACAAAGCTAACAGAAAACCTTGGCATCGAGAAAATTTCAAATTTCCAAAAATCTTTTCAGGCCCCTCAGAAAATAGCTTATATCTCGGAAAATAGGTCGGAACAAAACTTTTTCTCAACAGAACAAAACGACACAAAGCTAACACAAAACTCTGGCATCGAGAAAATATGAAATTTCCAAAAAGCTTTTCTGGCCCCTCCTCAGAAAATAGCTTATATCTTGGAAAATAGGTCGGAACAAAACTTTTTCTCAACGGAACAAAACGATGCGAAGCTAACCCAAAACTTTAGCATCGACAAAATTTCAAATTTCCAAAAAGCTTTTCTGGCCCCTCCTAGGAAAATAGGTCGGAACAAAATTTTTTCGTAACGGAACAAAACGATACAAAGCTAACACAAAACTTTGGGATCAAGAGAATTTCAACTTTCCAAAAAGCTTTTCTGACCCCTCCTCGGAAAATAGCTCATATCTCGGAAAATAGGTAGGAACAAAACTTTTTCTCAACAGAACATAACGACACAAAGCTAACACAAAACTCTGGCAATGAGAAAATTTGAAATTTCCAAAAAGCTTTTCTGGTCCCTCCTCGAAAAATAGATTATATCTCGGAAAATAGGTCGGAACAAAACTTTTCTCAACTGAACAAAACGATACAAAGCTAACACAAAACTTTGGCATAGAGAAAATTTCAAATTTCCAAAAAGTTTTTCTGGCCACTCCTAGGAAAATAGCTTATATCTCGGAAAATAGCTCGGAACAAAACTTTTTCTCAACGGAACAAAACGATACAAAGCTAACACAAAACTTTGCCATCGAGAAAAAATGATATTTTCATAAAGCTTTTCTGGCCCCTTCTCGGAAAATAGCCTATATCTCGAAAAATGGGTCGTAACAAAACTTTTTCTCAACGGAACAAAACGATACAAAGCCAACACAAAACTTTGGCATGGAGAAAATTTCAAATTTCCAATGAGGCCCTGCCCTATTTCTCCAGCCTCACCTCAGCAAAAAGCGCCTAAATCTCACGAACGGAAGCGGATCAATACTTTATCTGTACGGAACAAGTCAATATTAAACTAACACAATAAGTTGGCATCGAGAATGAACGGATTTGCCAAGCAATAAACCGGGGTTTCCCAGCACTATCAGGAAAATTACTTATAGGTATTATAAGCGAATACATTAAGCGAGTCAGAAAAATTTTAAAATCTGGTTTAAATGGAAAATATAAAATGCAAGCGATAAATGCATATGCTATTCCAATATTTCGATATAGTGTTGGAGTTTTAAACTGGACTAAGAAGGAAATACGCGATTTGGACATTAAAACTAGAAAACAGTTAACACTAAATTTTATGTCTCATCCTAGGTCTGATGTCTGCAGACTATACCTGCACCGTTTAGATGGAGGTCGTGGCTTGCAGCAATTGGAAAATATTTATGATTTGGAAATGTTAAATTTAGGAAATTTTATAAAGGCCAGGAGGATAAAGTCATTAAACAATTAATTAGGGATACTTCTGGTAAGTCAATAATTAGTAAACAAACTAATTTTAGAAAAATTTCAGGTGGAAGAACTCGATAATTATGGAAATAAAATTTCAGTAGAGAGTTTAAAGCGACAGATTAAGTTAAAAATGAATCAGAAAATGAGAGAGGATTATGTTCGTAAGCCAATGCATGGTCAATTTTTAAGAATTGTGGAGGGTGATGGTATTTCAAAGTCTGGATCGTTATCTTGGCTTTGTCATGGAAACATTAAGGCTGAAACGGAATCATCTATCATAGCGGCGCAAGATCAGGCAATACGTACCAGATATCATGAACAGAAGATTATGAAAGTAGCTCATGATGGGAGTTGTAGACTGTGTCATCAGGCTCCGGAACATGTCTATCATTTATTGGCGGCTTGTCCAGTCTTAACTGAGTCGTATTACATTGCTAGGCATGATAGGGTGGGAACATATATACATTACAACTTGTGTTCCCAACTATTAGGTTTAGCAATGGATGTGTCTAGGTGGTATGACCACGTTCCATCTCCTGTTGTGAGTAATGATCATATTACCATATTATGGAACATGCCTATTGTCACTGATAGAATGCTTTATGCTAATAAGCCAGATATCGTGGTAAAGGATTTCCAGAGGAAGGTGCACGTTCAAAGAAATCTCGGTACCTGCTGATGCGAATGTTGTAAGGAAGGAGCTTGAAAAACAACTTAAATATAAGGATCTCTCAATAGAAGTTGGACGTATGTGGGGAATGAAAGTAAACATTATTCCGGTGATTGTAGGTTCATTGGGAGCAGTTACTCTAAATTATAGTAAACATGTCAAGGAGTGGCCGTGCAAAATTTCGCCCTGGGCAATTCAAGAAATTGCGGTTTTGGGAAGCGCGAATATTTTGAGGAGAGTTTTATCATAAAGCATCCTAAATTTACTGCTATCGTACTACTCTTCATCTTTACCTTCCTTTGTATATGTCTATTAATAAATAATAATAATAATAATTTTATTTCCCAAAAACAATACGTTTACAGAAAGTCAGACAAATATAATAAGTAATAATAACAACAACTCGGTTACACATCCAAAAACCACACAAATAAATGTTTGTGTTGTTTTAAATGTTTTTAAAAAAAAATTAAAAAAAAAAATTACAAAAATGAAATCACATTATCCCACAAAAAACATGTTACAAGGTTTTTATAGCCGGTGAGTTCATGAACTCTTCTACTGAATAAAAAGCATTTCGTAATAAAAAGTCTTTAAACCTGTGTGCGAATCTACGTGTCGTTAGAGACTTTATGTCATTTCCCATACTATTGTAAAACGTTATTCCTTGATACACAGCAGAACGCTGGGTCGTGGTTAGTCTGTGGTAAGGTATTCTCAAAGTATGCTCTTGCCGCGTTAGGTAAGAATGTATATCTGCCTGACGTTCAAACGTGGAAAGATTCTCTTTAATGTACATCACGCAATTAAATATGAACATCGATGGAACAGTCAGTACATTCATCCCCACAAAAATTTGCTTGCAATGCTCATAATGACTTACTCCCGCCATT
Source organism: Aphodius sticticus (assembly GCA_963966075.1). Taxonomy (NCBI): domain Eukaryota; kingdom Metazoa; phylum Arthropoda; class Insecta; order Coleoptera; family Scarabaeidae; genus Aphodius; species Aphodius sticticus. The sequence goes on along the minus strand of OZ014507.1, from coordinate 46,311,899 downwards.
ATTCGCAGGACCTTTTTTTTGCGCAATAAAAACTCTCTGCAGAAAAGTGGTACTTCCCCAGAGGATAACGCTATAGTTAATTCTGCTATGGAAGTTTGAGTAATATAGCAGTTTTGCAGTTCTGGTATCAGTCATTTCAGTAACTTTACGGATCTGATAAGTAGCGATGCTCAGTTTTTTGCATAGGTCATCTATATGCTCTTGCCAATTTAGTCCGTCGTGCAAATATACTCCAAGTACTTTCACTGCTTCTTTGTTAGTGTCGGATCGAATACTGAAGGTTAACTTTTCTGTTTTCTCGGCATTCAGCTTGAGTTTGTTTGAGTTGAACCATTCAGTTACCTCCTGCATAGATCTTAATTCCCTTTGCCTTAGTTCATTTTCCGTGCTTGCCTCGGTGTACAGGGTTGTATCATCGGCAAAGATGGTCATGCTGCACGATGGGGCACAACAACTCAAATCATTTATGTACACCACAAACAAAATTCCGCCCAAAATAGATCCTTGTGGTACGCCTTGCGCTATTACTTTACTGGATGACACTTTACCATTAATTTCTACTATCTGCTCTCGATTATGTAAGTAATTCCTGAATATATCCAACGCACTTCCCCTTATTCCGTAATACTCCAGCTTGCTTATGAGTATGTCATGACTAACACAGTCGAAGGCTTTGGACAAATCCAGAAATATTGCCGAAGACCTCGATGCACCATCCATTCCGGCAAGCACCTCCTCCAGAAGGCCCACCAGAGCTCTCACCGTTGATCGACCCTTTTGGTAACCATGTTGTTCTTTGCACAGTGCCTGTGTAGCTTCCAAGTAATTTACCAGCCTCGTCATCAAAATTTTTTCAAAAATCTTTGAAAACACTGGCAATATTGATATCGGACGATAGTTGTTAGGATCATCTATGTCGCCTTTCTTGTGCAGTGGAACAATCTTCGAAATTTTTAGTTGATTCGGAAACACTCCCTGAACCAAGCATTTATTTATCACCGACGATAGTGGTTCTGAAATAGTATTAGACGTAAATTTCAATGTTTTTGCTGTCAGTCCATAAATATCTTCGCATTTGGATAACTTAAGGCTAGGTATAATGTCTTGTACTTCGTACTTATTCGTTGGCGAAAGAAAGAAAGATGCACTTCTATTGTGTGACAGTTTCCGCAGGTGTTGTTCCGGTGTAGAATCTGCCAATGGAATGCTATTTAGTGTTGTTGCCGGTATGGAAGCAAAGAAATTGCTTACCTCTTCCGGGTCTAGATGTTCATTAGAAGCCTGCTTTTTCCTTAATTTAATTGTAGAGTTAATTAATTTCCAAGCTGCTATGCAGCGGTTTTCAGATGATTCTATAAATTTCTTGTTATAGTTCAGTTTCTGCTGTCGTATCATTTCTCTATATTCTGCTCTATACTGTCTGTAGATTTGTTCCGCTTCTTTAGTTCTTGCTACATTGAACATGATTTGCAGCGCTGATAGTTGGTTTCTTGCTTTTTGCATGTTTGCGCAGAACCACTTTGGCCTGCCATAATTGGTAGCCGCTCGGTAGGTGAGTGGGCTACAGGTCTCATTAAAGATGCCGACAAACTTTCGGAAGAAAACGTCGAAACCATCCAACGCCGAACAAATACCAACGGCAGGGGTCCAGTCGACATTCCTCAAACAATCTGACATACTTTCAAGATTTCTTTGGCTGGTATTTCTCTTTGAAATAACAGTGTTTGTGTGTGTTTGTGTTGTGGAGTACTTGACGCTCACAGCATGATGGTCAGACAACATCGGATCAAATATATCCACTATTAAATCTTCTTTAGGAATAGACGTAAATACATTATCTAGGCAGCTGGAAGTTTCTGAAGTAACTCTCGTCGCCGTCTGCACATAGTGTGAGAGGTTGAAGGAAGGACAAAGATCCACCAGACTACTGCACTCTGCTGATTTTCTCAAGAAATTAACATTAAAGTCTCCAACTAACACGATGTTAAAATTAAACTTGCTTAAATATATTAGCAGGTGCTCTAAATTTAATATAAAATGCTCATAACTACCCAATGGTGAACGGTAGCAAGTAGCAATTATCATTTTTAATGATGGTATTTTAATTACGGCAGTTTCTATAGTTTTTTCCTGATTTAAATGTGAACAATCCAAGCCCTCAAATTGCACATTATTGTTTACAAAAATACATACACCTCCGTGAATATAAGTACTTCTACAAAACTGAGAAGCCAGCTCATAATTTGGAATATTTACACTTAAAATTTCATCATTGGTTAACCAATGCTCGGCCACACACACTACATCAGCATTAAGATCAGATAAAAATATTTCAAAGCTATCTACCTTGTTTCTTAAACATTGTATGTTGATAAACCCTATACAAAATTTCTCTATCATAAGCCTCCCTGAGTTGGCTGTACTTTCTGAAAATTTACATTATTCTTCCTAAAAAAGAAACGATTTACAAACACACCTTTTGGCCAAAAGGAACACTCCATCGCCTTTTCATGGACCTGGTCTGGAACCCCGATCTTGAAGGAAGTATAGTTAGTCTCTTTAATTTTAGGTTCTATTTTCTCGACAACGAAGGGAGCGTCTTCTTTTTTCTTAAGGAACTGGACAACATCTTCGGTGGATACATGCTTTCCCACGCGACTGACAAAAAGCCACTTATAGGAAATTTTTTTAGCTGTAGGTAGCTGCTGATCTTCACCTGTTCCATTAAAAATGTATCTTTTCGGCTTTTGTTTACCAACATTGGCTTTAAGGTTTTTTACAGCTTCAAGCGGTGTGGTTTTTGTTTTTTCTGCGTAAGTTATTGTTGTAGTTGGTGATGATGGTGTTGAGTTTGCGGTTGTTAATGATGTTGCAACCTGCAGAGTTGATAACTTTTCTTTATTCACATTACGTTTATCGTTTACAACGCCACCTATTGGTGATTTTTCTAAGTGTTGCGAAGAACCCTGTTTTACATTTTGGTTCGTATGCTTGTATGGTACAGGTTCCTGTATTTTTACTACAGATCCCTTCTCTAGAATTATCATTTTCAATGATTGTATTTCGCTTTTCAGCATTTTATTATCCTTTAGAATTTTATTGATTTCCTTCTCCATAGTAGTTTTTAAAGTCTCAGTAATAGCACTTACAGCAGCCTGAATTTCATCCCGCATCAATTTCTCGAGCTCTTTCATCTCTATCTTTACGTCTTGGTTATGTTTTTGGTCTTCAACTGAGGTTAGGTCTGTCGCACATGCTGAACAACTCCAATCCTTCACAGAACCTTCCGCCTTCATTGCTACGAACTCTTCCATTGACACCAAGGCACAGTTTATATGATAATTCTTCTTGCACTCATTTTTGCAACTAACATAGTCATCGTATCTTGATATATTCTTTGAACAAATTGCACAAGCAATCGCCATGTTTTCGCGAAACTCTATCTGCATGTGTTTTTACTGACCTGTACCCAACGCTGTACGGGGTTTCTGCAGTTTTCCTTTGCTTTGCAACCTAATGTTGCGAAGCATAAAGGGCGTTGCTTTTCCAAATTGGGTTGAGCTGCAGTGATACCCGCAAAGGAAGTACCCTAGGCTTCAGCGAAGCTCGGTACTACCAATTTGCCCTGATGATCTTCATTACTTTTCAAAATTAATTTTTGTAATTTTTGTATTTATATGTTGTATCTAAATAATATTATCTAGGTTTAATGTATTTAATGAGATGTATCAGAGAATTCCAATAAATAATAATTTTTTTGTGTGAATGCCCCAACGCCTCCATCTCACCCCCCAGGCAGCCAGGCACGCCCCAGCGAGGCCCCACGACAGGTCGTGCCACCGTCGCAGGAGCGCCCCCGACAGCCCAGGGACCAAAAATAATCTTTTCATTCTTTAATAATGTTAAATCAATCAATATCTCTACATTTCACGATAGTAATAGTATTTATACTAACAATAATAATACTACAACTGTTGACGCCATAGCGCGGCAGCTTATTTACATGTTTGAAATCATTTAAATATATTTTAGTTTCGCCGAAGTCCACCTGTTTGTGGTCGAGTATAGGTGCGCTGGCGGTCTAGTATTGTAACGTCCAGTTTTTGCGACCGTACGTAGAGTTCGGCTCATACTGCTTCGAGCGAACAGATACAGCTTGCTTTTCGTTGGTTACAGACGTTCTGTCGCCTGTCCATATATTTCTCGTTGTTTCGCTGATTAGTGGCTTATTTAGTTGATTTTCTTCGTTTCGTTGTTTGTATGTGCAATTGTGAACACATGAGGGTGCCAGTTACACATATAAATAATATTTTGGATCATATAGTTGATCGATTCTATCTTTTCGTTTGTCGTTGTGATTACAGTCCACTTTCGTTGTCTACTGAAACTATCCTGCAGTTTTGCATCATTTATTGGTCCAGTCGATCCGGATTCGTCGATCCATTATCATCATAATTGCAGGTAGGGTTTAGTTATAATTGTGAGAAGTTGTCGTCCCGTAGTATTGGAAATTTATTTAAGATTTCGAGCTCGACCAGTTGTAGTGGGAACTGGTTTTTTTCGCATTCGTTGACCCAGCTGTATTGGGAACTTGGAATTTTCGTCGTTTACTTTCTATTTTTGGCATTTGATTTTGGTTATTGTTACTTTAAGGAATTTATCTTTTGTTTTTGGTTTGGTTACTTGAATATAGGCTTTCTAAGCTTCAACTTTGTTGAGTTGTTGGTTTATTCTGGTTTTCTGTAATCAAGATAACAACATGAGTGCATTAGAAAAGAGGTTACGCCGGCTGGAGGGCAAACAACAGGTTTATTTTATGCGAATTCAGCGTATGCATGATGACATCGCTAGTTTTGATATGGATCAAGTGGCGAAGAATTTTGTGGTTCGACTTGAGGGTTTGATTCAGACTCGTAGTGATTACTTGGGAGTTGTTGGCGATATCAACGATGTAAAATCGCAACTGGACGATGATTTTGTTCCTGATTATCAGTGCCTCGATGTATTTGAGGATATTTACTGCAAAATTTGTCTTGCCGCAAAAGATCCACGCATTCACGAGTTGACAAATCCTGCTACTACGGCTACTAGTGCAGAGCATTCGCGTGAGCAGCGAGCACGACTACCGAAGATCAATTTACCCACTTTTTCGGGTACACTGTCTGAATGGCCAAACTTTTACGAATCGTTTGAAGGTCTTATCTACGACAACCAACAACTTACAACCACCGATAAAATTAATTATTTGGTTGGATTATTGTCCGGTAAAGCGGCAACTGTTTGTGCTGGGCTACCAGTGGTAGGGGCTAACTACAATACTCTGTGGAAAAGATTAGAAGAAAAATATCAGAATCCACGTGTGCTTGCTACCTACTATTTGGATAAAATTCTTGAATTTAAGCCAATTAATGGAGCATCTGCTAATGCATTTAATGCAATCAATGAAAAATGTAGAGAATGTTAGATATTCAAGACTTACTTGATTATGTGTTTGCACATTTTATATGGACTAAGTTGGATGCCTCATCAAAAAATTTGTTTGAAAATAATCGAAAAGATACTGGCATTTTTAAGTATGACGAGATTTTAAAGTTTTTGAAAACACAAGCGCAAATACTCACTGTTTCAGGTTTACAGATGACAAAGCAAAGTGCTTCAGGGTTTCAAAAGGTCAGGTCGCCTCAAGCATTTTTCGTTGAGAATACTGATCTGGCTCAGGTTTGTCTAGTGTGCCATGGTAAGCACTGGATTACTAAATGTTCTAACTTTCTTGAAAAAACTCCAAAGCAACGCTTTGATATTATAAAAGCTAAACGTTTGTGTCTTAACTGTTTTGGCAATCATCGATTGGAAAAGTGTAATAGTAAGTATACCTGCAAGGAATGCAACGCAAAACATAATTCGTTGTTACATTTTGGAAAGTCAAAGGCAAGTACAGCAATTCTGGAAAATTCTCAACCCGATTTGCAAGCTCAGTCCAGTGGTTTGTCTGCTTCGATAAATCTTTGTTCCACATTGCGAGGCAACAGTGGGGTGTATAAAAAGATGACAACGGTTTTGTTGTCCACTGCTGTGGTGCATATTATTGACATGTTTTGGGTTTGTCACTCTATTCGAGTATTACTGGATTCGGGCTCTCAAGCCAATTTTTTTACCTCTGATTGCGTTAAGAGGCTGCAGTTAGCAGTGAAGCCGTCTGCGATTAGTATTAGGAGTCTGGGTGCTCAGGATCGGCCGGTGTTGGGTACTGTACAGACTGTAGTTGTTTCACGTTATGATGATAGAATCTCATTCCAAATTGATGCATTGGTTGTGGACCGAATTTCCGATGAGGTTCCTAATTGTCGGCTGCCACTTAAATATTTTTCCCATCTGGAAGGAGTTCCTCTTGCTGACGATGGTTTCCACCAACCATCAACTATTGATGGAATAATTGGAGCTCAATTGTTTGGTTCTCGTAAGGTAACTGGTTTGACACATTCTCCCATTGGCCTCGAAACTCAGTTTGGATATGTCGTAATGGGATCCGTTCCTTTAAATGAACCGGACGTTCATTCGAGTCAATCATTTTCGACCTTTATCGATTTACCTTTGGAGCGACTTGTCTCCAAATTTTGGGAGGAGGAAGATATTCCTTCGCAGACGTTTCAGCATCCTGATGATGTGGAATGTGAAAGAATTTTTGAATCCACGTTTTTGCGTGAATCTTGGAAGATATGTGGTTGTATTACCCTTTAAACTAAGTCCCACATTGCTTGGCGACTCACGCCAGGTAGCTCTTCGTTACCTATATTCTCTAGAAAGGAGATTTCAAAAGGAATCACAATTAAGAGAAAGATATAACGAAGTTTTACAGGACTATTTGTCGAATGTGTATGCCTTGTGTTAGGGAGGAGGATGATTCTCTGCCAAAGTATTATATTCCGCATCACTGTGAGTAGAAGGGCTATGAGAGTTCTAGATCAATTTTACGGGTTATTTTAAAGGGGGGTCTAAAATTACTTTACTTCCGGTCCAGGTAGAAAGAGATAGCTGTAGTTAGTCGTGAGTGTGACAAGGACAGCCGATATCCATTGAGCACCATCCTTATCTGTTGCGGTTCAGTGGCCCAGGTAGTCATGTGATCCAAGTTGCTATCGATGACGTCATTGCAGTCACGACCTCACTCGCACTTTAAAAGACGTTGGGAACTCGGCGGTTTGGAAATAAAAAAGTGTCCGGGTAAGGATTTGAACCCGAGACTGTATAATCACGAGTCGAGCTTTCTAGCCAATAGGCTACACAGCCTCTTGATACCCGAACGGTAAAATGGTAATGATATATCGGCGCAACGACCTCGATTCGATGGTTGAGCGATGTACCGTTTATGGTTGCGGGCTAGTCTATATGCTTTTAGGCTGTATAATTTGGACGCCAATATTTCCCGCCTAAAGTGTTTATGTGTGGAAATGTGAGCTTGGGAGACTCAACAATTCAAATCTATCTATTTTTAGTTTGTCAAACGTGTACCAACTTAAAATTTATCACCTAGATCAGCCATTTGGCTCCACATCTAAAAAAATAACTTCACAAATTTGGTTTGTTATTGAGGTTGCATATATGAATGGAAAAGAAAAATTGTCAAAAAGACGGTAAAATGACACCTATATATCGGCGCAGCGACCTTGGGATGAACCACCTAAGAGGTAGAAATTTAAGGGTGGGAGGCTCAACGCGATAAATCTATTAATTTTTAGTTTGTATCGGCGCAGCGACCTTGGGATGAATCACCTAAGAGGTAGAAATTTAAGGGTGGGAGGCTCAACGCGATAAATCTATTAATTTTTAGTTTGTATCGGCGCAGCGACCTTGGGATGAACCACCTAAGGGGTAGAAATTTAAGGGTTGGAGGGTCAACGCGATAAATCTATTAATTTTTAGTTTGTAACATACGATGACATCAAATCAATTTTACCATCAGTTGAGTAATCTTATGACCAAATGTTTCATACAGCACCGAATTACAATTTAACATTGTTTCTTAAGGAAATCAAGCAAAAATTTGATGTATTTTACGAGCATCTTGTCTGCAAATTATAAGCTTCGTTCCTATTGGTTGATTATAATTTACTTCATAGTGGTCAATGGTGTATAAACCCTGAAAATAATATTTATCTTCAATTGTGCTTCGAACGTCTTTGTGTCTATCTGTGCATCCTACTCATATTTATTTATCGGTGTAAAGATGGATGTAAAACAGAGGCAGACAATAGCATCCATGATGACAAATGTTATATCGCGAGAGTTAATTAAACATAATATATCTGGAGCATGTTTAATATCCATGGCTCTGTTATATGATGGGTTGCGCATGATAGGAATTGAACCTACAATGGTATGCGGCTCTCAACTATATAATTTAAAACCTGTAGGTTTTATTGTACCTGTACACTTTTGGTTGGAAATTGATGGAGATATATACGACCCTACTGTAAAAGTAACCGAACATCAAGGCTGTTCGAAGGGAGGATTTTCATTACACTCCATATGTGGTATCGTTAACAACCGAGGAGGACCATCTCCTGATGTCATACTTCCAGAACATTGTAGAAAGTCGATCATCTGATCCATATTTTAGTAAGGCGCCGCAACATGTACGAAATGTGTGATATAATGTAAACAAAAGAATTAGTAAAATAGCTAATAAATATATACAAAAATAAAAGATGTTCATTATTACACACTAATATCAAAAATAGCATCAAATATTAATGGTTATACGATTTCTCTGTTGTTAAATGATGATACCAATTGTAAACGATGACATCATCACTTCGGTTAAATTTCAAGTACAAATCATATCGTAACATGATTGTAAACGTTGTAATCAAATCTCATTGCTGAACTGAATTCTGATTGGTTGGCAAAAATGGTGTCATTGTACACGATAACTCAACACTAGACAATTAAGAAGAATTAAAATTAGAATTAGACCATTTATTACCATATGCCAACACAAAATTGTTATGTGAAAAGAATTACATATGTTTTAAAAACTAGATTATCAGAAAATGCAAAAGTCCAACTAAATAAAAGGTATGATACGGTTGATAGTCTTATTAAGGATATTAGTACTAACTTTGTTTTACGTAAATCCGCAACTACCCTCGCCAGTCAATTGCATCAAGCGAGACAAAATAATCAATCAGTAGGCGACTTTGGTCGCGAGATAGAACAATTGTTAAGCGAATTAACTCTTGCACAGGCGGGAGATGATGAAAATTTGTTAGTGTCATCGCGTAAAGTTAACGAAAACATTGCTATTAATTCATTTTGTAATGAACGCATGAGTTTAAAGTATATAGCATAGAATTTAACAATTTTTCTCAGCGGCTAGTCAACAACTTATCTTACAGAATCAGCTTGAATACCAGTTTACTACGTAGTACGCCCCAAAGATTTGTCAGAATATTTGATGTACTCTTGCGTAACTGTTGGAGAGAGAACAAGCAGAATAAACGACAAGGAAAGTGTTCAAGCTGATACGCATGGAAGAGAGACCCTGTGTACAAATCAGTCGAGTAACTTTTGGTGAGGGGATAAAAAGGTTATAATTCTGAATTAGATTTAATGTTATTGCACAAGTTGAGTGGGATTAATAAAGTATAAAATACATCGGATTAAAATCAACAGGTTTTAAGCGTGAGCTGTTCAATCCAACAGCTGTGAGACGTTAAAACAACCAGCTATAGGTGTGATACAGGTGTGAGATTGGCGTGAGACAGGTGTGAGGTGATAAAAACTAACAGATACCTGTATAAATATCAACAGACCCTGATGAAAAACTAACAGACCCTGTATAAATGATAACAAACCCTGATGAAAAACAAACAGCTATACTCGTGATACATACGTGAGATTGGTGTGAGGCAGGTGTGAGATAGTCGTGAGGCAGGCGTGAGATAGGCGTGGAACAGGCGTGAGATAGTCGTGAGGCGTTCGAAAGCTGTATATATACCAACAGCTCTGGTGTGAGAGGCGTTCGAAAGCTGTATACATACCAACAGGCCCTGATGAAAAACTAACAGGCCCTGATGCGTCAGGCGTTCGAAAACCATCGGGTCTGATGAGTGGGGTGTTCAAAATAGATACCTGATGAAAAACCTAAGACTAATCGATACTATATAAGGAAAAGGTTCTCACGCAGTCACTTAGTATCTCCTTATCGTTACACAGGGAAACATGGGTCTTGTTACTTATAGAAATCCTCGTGATTACCCATACTCTTATGGCTTCAAAAAGAGTAAATCGGATTGGAGGGTTAAAGCTGGTCTTGTTGAAAATTTACAAGTGAAAAAAAATCTAGAGCACTGTGTTACCCGTACTACATCTAACAATTTAGAAGATCACGTGTTGGAGAAAGGACTCCGCAGACGACGATGCATTGAATGTTATAAAGAAATTTCAAGAAAATATGGGAGGAAGAAAGCTCAGAGAAGAAGCGTATGTACCAAGCTAGTTTGCAAGCAATGTGATAAAACATTTTGTATCGAATGTTTTGGAAAAACTCATACCAACAACAACCACCAAACACCAATCTCCTCATCATCTCTCTGAAGCAGATAACATTTATTGTGATAAATAACATAATAAAAATTAAATTATTTTGAAATATGTATGGGTGTTTTATTTCTGCATATAAGTAAAAGAATTATAAATCATCCGATCAGTTGGTGATAATCTTTTGAAATGGCTCTCGTATTCACAATGTTTCTAGTGATTGTACTTAACAGTGAAATGACTCAATCTCAAAATTTAACCTTGGATATACAGTATATTAAATCATTTTTACAAACGTATGGCTACTTAACCGAAGTAGATATAGAACAGCTGGTAATAGAAAACGATCTAGAGGATATTCTTCGAGAAAGCCCACAACGGAGGTAGAGACAGGATATAATAGTAGTGGCAATACTATTAAAATCTCTTCGAGTACGGTAAAAAATACTGAATCCATAGAACATTTAATGGATATAGATATCTGCAATGTAGACAAAAATTTCACGGTTTTTTAATCCTTGATTTATTTATTACAATAACTTTTAACTTTTAATTGAAAATTTTTATTTTTTTAAATTTATATTTACTAAAAATTAATATATAATGAAAGCTGAAAACCATTGTTCCATGAAAACAAATGACAGTTCTCATAGCTGATAATATAAAAGAAATGTACTTTATACCAATATATTCTTTTCATTTAGTATTTATGGGTCACACTTATTCCAATAATATCAATTCTTAACCTATAAATTAAAACACAAGAAATTCTTTTAATACATTTATTGTTTATTATAGAAATATTAACAATACATATGTAAAAATAATTAACAATTAGAATCTGATGACACTTCTTAATCTATACATTAAAATATAAGAAATACATTTAATACATAGATTTACATAATTATATTTTTAATCTTTACATACTCATAATTGCGTAATGTCCCCACGGTAAAGTTGAAATCCCATCTAAACATATATAACGTTTAGTATCATGTGGGCTGAGGGCTATTTTCCTTTGTGTAACACTGTGAACATTATGATTTTTTGCTTGTATTAAATGTTGATCAACATGTCTCCACACTATTATACAAGCACTTTTGGAAATCATCAAAGGTAATTCTATTTTTAACGATGTTTTTCTTAACTCCTTTTATCTTTTTATCTTTATCCTTACCCTCTACTCTGTAAGCATACATCTTTGATCTAAGACCTACAAATTCACTCATCACTTTGCCATTGTTTTCATCTTTCATGAGACCCAACACCTTTTTATTTACACGATGAATACCGTAGATATTATCTCCAGGATAGTCACTGGTGTCAAAGTGTTCTAATGCATCACGTTGAATTACTTCATATAAATTAGGGCATTCAACTTCGTAGATTAGTGAGTCTGTGTCTGTGTAGCAAACCTTTGCCTTATCTCCAAATCGTGATTTCATATAGTTGTAATGAAATTGGTAAATTTTTATTTTGGAAATATCTAAAATGCACATACCAACGTAGATAGGTTTATTAAAATATACCTCCAATTTATTAAGCTCTATGGCAACTAAATTTTCGGAAAAAATTGCTGATGATTTGAAATTTGGTTTCGATATTAATGCTTCAACACCGTATCGCCCCTCCCATTTTGTGAGCAATTTGACAATGGAATGTTTACGGATATTCTCCATTGTCTTCCCGAATACTGCGTTGTTCATCAGTTTAAATAGATTCTTTTCAAATTCATTTCTTGCAGCCGTTCTCAAATTAGTATTTAAATCTATATACGATTTTAACCAATCAGATTGTTTGAATTTCATAACCCGATGAATTTTTGTCAATTTCAACCCGTTTTCCAATGCTTGTCGTAAATTACGATAATGGAGAACATATCGTTGTTTATTCGATAAGCAACCCATTAATTTTGTTTCTTTTGAATTTGGTGGCGCGCGATGCTCGGGACAAAATGGAAGGTCTGAATGAGCGTCATGAATAATTTCAGGGTACTCTAAATCAACCTCGAGAATGTATCCATCGGACCCATCATCGGAAATTTCGCTTAATTTAAAACTTTCCATTTCATTCTCAGTCATCCATTTAAATTCTCCATATGGTAGGTACTGAGACATTGCCCAACCGTATTGATTATTGATATCAAAATATCCGAGAAATGTATTCGGTTTACTGGAATCATATTCGGGCATGTATTTATTGTTGGCTTTAGAGTACCGCTTTGAACACTGACTTAATCCACCCCTTATTCCTCGCTCAATAAATAAAACCATGTCTACATCTGACAAAAGTTGTAAATTAACTTCAGTGTACGTGAGCATACAATCCCATGTATATCCAGGTAAGGTATAATAATGAGCTGGATCCAACTTGTATGTATTAAGACAGCTTGCTCTGAACGTTTCAAATACATCCGCTAATAACAAAATATCCGTTTTGAGGTATAGATCTGCGTACTCTCCTAAATTTTTACAGTTAAAAGAATTCCAAACATTCAAAGCGTGTGTATAATCCTCATCACTGATATGTACATCATTTAGCTTATTATAAAATTCCGACTTTTTAGCTAATGTTGTATCATTTAATTTGCTAAAATGATCTATGTAATCGTATGGGAATACTCCCTTACGAGTAAGCAAATTTAGATCATTTTCATTTAAATTTGGAAATTGCGACTTTATGTTAGGATATTGGTTTAGGTACCCAGATAGTTGATCTAGACTCGCTGTCATAAACCGAAGAGAGTCTATAAATCTAAATTTAACTAAATTATCCTCTACATTCTTTGTAAAGGATATATATCTCTCCTTATTTACAGGGAGCAACTCCACACGACCTTCGAAATCTGAAGCTAAATTTTGTAAAATGAAATGGCTGTCATACCCGCATAGATTATGAAAAACCACTGGAATGATGTGACTATCTTGATAATTGAGATTGCAGTCTTCATGAGCTGGCCCCCGATATTTACCTGTCAGGTGGCAATGATCGCGCACTCTCAAATCCTTTATACTAAAATTCTTTTCACAAATATGACAGTTCTTGGTTGACTGGAATTCGACTTCTTCATCCGCAGTTAGTGGGTTCATTGGAAGAGGGCAGAGGAAGACCGTCTCAACATCTTCAGCAAACTGCTTCATCTCGCTTGCAAACCATTTCTGACAATCCAAACCAGTATATGCTTTATAGAAAGATAAAGACTCATCGTATGCATATTTGACGTAGTAGCCGATACTGTAGGGGGTGTGTCGTTGGTATGATTCTGTTTTCTGTGTTGGAGTATCCTTCTTCTTCAGAATCGGCTCCAACATACATTCAAGATCTGCGTATACAATAAATGGAACCTTTTCTTTATTTCGATTGTTTTTAAAGTAAACTGTTTCTCCTTCTTTGGGTAGTCGAATGCGGCATGTATTCATCATCTTGCAGTCTTCTAGATGTCTCTCTAGACCTGTTGTGGTATGGAAGTAGTGGAGACAACGATCGCAAATATACTTTTTACCATTTCGTTTACCTAATTGTGATGATACAAGTCTGGATAAATCTTTAATCCAAACGTAGTGGTAACCAGGTTGACATCTATTTTCATCATCATGCTCGTATACATCTTGAATGAGCAGCAGGTTAACATGCTTATCTCTCTTCTCTTTCGCTAAATATGTTGGAACAACAGTAAATTTCTTATTTTCCACCTCAAGAATGTAGACGTTGATGGAAACATTATTTTGGCTCTCGAATCGTGGGATCTGCTTGATAGTCATTGGAAATGTGATGTTTTTCATACTAAGCACTTTTGAATACAGTGGGTATGAATGAGTTCTACCAGAGTTATGTTTAGCTGGATATAGAGCAGATGTTACAGCCCACGCAAAACATGCGTCATCATCATCATTCTTGACATTAACACACGCTTTTTTCAATCTAATTTGTTTTGGTAGTTTGATGTAGGAGGAGCCTAACATCGGTGTAAACTTGTTGATGTTTACTTGTAAGTTCACTATTGCTGATAGCGCCCATCCACTATCTTTCTCCTGAAACTCCTCTAGCTGTGTGATAATTGGGTTTCTCACGGTATCTGTAAACCATTCATCGATGTTTGTATCACGATAGATTGGAACGTCCTTCGTATTCAAATATTTAAATTCAAATATGTCCTCTTCTCCTTTAATTACAACGAATTCCCCACAAAAAATCGTATTCACCTTCACGGTTTGCTCATTTTTCAGAGCATTCTTGATGCGTCGTTGAAAGAGTTGCTGTGCATCCTGTAGGAACTCACCTACATCTTTGTGACGGAGATTCACCACAACACCAGTTCGCATGCGGCTGGCAAACGCTGAGCCTAGGTCTTCCCATTTCACCCGGAGACTTGCATAGTTTTCGCGGTTTGTGTGGTATGGTGTATAACCACTACCGACCACTAATCGCAACGCTTTCATCTGACTCCTGAATCCATTCATAAGACCGATGCATTTAATGATATGCTGCTTCTCACCAACATTAGTTATTCCCTTCAATGCTGCATTCATCATGCGGATGATACGTCCACACTCCTTAATTGCTGGCTCGATTGCTGGGGGATCATTACGGATGTCAATCAGGTGGTTGCGGGTCTTTTCAACGAAATATTGGAACTTGGTTGTGGAACTCATTCTGTAACAATGGAGACAATGTTTTTAATGTTAACTGGTTGAAGCAACTAGTTTGAATGAGCGGAATTTGTATTTTCACCTGCTTTTATACAAATTTAGAAGCGGTACTGATACTCTTTCACTCGGAAGTCCCGACGGAAAATGTTAACCAAAAATGGAAAATGATGACTGGAAAAGTCGACTTAAAATGAAAAATAGTGACCTGAAGTGCCGACCCGTAATCTAGACCGGAAATGAAATTTGGTAACCGGAAGTGCCGACCGGAAATCTGGACCGGAAATGAAAAATTGTGAACGAAAGTTCCGACCGGAAATCTGGACCGGAAATGAAATTTGGTGACCGGAAGTACCGACCGGAAATCTGGACCGGAAATGAAATTTGGTGACCGGAAGTGTTGACCGGAAATCTGAACCGGAAATGAAAAATTGCGACCGGAAGTTCCGAGCGGAAATCTGGACCGGAAATGAAATTTGGTGACCGGAAGTGTCGACCGGAAATCTGGACCGGAAATGAAATTTGGTGACCGGAAGTGCCAACCGGAAATCTGGACCGGAAATGAAAAATGGCGACCGGAAGTTCTGACCGGAAATCTGGACCGGAAATGAAATTTGGTGACCGGAAGTGCCAACCGGAAATCTGGACCGGAAATGAAAAATGGCGACCGGAAGTCTCAACCGGAAATCTGGACCGAAAATGAAAAATGGCGACCGGAAGTGTCGACCGGAAATCTGGACCGGAAATGAAATTTGGTGACCGGAAGTGCCAACCGGAAATCTGGACCGGAAAAGAAAAATGGCGACCGGAAGTGCCGACCGGAAATCTGCACCGGAAATGAAATTTGGTGACCGGATGTGCCGACCGGAAGTGGTGACCGGAAATGAAAATTTGCGATCGGAAGTCCCGACCGGAAGTGAACAAAATGGTTGACAGGAAGTGATGTGGGGAGTTGTTTAAAATAAGAAGATGGTGTACGAAGACGGTCATTTAAAATAAGAAGATGGTGTACAAAGATGGTTGTTAAAACCTCTTTTAAAATAAGTAGATGATAAGCAACGATCGATTAAGGGCAAAAATACATTTTGTAACCGAAAGTGGTGACCGGGTGGATAAAATGGCCGACAGGAAGTGCTAAATATTTGACTATGGGTTGATGTTTAAAATAAGAAGATGGGGTATGAAGATGACTGTTAAAACTTGATTTAAAATAAGAAGATGGTGTACAAAGATGGTTGTTAAAACCTCTATTAAAATAGGAAGAAGATGGTGTACAATGATCGTTTATAGGGATACAATAAATTGTGTGGTCGAAAGTGGTATCCGGAAGTGGGTAAAATGGCTGACAGGAAGTGATAAAATGGTTGACTATGGGTTGATGTTTAAAATAAGAAGATGAGGTACAAAGATGGCTGTTAAAACTTCATTTAAAATAAGAAAATGGTGTACAAAGATGGTTGCTAAACCCTCTATTAAAATAAGAAGAAGATGGTGTACAATGATCGATTAGAGGTAAAATAAATATTGTGATTGAAAGTGGAATCTGGAAGTGGACAAATGGATGACAGTAAGTGATAAAATGTTTGACTATCGCTTCACCTAAAATATGATGATTACTTACCTAAAATAAATTCACTGTAGGATACAACAAAATTCGAAGCACAAATGAAGACAGATATCCCTTTCGAGGCTTTATATACCACAGACGATATTATAATCAGCCAATAGGAACGAAGCTTATTAACTGCAGACAAGATTGGGGAACACCACAGCTGTTGCGGTTTATTCTTATCTTTAAGCGATTACGTCATATTGGAATATTCTAGAATAAAAATTTACGTTAGGACTAAGATTTTCGCTCGCAAAAACAAGTTTGTGCGCATTTTGTCGTAAGGGTGATTACGTCATAATAGAACATTCTAGAACAAATTGACGTTAGAACCGAGATTTTCTGTGGTCAGGAGGCTAGATCTGGATGTTTATAATCGTTGTAAATTATACTTTAAAAATATGATATTAATAATAAGAACCTTTTGACGATTTTTCGTTGTTAATAATAATATAATTTGAACTACTCACTATACAAGTGCAAAATAATGTATTAAGTAATTTCGATAGGGTTTCTTCTTCTGTTTTCGTTTGTGGTTTTCAGGAGTTTACTTAATGCGTGATTAGGTACAGCTAACAGATCATGTCGTTTATTCTGCTTGCTCTCTCCAACAGTTACGCAAGAGCACATCAAATATTCTGACAAATCTTTGGGACGTACTACGTAGTAAACCGGTATTCAAGCTGATTCTGTAAGATAAGTTGTTAACTAGCCGCTGAGAAAAATTGTTAAATTCTATGCTATATACTTTAAACTCATGCGTTGAGAAAAAGTTAGTTAGTGAATCAAGTGTATCTATCCAATTAAAAATATCATGTATTTGAGAATTATAAACCTTTATTTAATGCTTTTAAACCTGATATATTATATTAAAATCATAATAAACAAGCAAGATTTCTAAATTGGTGTAATTCAATGATATGATGTTATTTTAAATAATATATTTGAAAGGTTAATGATGTGACGCCTGATGTGAATAATTGTATAGTGTTGAGTTATCGTGTACAATCACACCATTTTTGCCAACCAATCAGAATTCAGTTCAGCAATGAGATTTGATTACAACGTTTACAAAAGCCCTATCCTATACCTATCTTAGCATCAAAAATTACAAAGAAGTATTATCAACACTTAACATGTAATTATATACAATAGAACGTTTAACAATACTTACCAACTCAGGTTAGGTCAATTTGAACGAAATATAATTTTGGCCAGCTTTTTAATCGAAATACCCCTATGTGCAACGCTTCAAAACTTTTGCGCGTCCTGGTATAGCACCAACAACTCCATGAAAATCTTTTGTTACATTGTTCATAATAAAAAAAATTGTGGTCTAATTTGCATACACCCAACGTTAAACAAATATTTGCTGACCCTTGCGCTACTATTGAGAACCTGATATACCCTCTATTTCTATTCGCTTTGTTGTGTCAACATATTCTAATTTATTTACACATGATGCGAAGAGAGCACTAATTGAAGCACCTGTGTCGATTAATAATTTCAATATATTATTTGAATATTTTACTGATAAATAATTTGAACCGCCAAAATTTAGAATAATGCCCTTTTTCGGATAAGATTTTGCATTAGGAACGAACAAACTGGTCTCGTTCTTTTGAGATATTATCGTTTTTTTGGTGTTGAATCAGAAGTCATAGAGCCTTCTGTCTGATGAACCGTTAAAATTTCCTCGACCTCGTCGTACATTGTAATTATTTCTTTGGAATCTACCGTTATTTTACCCTCTAGAATAATGTTGTACTCTAAAATAATTTTGTCCTCAGATTTGATTTTGCCCTCTAAAATTATTTTGACATCTGAACTGAGTTTGTTCTCTAAAATAATTATTTCTATAGTTTTTATTAATAATAATAATAATAATCAGTTTATTGTTCAAACAGTAACACAATTAAGACAAGTACATAAGTAAAATAACATGAGAACAATCTTGCGGTGCAGTTTAACACAGATATATGGGTTTTGTCGTTCTACATTATTATTCACGAAAAAATTTGTGTATTGTTAATATTTATATCTGTTTATTCTCTAAAATAATTTTGTCCTCAGATTTGATTTTGCCCTCTAAAATTATTTTGACATCTGAATGTATTAGGTTAAGGTATTTACTATAATGTATTTAAAAAAATCAATAAACTATGTAAAATTCTTATAAATTGTGTATGACCTTTTTTGCTAAGTTTTATAATAATAATTTTAATTAAAACATTCTTATCAAGAATTTATTCAATTATACGATATATCATATTACGTCACTCACTTAGTAGATTACGTTGATCATAGAACCATACTTATCAGAAGTAGATACCGCAACATTAGTTCTCCTACTTACCAGTAGAAGACGCCACACGAATTTTTTCACATTTAAATATTACGTGTGGGGAGTGTGCAATTTGGAAGGGATTGAATCCTGGTGCCCTCCGCCACCCCTCATGGAGAAGTTTACACCATGCAAGTTTCATACAAAAAATAATATTAGCGCAGTTTGTGCTAGAATAATTGTAAACTACTGTATAATTATATTATGTCAACTTTACCATTATAAACAATAAATGCATTAAACGAATTTCTTATGTTTTATTTCATAGATTAAGCAGTGATAATTTAAAAGTAAACGGTAACTATATTAAAACACTGTTAATGGTGACGTCATGACAGTTTAAACTTTGAAATTTATCCTTAATGGCGTGAAAAATTGAATTTGGTCGGTTCGCGCATGCTCTGTAGAATTCTAAAATTAGTCCGAATAAATTTAGCGCGAAAACTTGATCGGTTTGCGCATGCGTGGTGGGATTTGAATTAATGTCGAAGATGAACGTTAAAACTTGATTTAAAATAAGAAGATGGTGCACAAGATTTGAAAGATGGCTCCAAATTCTCGGTTCGCGCATGCGTCCTGCCACACCTTAAAATTTAAGAGATGGCGCCCGCCCATTATAGCGCGAAAATTTAAATTGTAAAATTTTAGGCGCGAAAATTTGAACCATGAAAAAAAAAAAATGTTAAAACTCACTAAACTGTGAATCTGAACGCATAAATTAGTAGAAAATTCAGGCAAATCATAGATTTTGTTAAAGAATTTTTTTTTTCATGTTTTGACGTATAGAATCTACTAAGAAACAAAAAATTTTATTAATTGTTATTGATTTTTTATAAACTTTAGAATTCTATAGAATTTTAAATAAAGAAGACCTATCTAAGTTGCAAGAAAATTGAACATCTACAAACGCTTTAACATACATTAAATGAAAAAACCGTTGAAAAATTAAAAAGCTATAATTAGGAACAACACGTAAAAAAATTATAAAAAAAATATTCGAAATTTTGAAACAATAACCGCTTCTCCCATTTCCTAAATAACTTATTAACTTATTCCTTAAATCTGACCTTCAATAACGTTAAAAATATAATATAATTTCGCTGTTTCCGACAACAACACAATAAATGTCAACTATCAGACTATGTAATTAATGAGTATTATTATTTTTGTCGATTATTAATTTAAATTTCACGATACAACACAACACGTGTCCGTTGTTTTCTTCTAATTTAAATTAAAACGAGCGACTGTAGAATCTATAAACTTCAATAAAAGTGTTTAAAAATGTGTATAGAGTAAAGTGAATAAAGGAGTGAATACTGTTTTTAAAAATAGTTTAGAAAGATACAAAAGTTTTCGTTCGGTAATGTTTATATTATTAATTCTTCCGCTATATCCGGTGGCGAGGGGGGTTTCTATATACGTCTCTAAAAAAGAATCGTCGGTAATTTCAATTATTTCAACTTCTTCGTCAGCCTGTATATCGCACACGGGGTCCGCGATATTGGTATTTGCTGACTCGGTGATAACTTGAGCCTTCGCAGAACTACGAAGCGTTTCTTGACGGCGTCTTGTAAGACACTCGCTTGCCACATGACCTAATTTACTTGCATTTTTTAATAAACATTTTTAAAGGCGACTTTTGACCAAAATTTTCGGTAAATTTCAAATTAGGTGCTATACGGGACATTCTGTCATAAGATTACGTATAAATTGGCGTACACTGTTTTTTTCCCTCGTTGTGGTTAGTCTTATCTTTGAGCGAGATAATCAAGTCTGTACGCATTTTTGCCGTAAGAGCGTGTGCATCGATGATTACGTCATATTGGAATATTCATTATGTTCGAATAGAGTTATAAAAGAACAAAGCCAATGACCCGAATTTGCTCAATACTTGCAATTCCCAAGTACGGGTTCCAGACGTCGCGTTTGCACAAAAATCAAGTGAACAACCTCGACGTTTGGTAACCTAATTAATGGGAGTGACGTATTTGGACAATTGATATAAGTAGAAGCATAGCGGAGTATCAAAGAAGATTGTTATTTGTCTGTATTCAGCATTTTTGTCTGCCTTCTCAGCTGTTTTCTTGGACTGTCTCGTATACATTATACAGTATGTAAAACCCCAGTGTGAGTTTTATTTTCATCCACCCTGGCCTGGACCATCCCTATCACGAGCTACGTAACAATATTACACAGATATATTTTTTTTTAATTTACGCGTTCTTCGTTCACAACTCTATGTACAGGCCCCATATGGATGAGTTGTGAACGATTTTGTTCTTTGTTGACCAGGACGCGGTCACTGAGCTTAGATTATTGTATTTTTTTAACAAATTACGTACGTAACTACTTGAAAATTTGCAAAAAATTCTCTTATATCCAGATCCTCAATAACAAACCAAATTTGTGAAGTTATTTTTTAGATGTGGAGACAAAATGGCTGATCTAGGTGATAAATTTTAAGTTGGTACACGTTTGACAAACTAAAAATAGATAGATTTAAATTGTTGAGTCTCCCAAGCTCACATTTCCACACATAAACACTTTAGGCGGGAAATATTGGCGTCCAAATTATACAGCCTAAAAGCATATAGACTAGCCCGCAACCATAAACGGTACATCGCTCAACCATCGAATCGAGGTCGTTGCGCCGATATATCATTACCATTTTACCGTTCGGGTATCAAGAGGCTGTGTAGCCTATTGGCTAGAAAGCTCGACTCGTGATTATACAGTCTCGGGTTCAAATCCTTACCCGGACACTTTTTTATTTCCAAACCGCCGAGTTCCCAACGTCTTTTAAAGTGCGAGTGAGGTCGTGACTGCAATGACGTCATCGATAGCAACTTGGATCACATGACTACCTGGGCCACTGAACCGCAACAGATAAGGATGGTGCTCAATGGATATCGGCTGTCCTTGTCACACTCACGACTAACTACAGCTATCTCTTTCTACCTGGACCGGAAGTAAAGTAATTTTAGACCCCCCTTTTAAATAACCCGTAAAATTGATCTAGAACTCTCATAGCCCTTCTACTACTGTGTGCTCAAACCAGACAGTACTTCTACGCCCATTCGCTGCGTTTTTAATGCATCTTGTAAGTCATCATCGGGGTACTGTTTGAATTCTTTGTTATATACAGGACCAAAATTACAAATTGATGTTCTAGATATATTTATACATTTTAGGCATTTTCCTATTTGTTTTTCCGCTGATATCAGGCAGATGTATCTGAGAATTGGTATGAGTTCTGAACATCGCAGATATCAACGAATTCTATGGCGGTTTTCGGAGAGTGGTGCAGTAGAGGACTTTCAATTGAATACCGTTACATTTGGAGTAAAATCGTCTCCTTACCTGGCACTTCGAACACTTCTACAGTTGAGCGATGATGAAGTTAAACGATATCCGTTAGCATCGCTCATTGTAAAGAGATATTTCTATATGGACGACCTTTTATGTAGCCTGCCTGATATCAATACTGCTGGTCAGGCTTATCATGAACTCGTTGAGATGTTTAAAAATGGAAATTTTGATCTTACAAACTGGGTATCTAATTCGAAAGATTTTCTGTCTAGTGTGCCCGAAAGCAACCGTTCGCCAAAGGTGGTCCATTTTAATTCGGATGGTCTGAAGGTATTGGGTCTGCTTTGGTATCCCGGGACGGATGTCTTTTCGTTTAACATCTGCCCAGAGGTAAGGCAGTGTACCAAGAGAACGGTATTGTCAACAGTGGCACGTTTATTTGATCCATGCGGGTTTTTAAGTTCTGTTACTCTGATCATAAAATTATTTATTCGACGATTATGGACGTTGCGACTTGGTTGGGATGAGTCACCGCCATGCGAGATGTCAGAGGAGTGGAATCTCTTTTTGGAGAAGCTTACTGCTCTACAGAACTTTCAAATATCACGCCATCTAGGTGTTACTATCGGCTCCAGTGTTTCCCTGATCGGTTTTTGTGATGCTTGTTTGAACTCTTATGGAGCAGTAGTTTATTTGCGCGCAGTCGATTCTTTGGGGTATATTACTACTAATTTTGTTTGTGCCAAGACAAAGGTTGCCCCATTAAAAACTCAAACTATTCCAAGATTAGAATTGTCTGCAGCCGTTTTATTGGCTAAATTGCTACACTTCACCCTTACAACCTTGCAGACTCGAATTGAGATCGGCCAAATTTATGCATTCTCGGACTCCACGATAACTCTTAATTGGATTGCGTCACCACCATATCGGTGGCATACATACGTAGCGAATAGAGTTTCTTTGATTCAGGGACTAGTTGAGTCCGCGCATTGGTGGCATGTGAGTGGGGAAGAAAATATTAGTGATTGTCTGTCAAGGGGTGTATCACCCAATCAGATGCTTGATATGACATGTTGGAAGAGTGGCCCTAAGTGGTTGGAGTTAGATTCTTCTTGCTGGCCTATTCGCAAAGCAGTATTAGAGGCTGAATTGCCCGAAGAAAAGATGTTGGCTTTGCCAGTGGAGCAGATGCCTTCGAATGCAATCTTGGATTTAATTGGTCGTTGTTCCAATGTCAACCGATTGTTGCGTATTATGATATATGTGCTACGATTTACAAAAACGATTAAGTCTAATGGTAATATAGGATCATCTGATATGGTTGCGGCTGAATTGAAGTTGATTCAAGTCATTCAGCAGGAGTACTTTTCGGCAGATATTGAAGCAATAATGGCCAAAAGGGATGTGTCTTCTAAACTGCGAGCGTTAAGTCCGTTTTTACAGGACGGGTTGCTTCGAGTGGGTGGGCGGCTCGCTCGATCTTCTTTGGAATTTGATAAACAACACCCTCTGCTTTTGCCTGGTGGAAGGCATTTTACCAATTTATTAATTGATGATTGTCATGTTACTAATTTACACACCGGTCCACCATTAGTCCTGGCCATACTTAGGCAAAGGTATTGGATTCTGGGTGCTCGTAATTGTATCCGTTTCCGACTGCAGCAATGCAATGATTGTTTTAAGTTTAATCCTCGAAATTTGTTTCCTAAACTGGCAGATTTGCCAGCTTTTCGTGTCACTGAGGCCAAGCCATTTTTACACTGTGGAACGGATTTTTGTGGCCCTTTTCGCGTTACTTTAGGTAAACGTAGAGGTGTTCTCACTCAAAAGGCATATGTCTGTCTTTTTGTATGTTTAGTTACAAAAGCGATTCACTTGGAACTTGTATCAGATCTTTCCACAGATCTTTTTATTGCAGCTTTTAAGCGGTTCTTATCTCGACGAGGAACATGTTCGACTCTCTATAGTGATCGTGGCACAAACTATATTGGTGCAAAGAATGAGCTCAATGATCTGTATAAGTTAATAATATCAAAGCCTTTTGAAGATAGTCTTGTAAATAAGTTGGCGGACTATCGAATAAGTTGGGTGTTCAATCCTCCTAGGGCTCCTCACTTTGGTGGCATCTGGGAATCACAAGTAAAATCGGTTAAGATCCATCTTTCTAAAGCTGTAGGGCAACACAAACTTACGTTTGAGGAATTGACAACTGTACTTACGCAAATTGAGGCGGTGCTAAATTCGCGGCCATTGTCATGGTTAAGCACAGATCCGACTGATATTGCTCCTTTGACACCTGCCCACTTTCTTACCCTTTCGCCATTAAAGTATATACCTGCTCCGGCTTTGAATGAACAACCAAGTAATTTGTTAAATAGAAAACGCCTGTTAGATCATATAGTGCAATCATACTGGCGTCGATGGCACTTAGAATATTTAACCCAACTTCAGCAAAGGCAGAAATGGCATAAAAATTGCGAAAATATTGTTCCGGGTACGTTAGTGTTAGCCAGAGAGGATAATGCACCTCCCTTGCATTGGCCTACCGGAGTGATAGAAGAAGTGATGCCGGGAAAAGATGGTATTGTTCGCGTTGCCAAGGTACGCACTGCTTCTGGTATCTACACCAGACCTGTTGTGCGTTTGTGCCCACTGCCTATGCAGTAATTAATCGTCCTTTAACTTTGGTAGTTAATTTTTTGTTTATTATTGATCGCTATTTCTAATTTTCTGAACATTCCTTCAGGGTGGGGGGAATATTGACGCCATAGCACGGCAGCTTATTTACATGTTTGAAATCATTTAAATATATTCTAGTTTCGCCGATGTCCACCTGTTTGTGGTCGAGTATAGGTGCGCTGGCGGTCTAGTATTGTAACGTCCAGTTTTTGCGACCGTACGTAGAGTTCGGCTCATACTGCTTCGAGCGAACAGATACAGCTTGCTTTTCGTTGGTTACAGACGTTCTGTCGCCTGTCCATATATTTCTCGTTGTTTCGCTGATTAGTGGCTTATTTCGTTGATTTTCTTCGTTTCGTTGTTTGTAAGTGCAATTGTGAACACATGAGGGTGCCAGTTACACATATAAATAATATTTTGGATCATATAGTTGATCGATTCTATCTTTTCGTTTGTCGTTGTGATTACAGTCCACTTTCGTTGTCTACTGAAACTATCCTGCAGTTTTGCATCATTTAACAACAAAAACAATAATAACAGTAATATTAGCAATGACCACAAAAAAAATCTCATGTGGCCAGGCACATGACTTTATCATACTATATATAAAATTAATAGTTTAGCTGCATGAGATTCTATTTGATCGAGATCGGCCATGTCTGCATTAAAATAAAACTACTAGAACTAGACAGATATGTCGATTAAAGCTGCGTTCGGAGATTGTACTCCGTTGACACCGGGTACACCGTCCAAATGACACTTACGTGTTATTGGGTGTAAAAAGTGTAATGCAATATGCGAACGCAGCTTATATTCACAGAAGTTATTGTCAAAACATTAGCGTTTGACACCAAGACTACCTACTGTCATTAGAATAAAAAAATCTGACAAATCCTGGCTACTAGTTTTAATGCAGTACGACCGATCTCGTAGAAATAGATTTTGCTCATGCAGCTAAACTATTGATTGTACCAAAAAATGTCATAGTGATAAATTATTCAGAATTTCCTCATCTTTAATTTATTATTTAACTATTTCGACGAAATTCCAGAAATGGCGGTTTATTTGCAAAATCTTTCAAAAATGCTAAGACTGAACCTCCAGTTCCTTTGGACCCTCTTCAACAGAAAGCTTTTCAGCTCTAAGTTTGGCTATGAAACTTTTAAATATGAAGTTTCGTCCCGATACCTTTAGTAGTTTCTCCGGAATCGTCGCCACAAAAAACGGGTACACACACACACACACACACACACACACAGAAATTTTTTTGTACCTTGGTCAAAAATGTTCAGGGGACCTAAAAAGACATATTTCCGCTAAAATCTCAAATTTTTTTTTTGCACGATTACAATAAAGTAAAAACATTCTCCTTTAAATACAGTTTTCATTCTCAACCACAATACGAATTCTCAACACCATCGCAAATCATGTTATAATCGTGCACCTATTTCGTTACATACATCACCCGAACATAATTTTTTCTAACACTAACCATTAATTTCTGCATTTATTCTGTTCACTAAGCCTGCTGGCTTATCAGTGAGGCGTTTTCCCTAGTTTGTCATTGCTTAATCTTATACTTATCTTTACGCTGAAATAGACCATTGTTGAATACTCGCACCCAATCATCCTTCATCAAAAAAGAAACAAAAAACTCTTCACCTCCTTCTTTACTGCTCGAAGAGTATCCAGTTGTTGCAATTCTGTTGGCAGGGCATTCAGTACTTTCGGTATTAACGTTGCTCTGATCCTGTCTCCGAATTTATTCAAAGTGGATCTGTCCCTATACTGTCGTCCATGTC
This sequence comes from Aphodius sticticus, assembly GCA_963966075.1. Taxonomy (NCBI): domain Eukaryota; kingdom Metazoa; phylum Arthropoda; class Insecta; order Coleoptera; family Scarabaeidae; genus Aphodius; species Aphodius sticticus. Next base: position 46,284,965 of record OZ014507.1, on the reverse strand, counting down.
TTATGTTATGATATGGAATTCTTTTCACTTTCAACCCATTGGAAAAATAATTCCGTGTGATTATTCTAAATTTATGCAAATCTTCAACCTTTAGAATTTCCAACTCCATGTAATCCTTCTTCCTTGCCTCTTTCGAAATCGTAATACTGGCAACGACTGCATTTTGTGCCCTCTCCAATCTCTCAATTAAGTACTTTGATGCACTTCCCCAGATCGTAATTCCATAGTTTAGCAGTGATTCAACCACCGCATGGTACATCATTTTGTTGGTTTTTCGATCTGTTATTTCCTGCGTCGTGAAATCTGCCTGCCAAATGTTTGATCTTGTTCCTTAGTGAATTTATTTGTTCTTCCCAAGACATGTGCTGATCAATACTTGTTCCCAGGTACCGATGGTTAGCAACTCGCTCAATTACTCCCGTAGAAACGTCTCTGCCTTCCTCATATCTTTGGTTGTGTAAACATTTATAATCGTGTATTTTTATATTAATTTCCCTTCCTATCTTCGCTTGAGGGGATCTTATGTGAACAAGCTTTGTTTTCCGTACGTTGATGACCAACTCCTTATCGTGACACCATTTCTGGAAGACTCTCATATCGCGCATAAGACATTCCATGGCCTTTTCATATTTCCTATGCGTTGCCATTATTACGGTATCATCCGCGTACATGAAATACTTGCAGTCGTCGAAGCATGCACCAATATCATTCACGTAGATAATGTAAATCAGCGGTCCGAGTATACTTCCCTGTGCTACGCCTCTATTCGTTTTCAATTTGTCACTTTCATCTTTTCCTATTTTTACCTGGTAGCATCTGTTGTGCAAGTAGTCCTGAAGCCAATTTCGAGCTACTCCTCTAATCCCCACTTTATCTGGCGTCCATTATCTTGTCCCTGTTGATCGTATCAAAGGCTTTGGAAAAGTCTATAAATATGCAAAGTATATGCAGTCTGCTATTTAGTTTTTCATAGATTGAGTCCGTGAATCGCTCTAAGAGATCGATTGTTCCAATTCCCTTCCGAAATCCATACTGATTGTTGTCTATAAGGTTGTTCTTTTCAAGAAAATGGATTAGTTTTTGATGGATGCATCTCTCCATTATTTTGTCTACAGTTGACAAAATTGAGATGGGTCTATAATTCTCGTAATGATTTTTCGCTCCAGCTTTAAAAATAGGCTTCACGATAGCTGTCTTTAATCATCCGGTATTTTTTCTTGATCCAACGTTAAATTTATCAGGTGTTTTATTGGTTCCGATACTATATCATCCGCAATCTTTAGTCATTTAACACTTATTCCATCTGCTCCCGGAGCTTTATTTGTGTCCATGGTCCTGATTATCGTCTGTAATTCAGGTTTATCTATATGTGGGATGTAAACAGTGCCAGGATGTACTATTTTGTCGTTAGGATGAAATAATTTGTTTGAACAATCTAAAGCCAGGAGATCAACCTGTTCCTTAAACGTTTTCGCAAAGTTATTAGCTACTTCCCCTGCCGTTTCCTTAAATCTTCTCTCCCAATCCACCTCATCGCGTCTCCCTGGTCCACCCAGCAATTTGTTCAGAATCTTCCACGTTTCTTTCAAATTTCCTGCGTGTTTTTCTATTATTGCTGTGTAGTGTCTCGCTTTTTCCCTCCTGATTTCCATCGTTACCATATTTCTTAATTTCTTATAATCCTGCCTATGTTTTTCCCTTTCAATTTCTGTAATGTTTGTTTTCCGGTACCTAGCAAATACCTGATCCCTTTCTTTCATTTTTTGAATTATGGCTGTAGTTATCCACGTCTTTATGGGTGTTTCTTTTCTATTTTTTAAGATTTTCTTTGTGGCTATCTTTTCTGCTTTGTTAATTGAGTTGTTTAAAGCTGTGAATACTGCTTGTGGTGTGTTGCAGGTTGGCATTGTATCACTTAGATCCTTTTGTAACTCCGATCTGAATTTTTTGGGATTAATTTCTTTTTACAGTATCTTTTCTTTTCCTTCCCTCCACTTTCTTTCTGATTTTCTATCGCACCACACACCATGTAGTGATCCGAGATTTTTATCCTAAATACCGCTGCCTTGTGTTCTTGTTTGCCTTTATAATAAATGTGATCGAGACCAGCTCTTGTTACTTCATTTAATCTGATAGCTTCTCTTGTATAGGTACCAATTTTTCTCATGAATCCCTCCCCATATAGTGCATTGTCATAATCCTCGCTAACTCTATCATATTATATTAGTGTCTCCGCATATTATAAATTCCTTCTCTTTGTGCTCTCTGACTAAATCAATGAGTTCCGTTGTGAATTCTTTAGGGTTTCCATCCGGTGGTCTATAAAGGAACAGAAAGGCTTTCTTGTTAGACACTCCTGTTTCTCTGCATTTGATTCCCGTTGTTATTAATATTCCTTCCACGTGTTTTAGTTTAATGTTTTTTGTTCAAAGTTTACATCTTCTCTTATATATATCAACAAGCCTCCGCCCGCACTATTACTTCTACACAGATTCACTCTATTGAAACCTGGTAACCGATATTTTTCTTTTAAGATCTCATATTCGTTTTTCGTTAATTTGATTTCCGAGAGAGTCAATATAGTGAGTTTATTCAAACTGTTCTTTATTTGAGCGCAAAGTTAAGCAAACTTTGTTTTAATTGAGTCAATGTTCAAGTATACATAAATCAAACTATTGGCACCTACCTTGTCTATCCACAATGCCTGGATCGTCAACACGTACCGACTCACTGTTTTTGATAATATCCTCTTCCATATAAGTCACGTCCATTTTGCTTTTCTCTCCTCCCAACTACAATCATCCACTCACCCTTACTTACTTCTTAATTTTCCCCATATCTGACAGTGAAGAGATTCTCAGCACTTTTTCTCCATCACTTCTTCTTGCCAGAATGTTTCCATGTTGCACCCAAACAAATCTCCACTCCTCTCTTCTTGCCTGTTCCCTTGTATGCCACAGCAGATTCTTTTGTTCTCGTGTAAGATATTCAAATACTCCTGCTTTATTCCCTTCTTGTCCTTTGTTTTTCTCCTTGTATTCTTTTAATACTCTTACTTTGGTCGATTTACGCTTGAATTGTACTACCAGCTGTGATTTGTCTTCGTTTGTACGTGGCTTTCTTTTTATATAGGCCGCTTGGATTTCCTCTGGTTCAACTTTTATACTTAACTCACTTAATACTACTTCGATTTGCTCCTCTGCTTTCTTGTTTACGTTTCTGCCTTCAATTATTGTGTGGATCTCAATATGATTTTCGTAGATTTTCCTTTCTAGGTCATAAACACGATTTTCCAATTGATCGATTCTTTCATCCTTTTCTTCACACTTTGCAATTAGTTTGTTGATTGTTTCTTCAAGCTTCGCTATGGTTTTGTTATTTAGTTTGTTCTGTTGAGAATCTTCTTGTCTCCATTGTGTAATTTTTGATTCCAACGATGATACTACACTTTTCAGGTCCACTATCTCTTCCTTTAGGTAGTCATTGGGTCGCTCTGCAGATGATCCCTCCACCAAGTTTACGTGTTCGACTCTCCGTTGTTTGTCGTCTTTATTTTGTCTGCAGTTTGTACACTTCCACAGCCCCTTTTGTGTCTCGCTCTTTGCTATCCAGGTATTCTCTGCTACTGAGCATTGTGATGTTAGATGGAAGTTACTTTCACACTCGCCACATACTGCATAATTTGTATCCGGTGAAACGGATTTCCCGCAATTTTTGCAATTGATTCTGACCATAACACATATAATTTGATCGAATTTTGCTATTTCCAGAATTTATAAAACTTTTGGTGGTCCCTGTATGCTTCACTCACTGTAGGCACAGCTGAATGTCCGCACTTTTTCTTTCAAACTGAACCAGTTTTTGAACAACATGTGGAATTGATTTTTGGATTCACAACCGTTTATCCACCTTTTAAGGCTATTAACTGTAATGGATTATTGATAACTTCACATTTTAAGAATCGTCATATTTTTACGAGTTCACTGACACCGCACAACAAGTGATTAATAATAATAATAATAATAATAATAATAATGGTTAATGTTGCGAAGCATAAAGGGCGTTGCTTTTCCAAATTGGGTTGAGCTGCAGTGATACCCGCAAAGGGAGTACCCTAGGCTTCAGCGAAGCTCGGTACTACCAATTTGCTCTGATGATCTTCATTACTTTTCAAAATTAATTAGTGTAATTTTTGTATTTATATGTTGTATCTAATTTATATTATCTAGGTTTAATGTATTTAATGAGATGTATCAGAGAATTCCAATAAATAATAATAATAATAATAATAAATATATTTGTAAATGTCTATTAATAAATATCTGCATATGTTTTTACTGACCTGTATGCAACGCTGTACGGGGTTTCTGCAGTATTCCTTTGCTTTGCAACCTAATGTTGCGAAGCATAAAGGGCGTTGCTTTTCAAAATTGGGTTGAGCTGCAGTGATACCCGCAAAGGGAGTACCCTAGGCTTCAGCGAAGCTCGGTACTACCAATTTCCCCTGATAATCTTCATTACTTTTCAAAATTTATTAGTGTAATTTTTGTATTTATATGTTATATCTAAATTATATTATCTAGGTTAAATGTATTTAATGAGATGTATCAGAGAATTCCAATAAATAATAATAATAATATTGGATTAATTACTTAAATGGCGTTGGGAGCAGTCGAATTCAATAAAAACTATTTCATCCTTGCTGACGTTTCGATTTATTTAAAATCTTAATCATAGCTACAAAAGTACAATCAAATTAGCCCAAATCGCACAAAACAACAAATAACCTACCTCAGACGGAAGGATTTAAATCTAAAATAACACGAATAAAACTACACATTTGTTCGGTCGACGGACATTACAGAATGACAACACTTTCGAATCGGTCAGGTTATATGTTCCAAAACTATTCCACATTAGATAGGTGCCTGATGGGTTGCCTAAAGCTATTGCATAAAATCAAGATGGTAAAAGCGAAATCACATTTGAATAGATGTTGCTCAAATTATCGGTATCTGTTCTTAAGTTACACGTATTGTCTGTTTTTTAATATAAATCATCTCCTTTATACATCTCTTCCTATAGTTTACCTCTTTATTCACAATCTTCACTGTTTGAAAGTCAAATGTATGTTTGTTTGTTAAAGCGTGGAGGGTTAGAGCAGTTTTTTCTTTTTTATTTTTGTTACTATCTTTGCAATCATTTTCATGTTGCTTCATCCGATTTTTCAGTAACTGGTTTGTCTGTCCCACATAAGTTGCATTACAGTCTTTGCAATCGACCTTATAGACTAACCCACTCTTATTGCCTTTTTCAATCAGATCTTTCACATTTGAATAAAAATTCCCTAGATGTTTTTGTTATATGTGACTATTTTCACGGAGTCAGTTTTTAGGACAGGGATCAGTTTGTTTGTTAGTCCCGGTATGTTAGGCAACGTCATGTATCTTATATGTGCTTTGTCATCAATGTTGTTGTTCAGGTTCCCCCGGTTGTTCCTTGCACTATTTTCATTGAACAGTACTCTATGTATTAGGCCTTTCGGGTAGTTGCATTTAATAAGATATTCAGTTATCAGTCCAAAATTTCTTGTATGGAATTCCGGTTCTGACAACTGAACAGCCTTGCATTTTAAGTTTTTTATTATAGCAATTTTTTGTGTTATTGAGTGCTCAGAATGGTAATTAACAAACCTATTGGAATTAATTTCCTTTTGGAACCAGTTCGTTTTTAGATTATTGCCATCTCTAATAATCGTTACATCAAGAAACGACATTTTGTTGTTAATTTCTACCTCGGCGGTGAACTTAATAAGAGGGTTGATGGAGTTGAAAACCGACATAACGTTGGGTAATTTACCTTCTGGAATAGCGGTGACTATATCATCAACATATATATAGAGAAACGGGAGTTCAAAATCTAATTTAGCAATTGCATCTTTTAAAATTTTATTCTTCACTAGATTTGCGTATATAGGTGATGCCGGATTTCCCATGGCTGTGCCTTGTTTTTGTCGAAAACACCTATTGTCGAATTGAAAAAAGTGTTATTAAATGTGAAAGCAATCAATGTTTTTAGATCTCGAATCGTCAGAGTGGTATGAGGTTCTAGCTCGTGCCAAACTTCATCTATTATCTCTAATGTAAGTTCGAAAGGAACATTAGTGAAAAGACTCGTGACGTCCAATGACACTAATTTATAATTAGTTGGTACCGTCACCGTCCTAATCCTATCGACAAGTTCATACGAATTTTTTATACAGAAGGCGCAAACATGAATGATATTATTCAGAATATTAGTAATGTATTTATATGTTACATACGTTGGTGCTCCTACACAAGAAACGATTCGTCGCATTTTTAGGGGTCCTGCCTTATGTATTTTTGGTAATCCGTACATTCTTGGGAGGGTGCCATTATGTGTCTTGAGTTTTCTTCCCTCTGACTTAGGTATCTCCTCGCTTCTTATGAGTTCTTGGATAACGTCATTGAGTTTTCTTTGGATTGAAAGTGTCGGATCCTTAAGCACTTCTTCGTACGTTGTGTTATCCTGTAATAAGGTGTTCATTTTTTGTATGTATTCATCTCGGTCCATCAACACAGTCAAGTTTCCCTTATCAGATCTTGTCACTATAATTTCAGGATTTTGCATGAGGAATTTTTTTTGTCTTGTAATATTGTTGATCTACTTTTGTTTTATTTTTTCTAAGAGTGGCGTCATATCTGTGTTGTGAGTACATGAAGTTCGTTATAATGTTTGTCGTTTCAGCTCTCTTTTTATTTGTCTCATCACTGTCTCTCCATTGGTTGTCAATTATATACTCCACTTCAGTCAACAATTCTACAAACGGAATTTCTTTAAATTGTGGTTTAAAAGTAAACTTTGGTCCTAATGATAGTAATTCTAGGTGTTCATCGTCAATCATTGTTGTAGTCCGGTCAATTATCCATGATCCGTCACCCTTTGTATTTGTCAAGATATTCGAGCTTTGTAACAAGCCGTCTAACTTCATTTTTTGGCGCGTCTTTATTTTGCCGTACATTAACTCGTAACTCTGAGACTGTCGCTTAGTAAATTCAATAATTATATCCTCCGGTAAAATGTTTTGGATATCATTGTTTAGCACCCCTAGAGACGTTTTAATGTTTTCCACACTCCAATACGCTATCTTTAACTCTAGATTCAATGTTTTCATCTTCATCGTATCGCAAATTTTGTTAATCTTGGTTTTAAAGGGGTGTTCACCCGATGTTGATGCAAACAAGTGCTTTAAATGTTGTTGAATGTGTCTCGGGAAAACTTTTTTCTTTCTGCACTGTCGCAAAAACTCGGTCCTACCTTTCATATTAGCCAATTTTCTGTTCAACGTTGCCTTCTGCTTCAGTCTATCGACCGCCACATCCCCATAATTGCACTTGATATCTTCATAGAAACCCATTGTACACAGGAAACAGTATTTAGCCACTGACAATTACTTAGTATTCTTCTTTTCCTCGCTCCACAGATAATTAGTATTGGATTAATTACTTAAATGGCGTTCGGAGCAGTCGAATTCAATAAAAACTATTTCATCCTTGCTGACGTTTCGATTTATTTAAAATCTTAATCATAGCTACAAAAGTACAATCAAATTAGCCCAAATCGCACAAAACAACAAATAACCTACCTCAGACGGAAGGATTTAAATCTAAAATAACACGAATAAAACTACACATTTGTTCGGTCGACGGACATTACAGAATGACAACACTTTCGAATCGGTCAGGTTATATGTTCCAAAACTATTCCACATTAGATAGGTGCCTGATGGGTTGCCTAAAGCTATTGCATAAAATCAAGATGGTAAAAGCGAAATCACATTTGAATAGATGTTGCTCAAATTATCGGTATCTGTTCTTAAGTTACACGTATTGTCTGTTTTTTTAATATAAATCATCTCCTTTATACATCTCTTCCTATAGTTTACCTCTTTATTCACAATCTTCACTGTTTGAAAGTCAAATGTATGTTTGTTTGTTAAAGCGTGGAGGGTTAGAGCAGTTTTTTCTTTTTTATTTTTGTTACTATCTTTGCAATCATTTTCATGTTGCTTCATCCGATTTTTCAGTAACTGGTTTGTCTGTCCCACATAAGTTGCATTACAGTCTTTGCAATCGACCTTATAGACTAACCCACTCTTATTGCCTTTTTCAATCAGATCTTTCACATTTGAATAAAGATTCCCTAGATGTTTTTTGTTATATGTGACTATTTTTACGGAGTCAGTTTTTAGGACAGGGATCAGTTTGTTTGTTAGTCCCGGTATGTTATATGTTATATGTTATATGTTTTGGTATTGTAAGTATTTTATTTATTATATAAAGTAACAACTTCTATTTCAACTATATTACAAACGTCTATCATTCTTGGGTCGTGTTGCTATGTCGGTCTGCGCACGCTTCATTTTATTGATCGTATAAAAAGGTATATTGGGTTGCATAACCCTTACAACATTCCTAATATAACATGCCGTTTTTTTTTTATTTTATTTTATTTTTTTTTTTTATTTAATTGCAAATAAAGTCTTTGTATTTGTTCGGGAGTCTTCTTTCTCTGGTTGGTCTTCCTTCTCTGGTTGGTACATCAGGCACCTGCAACCCAGCCGGTTCATGCATCACCTCCTCTCCATTAGCACCCGCACCTTCACTTCTCCTCCTATCACCTTCTTCCGGAGACGCTGAAAATACCCCAGAGTTGGCCTCTTCAAACGTTGGGGGAATCACCCGCTGCACACTCGTGTCCTGGCACTGCCTGCTGTTACTAGTCGCTGCAGCTTGCTCCATCAGTTCTGTTGCCGATGTGGGCTTAATGTGTGCAACATTTCGTCTATAACGACTACCATTGATGTTCACCAAATAGGAGCGATCGCTGAGCTTCTTTTCGACATATCCCGGTGACCAAGTTTTGTTGCTCTCAGGGTTTAATTGAGCAGATACTGGTTGACCAGTTTGTAGGTTGGGTAAGTACTTGCATGCTTTATCATAATAGAATTTTGTGTTTTGTTTATTCTTTTCTATTATTTCAGGTACATTCTTCACTATTACTGGCTGGTAATTTGTTATGGCAGAAGGGGTTAAAGTTCGAGTTTGTCTAGAGAAGATTCTTTGGACAGGGCTAGATCCAATTTTATTTGGCACGTTTCTTTGGTGCAGTAGACCAAGCCATAAATCTTCATTATTTTCCTCACATTTACGAAGAAGTCTCTTAGCAATTTTTACTGTAGCTTCTGCTTTACCGTTAGATTTTGGGTAATGTGGGGATGAAGTTATGTGTTGATTATCCCAGTGCTTCGTAAAGTTTTTAAAATCTTTATTTATAAAATTCGTTGCATTGTCGGAATATAGAACTTGCGGTATTCCATGTCGGCTAAAGTTGCGTTTACAAGTATTTACCATTTCCTCCGCTGATAGATTTTTTAAAATGTCCAGCTCGAAATAATCCGAATAATGGTCTACGGTGACTAGAAAATAAGTCTTTTTCTTGTTGTAATCTGTAGTAAATACGGCTAGAGATACTTGCTGAAATGCGTACTCTGGTATAGAAGGTGTTTGCATTGGTGGTTTTGTTTGCGAAGCCGAAAATTTTGTACATATTGAACATTCTTGTATTTTACTACGAATTTCTCCTGACATACCTGGCCAAAATACGTTTCTTCTAGCCGTGTTAATTGTAGATTCTATTCCACTGTGACTGGTATGGAGAATGTTCATAATTTTTCGTCGTAGACTGAACGGTATCACAATTTGTTTACCTTTGAAGATTAGCCCATTCTGAAAGGTCAGCTCGTATTTGTAGGTATTATATCTTTTGATTTCGTCTGGGAGTTGATGTATGGTATTTGGCCATCCTGTTAAAATGTATTGTTTTAATTTTTCTAGAGCTGAATCCTTCGTTGTTTCTTGTCGTATTTCATCCAAACGATCTTCAGATACGCTAACTTCATTGGATAAATCGATGCTCTCTAAAGATTTGCATATGCTTTCTTCAGATGTTTTGTAAACTGTAGATAATGTGATAAGATTGTTTTCTCTTTGTGACGATGGCAATGGAGCTCGGGACAATGTGTCTGCTATAACATTTTCTTTACCTGTTACAAAACTTAAATTTATATTGTACCTTTGCAAGGTCATGAGCATTTTTTGTAGACGTTTTGGAACAGATAATAACGGTTTTTGAAATATATTTATCAGAGGTTTATGATCTGTTTTAACTATTGTTTGTGGATTGCCGACGATCAACTGATCAAACCGAGCATTTCGACAATAGCGAGCATTTCCTTTTCAATGGATGCATAATTTTCTTCTGCTTTTGTCAATGTTCTTGATGCAAATCCGATCACTCTGCGTTCTTGATATACAGCTGCTCCAAGTCCATAGTTGCTGGCATCACATTCAATAGTTAACGGTTTACCTTTGTCATAGTATTTTAATGTGCTAGCATTTATTAGTACTTTCTTTATGTTTTCAAATTCCGTTTTATGTACATTCGTCCAATTCCATTCAATGTTATCTCTTAGTAACTGTCTTAGTTGATAGGTTTCAGTACTCAATTTTCTAATGTATCTACTTAAATATGTAATCATACCTAAGAAACGATGCAATTCATTTTTATCCTTTGGTTCTGGAAAGTTTTGTATAGCCAAAATCTTGCTCTCATCCGGTTTTAGTCCTTGATCAGTTAAAACGTGACCATAAAATTTGATGGAATCTTTGCAGAGACGTAACTTATCTAGATTTAGTTTACAATTTTCTTTGTCAAGACGAATTAATAGGTTTTCCAAATTTCTGTTGTAATTGCGTAAAGCTTCCTCTTTATTGTTGCCACATCCGACTATCAATATGTCATCTGCTAAGATTTCAATGCCTTCAAGACCATTTAAAACCTGATACATCTTATTTTGAAAGATTTCTGGCGCTGATGCAATGCCGAACGGCATTCGCAACCATTTAAATCTGCCAAATGGAGTCCAAAAAGTGGTCAATTCACTGCTACGCTTAGATAGAACTACTTGCTAAAATCCCTGTTTCGCATCTACCAGACTAAAAACTTTTGCTCTTCCCAGCTCTAGCAAAATTTCATCAATCGTAGTGAACTGAGTGTTTGGTCTTTTTAGGGCCTTATTTAGTGGAATAGGGTCAAGGCATATTCGACACTTTCCATTCCTTTCCACAAGTAAAATGTTACTCACCCATTCTGTGTGCTTCTCTATTTTTTCAATTATTCCTTGATTTACTAGATGATCTAATTGGAGTTTCAGTTTATCGCGAAGATGTATAGGAATTCTTCTAGCTTTTTGTATTATCGGTTTCACATCAGTATCTATTTCGAGATCTACTGGCTCTTTTAAGCAACCATATCCTTTGAACACATTTTGGTATTTATCTATAATTAAACGAGCTTTCTGTTCGAGATCTATGATGGTACTGTGTTCCTTATTAACTATATTGCAAAACTTAACAAGTCCAACCTTGAGACACATACTAGCAGATAATAAAGGACCATGATTGACATTTACTATTTGAAATGTAATATTATATTTTTGTCTCTTATGTAGACATACTAACGTTTTCTCGCCTATAACTGGTATTTCATTTTTTCCAAATCCATATAATTTATGCTTTGATTTATCAGGGTTTACTTCTTTGACTCCTAGTATACTTAAAAGTCTTTTCATACCTATCAAACATACATTTGCGCCAGTGTCTAACTCGCAAATAATATTTTTGTATTTTCCATTTATTAAAAATGTCAGCTCTGCATTAACGTTTCCTCCTTCTAATGTATTATCAATGATTTTTCTAACTTCACATTTATTCTCATCATCATCTTCGCTACTATAGTCCTCACTTTCTTCTGATTCATGTTTTAAATCCTTCACTGTCCTTTTTGGGAATTTCTTCCTTTCCTTATTCTTCTGATAGGTTTTCCTTTTCTTGCAAACTTTTGCAAAGTGATTTTTTCCACCACATTCTTTACATGTTTTCCCATATGCTAGACATAGACCCTTTTCAAATTTGTGTTTATTCCCACAAAACAAACATTCTCTGTCTTTTTTCTTATTTAATATTTTATTAACCGAACTGTCCTGTTCAGATCCTTCCAGACTTTTCATTCGTTGAGTAGTTAACTCGTCCACTCTACAGATATCGATAGCTTGTTGAAGCGTTAAGTCAGCTTTTGACATTAGCTTCTTTCGAATGTCTCGGTTCTTTATTCCTAGAACAATTCGATCTCGTAGTAAATCGTCTGCAAAAGTGTCAAACTCACAAGACTCAATTAGACTTTGAAGCCTTATCAGATATTCATCGAATGACTCATTGTCGATTTGATTGGCGCTATTGAACATCGCTCTGTCATATATCACATTTTTCTTTCCGCTAAGGACCTTTCTAATTGCTGCTATCACATTCTCGCAGTTTTCTTTATCCTTAGACGTCAAATTAAAATAGTTATACTTTACCATAGCTCTTTCTCCAATCGCAGTAAGTAAGGTGTGCACCTTTTTCTGTTCCTCGGAGACAGACCATTCGCTCATTCCGGTAGCTACATAATAGTTGTTCCAACTCTTCACAAAATAGTCGAAGTTCTTTGCTAAATCTCCTTTATCAATATTGAATGGTGTTGGTAGCGGAATTCCAGCCGTTTTGGATTGCCCTTGAACTTTTTCTGCCATTATTTTCAAAGCCTCAGTCTGTTGCTTAATCAATTCCAACATAGCCGCGTCCATCATGTACCTGAGTATGCAATGCAAGTCTTACCACTTACCTTTGATTCAATATATACGATGAATCTTACTAGTCTATATAACTTGATAGGATACCACGTTTCCTTCTATTTCTAGGTTATGAATGGATTCGCCGGTTTATTCGTCGGTTTTCTAATCTTCTAACGCCTCGTTGCTACTTCTTTCGGGTCACTGCATACACTGCTTACACCTTCATACACCTGACACCATGTTTTGGTATTGTAAGTATTTTATTTATTATATAAAGTAACAACTTCTATTTCAACTATATTACAAACGTCTATCATTCTTGGGTCGTGTTGCTATATCCGTCTGCGCACGCTTCATTTTATTGATCGTATAAAAAGGTATATTGGGTTGCATAACCCTTACAACATTCCTAATATAACAGGCAACGTCATGTATCTTATATGTGCTTTGTCATCATGTTGTTGTTCAGGTTCCCCCGGTTGTTCCTTGTGTAATGAGTCGAGGTTTTGCGCGCGGGTTTGTATGGATGTTTGATTTCAAACCTTGGCGTGCTTTGTGTTGAGTTGGTATTTAATAGACGCTCGGAGTGGCGCTGCAGTCGCGTCAGGGTTACCGCGCAAGCTTTTGGCGCGAAAAACTTGAGGAACTAGTAAACGGACAAGCAAACAGCTTTTTGGCATCGGGCTTTGAAGGTAGACGGTCGTGCGTCAAAACGCGCGCCCAAGCGTAGGGCCCCAATGGGGGCCAAGCTATAGAAACTGTGCTGTCTCGTGTTTCTTGTGCTCAACCGAAAATAATAAGGTATTTATTTGTTGTCTGTACTTGCTGATTTGTCCATCTCTGCCAAAGTATATCATCTATGTTAGTAGGGATTTCATAGTTCATGTAAGCAGTTCTGCATTGTTGTATATATTTTTGTTAATAGATTTTATTGTGGTTTTCTTGGGCATATTCATTTTAGAATAATATAAACCTGTCCCTTTTATAGTAAAGTATTTAGCCCTGCATATGGTGATTAATAATTAGTGAGTTCAAACGTCTCTGACAAAGTCTCAGAGAAAGAACTCTTTGATGCCTCCGTAAGAGAGATAATTAATTCACGCTACCGTAAGATTAGTTTGTTTAAATCAGTTAGTACCTGTGATTGAAGATGGCGGACCAAGCGTCGCTTGAGGCGAGTTACCACCGCGGGCCCCCTTCAGTTAAGAGTTGATTAAAGTATAATAGTAAATATTGAGAAGGGTGTCCGCCCCATCACACTTGCACTATTTTCATTGAACAGTACTCTATGTATTAGGCCTTTCGGGTAGTTGCATTTAATAAGATATTCAGTTATCAGTCCAAAATTTCTTGTATGGAATTCCCGTTCTGACAACTGAACAGCCTTGCATTTTAAGTTTTTTTAATAATTATTGAATTTACTAAGCGACAGTCTCAGAGTTACGAGTTAATGTACGGCAAAATAAAGACGCGCCAAAAAATGAAGTTAGACGGCTTGTTACAAAGCTCGAATATCTTGACAAATACAAAGGGTGACGGATCATGGATAATTGACCGGACTACAACAATGATTGACGATGAACACCTAGAATTACTATCATTAGGACCAAAGTTTACTTTTAAACCACAATTTAAAGAAATTCCGTTTGTAGAATTGTTGACTGAAGTGGAGTATATAATTGACAACCAATGGAGAGACAGTGATGAGACAAATAAAAAGAGAGCTGAAACGACAAACATTATAACGAACTTCATGTACTCACAACACAGATATGACGCCACAGAACCTCATACCACTCTGACGATTCGAGATCTAAAAACATTGATTGCTTTCACATTTAATAACAGCTTTTTTCAATTCGACAATAGGTGTTTTCGACAAAAACAAGGCACAGCCATGGGAAATCCGGCATCACCTATATACGCAAATCTAGTGATGAATAAAATTTTAAAAGATGCAATTGCTAAATTAGATTTTGAACTCCCGTTTCTCTATATATATATATGTTGATGATATAGTCACCGCTATTCCAGAAGGTAAATTACCCAACGTTATGTCGGTTTTCAAATCCATTAACCCTCTTATTAAGTTCACCGCCGAGGTAGAAATTAACAACAAAATGTCGTTTCTTGATGTAACGATTATTAGAGATGGCAATAATCTAAAAACGATCTGGTTCCAAAAGGAAATTAATTCCAATAGGTTTGTTAATTACCATTCTGAGCACTCAATAACACAAAAAATTGCTATAATAAAAAACTTAAAATGCAAGGCTGTTCAGTCGTCAGAACCGGAATTCCATACAAGAAATTTTGGACTGATAACTGAATATCTTATTAAATGCAACTACCCGAAAGGCCTAATACATAGAGTACTGTTCAATGAAAATAGTGCAAGGAACAACCGGGGGAACCTGAACAACAACATTGATGACAAAGCACATATAAGATACATGACGTTGCCTAACATACCGGGACTAACAAACAAACTGATCCATGTCCTAAAAACTGACTCCATGAAAATAGTCACATATAACAAAAAACAGATCTGATTGAAAAAGGCAATAAGAGTGGGTTAGTCTATAAGGTCGATTGCAAAGACTGTAATGCAACTTATGTGGGACAGACAAACCAGTTACTGAAAAATCGGATGAAGCAACATGAAAATGATTGCAAAGATAGTAACAAAAATAAAAAAGAAAAAACTGCTCTAACCCTCCACGCTTTAACAAACAAACATACATTTGACTTTCAAACAGTGAAGATTGTGAATAAAGAGGTAAACTATAGGAAGAGATGTATAAAGGAGATGATTTATATTAAAAGAACAGACAATACGTGTAACTTAAGAACAGATACCGATAATTTGAGCAACATCTATTCAAATGTGATTTCGCTTTTACCATCTTGATTTTATGCAATAGCTTTAGGCAACCTATCAGGCACCTATCTAATGTGGAATAGTTTTGGAACATATAACCTGACCGATTCGAAAGTGTTGTCATTCTGTAATGTCCGTCGACCGAACAAATGTGTAGTTTTATTCGTGTTATTTTAGATTTAAATCCTTCCGTCTGAGGTAGGTTATTTGTTGTTTTGTGCGATTTGGGCTAATTTGATTGTACTTTTGTAGCTATGATTAAGATTTTAAATAAATCGAAACGTCAGCAAGGATGAAATAGTTTTTATTGAATTCGACTGCTCCCAACGCCATTTAAGTAATTAATCCAATACTAATTATCTGTGGAGCGAGGAAAAGAAGAATACTAAATAATAATATTCATTGATTTGTCCAACAGACTGATCCAATTACAGGACAATACAATAATACAAAATAAGAAATATAAAATATAACTCAACAATTAAACCGATGAATATACTACTAAACAAACCAATAATACAACATGACAATGTTCAAATATTCGAGTAGGTCCACAATAAGTCACATAAGCTGATCGTTTAAATTTCTGGCCATATTAACCATGGGAGACTTTAACAAAATGTTACTTCGCGCCCTCGGGACATAAAACGGATCACAATGATGAGCATTTTGGTGCGGGACCACAAAACCAACTTGGGACAACAAGACGGGCGCATCAACTTCACCATTTATAATTTTTAACAAGAAACCACCACTTGTCAGCTCTCTACGGGCAGACAGCGCACTGATAACAAACGTCCGCAGGAGTTGATCATAGTCTGCACCCCTCCCAGGGTAAACGCCAGTGGTTTTGAAGGAGATATACTTCAGGAAGCGCTTCTGTACCCGTTCCAAAGATAGCTGTTGGTAAACATAGTACGGGTACCAGATAATTGAGGCGTACTCCAGACGAGATCGCACAAACGCGTAGTAGAGGATCTTCAGAGTCGATATGTTGTTAAATCCTCTGCACGACCGAATAAGAAAACCCAACGATCTCGAGGCAGTCCTTCCAACACCAGTAATATGCTCTTCAAAGTTCAGCTTTGAGTCAAATACAACTCCAAGGTCTGTCACTGTAGTTCGTCTTGAGATTGCATCGCCTCCAACACCATAATCGCAAGCAATGATGGAAGTATTTCTGCAGTAACTGACAAACGCGCATTTATCTATATTTAATCTTATTTTGTTCATTCTGGACCATTCTCCGATTAACTCGAGATCAGATTGAAGCATAGCACAGTCACTCATAGAAGATATCTTTGCATACATCTCCAAATCATCTGCGTATGCAAGTACTCCACAACTCATTCCGGTCAACAGATCATTGACGTAAATATTAAAAAGCAAAGGTCCCAGGTTAGAACCCTGCGGAACTTCCGAGGTAGCAATATAAGGTGCAGACTTGAAGCCGTTGTAGGTTACGTAACATGTGCGATTGCTTAGATAAGAATCAATAAACCTAATCATATGTGCTGGAAAACCAAGAGCGCAGAGTTTAGATCACAGGATTCCGTGGTCGAGGGCATCAAACGCTTCAGAAAAGTCTGTATATACAGGGTGCGGCAACTTAACTTCCCTATTTCAAAACGTAATAAAACCCATTGTACGAAACAGAAAATGTTTATTTTTGTTATAATGTCGATTCATATCTAAAGTTTATATTTTGAATATCATATCCGGTAGGTGACGTCCCCCATTCTCAATGCACTGAGTAAAGCGACTTCTTGTGTTTCTCATGACTCTTGCCAGCATAGCAGGCGTTATGTTGGTGATTTCTTCCTGGTGTTGGATTTCTTCCTGGACTTCACGTAAACCCGTGATTTCAAAAAGCCCCAGAGAAAAAAATCACATGGCGTCAAATCTGGAGAACGAGCCGGCCATTCCAAATCGCCCCGAATTGAGATGAGGCGCTCTGGGAAGTGTTCCTCAAAACAGCCATCGATCATCTTGCAGTGTGTGACGTTGCACCGTCTTGTTGGAACCAATGTTCCTTAGGTCCAAGTCATCCAGCCGTGGAAAAAAATTCCTCTAACAGGTTCACATACCGGTCCGAATTGACGGTAACACGGACGCTCGCGCTGCCTCAATGTTTACAGCTGATCTAATGGGCCGACGGACTCTAATGCTTGGTTTTATCGCAGTTGCAGTTTGTCTGAACGTAGTGACCCACGTAACAAGAGATTTTCGGTCCGGTACGGGCGGCAACGGGGCTAATTTAAAACGAATCCAAAAGGCGCGCTGGGTTGCGATAACAGAATACCCGTTCGAAAAGTACGCCTCCACGGTTAACGCACGCTGCTCGCGAGTGCAACGCATGATGCTTACTATACTATGTCGGTAAAAAACTTTAAGGATTACCCCTTCCACCGATATTACTACCGAGCCGCTACGACATCAACCGTCTGAATGGCGCGCATTTAAAATAAGGAAGTTAAGTTGCCGCATCCTGTATAACATCAACCTGCTGTTTCTTGTCCATATTATCACTAATGACCTGAGTGATCTCGACCTAATTCGTGACTGTACTGTACTGAACGTCCAGGCATGAAACCATGCGGTTGAACCGAGATGTAGGGAGCAAACGCGCGGGAAATTCGCGAATGGAACAACTTTTCGAAAACTCTGGCAAAGTTGGACAGAATACTTATGGGTCTATAATCCTGTACGTCACAACGATCATCTTTCTTAAAAACCGGCGTTATTCTTGAAGACTTCCAGGCATCAGTCAAGGGCTCGCAAAACACGGGCACAATCACGAACAATAAATCCAGGTAGACCGTCATCACCCACGCTAAAGTCAGCCTTCACTTTTAGCAACGTCGCCAATACTTCCCCAGTAGTGAACGGTGGTGAATAGAAGCAGGTGTAGGTATGGTTACTCAAATCCACAGTGCCGTCAGCAGGACCACGATCCCCAAACGTAGCTGCAAAAACATCGGCAAAAGCATTGACAATCCCCTGTGGGTCCGAAATTTCTTTCCCCCTGAATACGACGCAAGCAGGAATCCTAGTGGTGCCCTTACGCTCACGGATATAACGCCAGAACTGACTTGGGTTTGCAGCTATCCTACTGCTCAGTGGTACGCAAATAGTCACATTATAGTCTAACGAACTCATCATGGTTGCGTGGTATATTAGTACTTCTCCACTTCCTAAAGTAATACTCCTTCAGTTTTATTATACTCTTGATGGATGCGCTGTACCAAGGTGGGAACCACATCCGAGACGATGAAAACCTTGGCACTTGTCTGTTCAGGAGCACATCAAGTGCCGAGTAAAATGCGGCAACACCCTCATTCACGTCACCACACAACCTCAGAAAGTAGAAATCAAATTCGGCCAAGTCCATATAAAAGCCAACCAAGATTGCTCGACGAAAATTATATCTCTTATCTTCGCATGCTGGGAACGCACGGGTCCTGATATCCTGATGCAAGTCCACGGCAATATTCAAAGGATGGTGCTCGTCAACGTTCACAAGAGGAACCGAATCAAGGTCGACAGAAACTGAGCATTTGAAGTTAGTGAAAAAAAGGTCCAGCAATCTGCCATTACAATTAACCACACCGTTATGCTGATCAAGCCCCAAACCATCCATCAAGTTACGCAGCACAACACAGAATAATTAAACGCAGGGCAATTAAAATCACCACAAAGTACAGCATTCTTCTCGACAAGTTCCAAACACAAAGCATCAAAAAATAACTCGTAATCATCATTGGATAATGGATATATCGGGTGGTACATATACTGACACTACATAAATAGTCGCTAGGAGTGTTATGCAATTGCGTCTACTTTTTTCTCTTTTGTGAGTTCTTCTGTCGTGCTCATGTTCTGGAGTTCTTGTTATAGTTCGATCAATGGATCTTTGCCTCCCTGTCAAAGTTTGCCGAATCTAATTACGATAAGTTTGTCATTCGATCACTCTTTCTACGACATCTGAAATTATTGACACTAAAGGAGGATTCACAGCAGTTCACAGTGCATCCGACATCCGACATCCGATATACGAATCGTACAAATTTCTTCGTACGTTGGAAAACCAGTTCACAGTACATACGAATTGTCGGACGTTTTAGTAATAAATTTAGTAAACTTGTGGTAGTTGTCGCAGTTGGTAGGGTCGTACACAGTTGTATATTGGTAACCGTAGTCCACCTAATGGCATGCTAACCAATAAAACATGACTAATGGGTGTGTTCTGCCACTTTAAGCGTTTGAGCTCAGCGGACGGCAGCAACAACATGAATTGTTTGAGGTTAGAGTTGGCGGTTGGGGAAACAGCTGATTTTAAAATCCACGCGCTATTTTGTTCGTTTCTCCCGAGTACTCACGAATGGGCTTTAATCTGGTTTAGCCCTCTATCTCTCTCTCGAAACGTAGTTCCTTTTTCGAGTGGCCAGTCTGATATGTCTAGTCTGTGGTTCTGGTTCTAACCTCGTTTTGGACCGCAGCATTGCACGTGTTTAGAATTTCTTTAGAATTTGTTGAATTGTTTCTTTCGACATTCTCAAATAATTAAAACGATTTTCGGGGTCATTCAACCACAATTCTTGGATTAGGTTATGGTATGCTTCCTGCGTTCTCCTTTTTTTTTTAAATATCATAACCCAATACCATCGAGTTTGTAACATTTATTTTCTATTAGCTCTTGCTCGGACTCGAAGCGCCAACAAAAGAATATTATTCATCTGCCTTCGATAATTATCCATAATTGGATCTACGAATGCTCAATAAACGTAAACGTCAAAACAATTATTGAGTGAGGTTAGGTGATCACGTATCACGTGACTCCGACATCGGAAAAAGTTAAAATACATTTAACTCTGTCCGACGTCGGATGAAGTTGAGTTCTTGTCGTACCGATACGCAGATTTACGCGCGCAAATCATTTCAAAGGATCCAGCCAATAGGAACGTTTTCGTATCGTCGGATATCGGACGTCGGACGGCTTGTGCATTCGCCTTAACGTCGGACTTGCGTCGGACGTAGAGTGGTTTCCAACTCGGAAGAATACATCCGGTTTAGTAAAAGCGCGTGGCGGGAAACAAAATTGACGTCGACAGCTCCATAAAAGGAAATACAGTGGCGTCTCGTTCCAAGAGGGGTTTAAAATAAGAGAAATCTCATTTATGGTAGATATTTTAAAGTCTAAACTACTGTAAGTTGTAACAATGATGTCGTAATGGTTCGACCAACAGTAGAATTTAGAGCGATCAATAAAAAATTGTAGTTTAAGTGAGTTTTATGATAACCGAGAAAAGATGTGACATGTTGTCCGAAGCAAACTCTGATAACTGAAAAAATATAAGTGAGCACGTAATTAAACAAAAGAAAGAGCTTATGGTCAAAGAAGGACTACTTGCCATAGCATTAGATGAGTTTGTATTTAGTGTTAACACAGGCTCATCCGAAGAGTCGGAGGAGAGCGAGGGCGACAACGAGGCAGACTCGGACATAGATTTGATTGCGCATGAAGAACTTTATTTTTAATTTATTTTTATTTACTTTCATATTATTTTTTATATACTGTTATTACATACTGTATACACTGTTACATACAACATAAATTTTTTTATATTTTTATTTCAATTAAATAACCTCTTTTTACGTAACCTCGTAGCACTTTATCTTTATTAACCATAAAGTTGTTGAAAATGACCTCCGCTAACTTCAATGCAGCCTTCTGTTCGCCGTCGCAATGACTGGCGAGTAAATTCCAAAAGAAAATTATAACTAAGCCGTTTTGGACATATGTTTACCTGATCAAAATAACCCCAGGCATCAGGCCTTAAAGTTTGTCGCATAAATGAAGGAACATCAGTATATACCTACCAAAAATAGTGGCCAAGAAATTCTAACCTTAAATTTAATCATGAAACTCACTTAAACTACAATCTTTTATTGATCGCTCTAAATTCTACTGTTGGTCGAACCATTACGACATCATTGTTACAACTTACAGTAGGTTAAACTTTAAAATATCTATCATAAATGAGATTTCTCTTATTTTAAACCCCTCTTGGAACGAGACGCCACTGTCTTTTATGGAGCTGTCGTCGTCAATTTTGTTTCCCGCCACGGGCTTTTACTAAACCGGATGTATTCATCTGAGTTGGAAACCACTCTACGTCTTCCATGGCTAAGACGCACGGTCTCGGATACTAATCCAAATCCAAATGAAGAAAAACATAAAGAAAGTACGAGAGCCCCGATAGCGGCAAAAGATAGCCACAAAAACAACGAAGAATTCAAAACAGTCCAATACAAGAAAAGACGTCCGGTGAAGGTCATACTCGGAGCGGCCACCGAGGAGAAAAGCGCACTCAAGGCAGTCCCAATAAATGGATATCTTCATGTATACCGACTGGACCCAAGCACTTCAGAAGAGAATTTAACATCCTACATAAATGCTGCAAAAAAATTTAAAAACGTTAAATCCGAAAAACTGTCATCAAAGCACCCAGATGAATACTCATCCTTTACGGTGGCAGTTGACCTAGAGGATATGCCGTCGCTGATGGAACCGAACTTTTGGTCAAAAGGAACTCGTGTGAACCGTTTTTTTCACAGGATACCCCAAAAGACGCGAGAAATATAGCACAAAACAGTCTACAAGCTAATATAGAACAAGTTGTAACTTCTGAACACCCGGAAGTTGAAAATAAGGTTTTCCTTGTACTGTTAAATATTCAAAGCTTAAAAACTAAGTTATGTAATTTAGAAATTCTATTACAAAATTATAATAGTCATTTCATATGTATTAACGAACACTGGCTGAAGGATTTTGAGATTGAAGCAGTGAATATTAATAAATATAAACTATCTGCCAAATATTGCAGATCGCAGTATAGAGGTGGGGGATGCAGCATCTGGGTTAGAGATGACATCGTTGCCGAGGCTGTTGATTTTTATGGTTTGTGTAGGGAAACGGATTTTGAGGTCTGTTGCACAAAACTCAAATATGGCGGTAGAGTTACTTATATTGCCAATGTGTACCGATCACCTAGTGGTGATTATAATCAATTTATTTTGAATCTGGGCAGGGTTCTTGAGTCGATCTTTGATGTCGGAAACTTCATTATTCTCACGGGGGATTTTAACGTGAACTTTGGATTAGAGTCCGCAAAGCTGCAGTCCTTGATGAATCTGCTGCAGACTTATGATCTGAGTCGGCACTTATTTTACACAACAAGAAGTGACTCACGGTCTGAATCGATTATTGACAACATCTTCAGTAATTTAAAATTTGTGAATGATGTCAGCTGCATTGTGGAAAATCTTGCTAATTTGCAAACTTTGGACGTTTTAAAGCTAGATAGTCATTTTAATGATAAGTTTAATTCCTTTATGAATGATCTTGTGGGTTGCTTTAATCTATCGTTTCCCAAACGCAGTATATTGCCAAAGACGGATACATCCTCTTGGATAACTAGTCAGGTCCGCGCATCGAGTCAACATTTGAAGGATTTATATGTTCTTCAAAAAAGATACCCTGTTTTAACAACTGTTTACAAAGAAAATAAAAGATTACACAATCAATTGACTAAGAAAACACGTCAATATTACAGCAACAAAATAATTTTCT
Source organism: Aphodius sticticus (assembly GCA_963966075.1). Lineage (NCBI taxonomy): Eukaryota > Metazoa > Arthropoda > Insecta > Coleoptera > Scarabaeidae > Aphodius > Aphodius sticticus. The sequence goes on along the minus strand of OZ014507.1, from coordinate 46,261,697 downwards.
CGCAGGATAAAAATAAAATGACATGGCGAATCATCAATAAGTTGCAAGGAGGGAGATATAAGCGTGTTTCATGTTTTGATCGCAAAGATTTCACTGAGTCACCCGAAAATACTGCAAACTGTTTTAATGCTTACTTTCAGCTAGTTCCGATTGACATTTTGAAAGACATTCGGGCAGTAGTTATCTCCGATTCGCTCTCTTTCCTTATTCCGAATTGGAAGTAAGAGAATTATTTCAGAAGCTACGCAACACATCTGCCTCTGACCCTGACGAGATTTCCAGTTTTCTGTTAAAAAAGACTGTAAATCAATTAGTTACACCTATCACGTATCTAATTAATGAATCTTTCATCGTGGGTGAGTTTCCTGCGAATCTTAAGAACGCTATTGTTATACCTGTACACAAGAGGGGAAGTAGATCCGATCTTGCAAATTATAGGCCGATTGCCCTAACATCTTCAATTTCAAAGCTTTTTGCGTATGCAATGATGAAGCGCTTGCAGAGTTTCATTGACGGATTCAATATCATTTCCGAGAACCAGCACGGTTTCAGGGCCGGCAAATCAACGCAGTCGGCAGTTATGAATATATATATAATGAAATAATAAATGGTATAGAGTCCAGGGGAAGTGCTGTTGGAATTATGTGTGACCTAAGCCGTGCTTTTGATTGTGTACGACATGATAGGCTTCTTGACAAGCTGTTTCGTGTTGGTATTCGGGGGAAAGCGCTTAGTTGGATCTCATCCTTTCTGGAAAACAGATTACAATGTGTACGAATTACATTTTTAGTAAATTCTAGTAAAGTGGTCTATCAATCTGAAATGTTACCCATTAATATAGGTGTACCCCAGGGATCAGTGTTGGCTCCTGTTTTATTTAGCCTTTTTCTGGATGATATGATGAAGTGTCTGACATCTTACTATGTGGTGTCTTATGCTGACGACACAACTGTGGTATGCTCCAGTGATGAGAGTGATCTGAATGTTTATTGTAATACGTTACTGGAGCAATTGTATAAGTGGTTCTCTGCCAATGGTTTGTTGGTGAATTTTGAAAAACAAAGTTTATCCTTTTCAAAAATGTCCGTGGTTGGTCGTAAACTGTTTCTACTCGATCAATGAGTTCTTTGGTATTTAATTGCTTTGTATCCTTTGAACAAACTCCGGGCAGGCCAGATGGTTTGTTTTAAGGAATGAGTACAAACACAGGTTTAATACTGATTTTATTAAGAAATTATTTGGGTTTATATACAAAAACTGTCCTAAAAACTATTACAGTGGTGCTAAACATTAATGAATTTTATTGATGTAAGACTGAAATAAACACAACGAATTATGTTGGGCGGCACTGGTTTCAAATTGCACATTGAACGCTGGTTCTGCAGAGTTGCAATTCTTCAATCGATACGAGGTGCTACCTGGATTATTGGCAATGCAATTACGAATTGTGCTACGTTTTGTTTTGATGAATTGGAAGTGGCGAAATATTACATACATAAGCGACTTCACAATTTTAATGGAAAGTTACCAACATTTGTATTTTATTTTGGAATTTGGGAATATATTTTTGTTAGCACCAGATAGAAAAGAAAAAAAATTGTTTAATGTAATTAAACAAATTGCCCCGCCGGAATAACTATCTCTAAGGTCAAGTAACCACTTAAAACCGATTAATATGGTAATATGAAGCAACACAATAGGGTATTCCGGTCATGTCAAAATTTAAACAGATATTCGGTTTGACCTATTGTACAATTGATGAGGATTCATAAAGTTAAGCTATGAGCGTTTTAATTTAGTTTTTCTATGAGATAATTGCAATTAAAAGTGCATTTCGTTTGAATTCACCGACCACCCTCGGAAATACACGATGATTACCGATGCCTAGTAGCGGTGGCAACAGCGGACAGCTCTCGAACAGCTGATCGGCCAAGTTGACGGTTGGCGACCCTGTTGTTTGACAACGAATAAAGGACTTTCTTGAGAGATGATTTGATCATTGAAACTTGAAGCCAAACGTCTCTCATCTCGCTAGTCGGCAATGTAAAGAAAATCTTATCAGGAGTTACTGTTCTACTGCTGTTACAGCCCGGCACAGAACAATGTCGGCGTTGGAGTTTATACATTTTGAACAAGTGTTTGATATAACCTCAATAACCAAAGCAGGTGTCAACCAACGAGCGATTCTAAACGTTGACACAACAGAAGACAAAAATTTACTACGTGCACCCTAGATATAGCAACGTTGTCAAGTCGCTCACTTTGAGCGGTCTTTGTGACGTCACAAAGACCAATCCTAATTCAACATCAAACAACGATTTCTCTTAATTTAAAACAATGTTTGATATTTTACTTGTGCAGTAGCAAACAGTAGCACCCATACTTTGTAAAAAATGACAATTTCAAAAACACCGGAATACCCTATTGGGTCTCTTGTATCGTCACTCCCAGTTCAGCACTGCACAGTTTGGACTTCTGTATACAATGGTTGGAGTGACCTGACATCTTCTTCACTGTTATGGTGTTGACGTTGTGGTTGTACCAGATGGTGTACTGAAGATGGCTCCACGTCGGTGAGTAAGGATCGTCTTTGGCGTGGTACTGGTTTCATTAGGATGGCCTGGTCCTGGGTGGCCAATGGATTTGGTTTAGTAAATCTTCTTTCTAATGAACGCACTACAACCCACAGGGTGAAACATAGGGCTAGTATTGTAGTGGTGGTGACAGTACTGGCCATCACGCCATGATGACGCACATTATGCCACAATACGTTCGAGATTTGTTGATGGATGGCGTCTTCATCCATCTTTAGTTCTTTTAAGTCATCGGAGACGGATAATACTGGTTCCTCTTGAATTGGTGGTGATCGATGCTTCTGGGCTGCTAGCAGAGTAAAATTTCCTGGTAATACCACTGCTTTGTTGTAGCTGCCAAGTATCGTAAGACTGTCGTCCTTCTTTGGGGTGAGAATGTTCTGTTTTGTTTTGATGATGCAGTCTTGTGACAGTTGAATGATTCCGGTCTTTCTCAGTTCGACATCTTCTCTCACGCCATTGCAGGTAACTGCGATCCGTTGTGGAGTTACGGAGATAAAAGGCCATGTATTGATCATGTACAGTTGTTTCCAAACCACGGAGTAAAGTTTCACTTCCACAACATCGCAGCTTTGTTTCTCATGCCGATTGAATAATTCATCTATGATACAGTTGTTGTTAGTTTCAATATTCTTTACTGTTGTAGGAGAACAGAGATAATTCGTGTCATCCAATGCGATTGATTTTTGATACTCTTCATCTGTCATTTGAAAGTATAGTTGGTTATTGTAGTCGATGGCAATGATATCGTTTGGAATATCAAATACCCAGTAAGAGCCGTCTTCTATCTGTAGTGGTATGGCGTTGACCTTGATTACGTCAAATTGGTTTATCTCTGCCATTGGGAAGAAGGCCTGGACACTGATAACATCATCTTCATGTAAGTACCACTTTTGTTTTGATGATGGATGATATGATATAAAGATTTGAGGGAAGCTTCTTATTTGCGTCGTTGATCATGTGGTGAATGTGAGATGGTGAGATCAGATCGTACACGTTGTCATTGCCCAAATTTACACTCAATAAATGAGTGTAATAGTCACAGATTTCTGTTAACACGTTAGTAGCCAGTTGATACGCATTAAGGACATTGATGTTGAGCTTGTTGATGTCGATCGCTCGGAACCATCCTTGACTATTGTTTATTGCTTGAAGTCCTTGATTCAGTTTTCGTCGGAATCTCTCTAGGCGATCGTTCATTCGTGTTTCGGTTTTATTGAAGACAACGCAGACAACATGAACTTAGTTTGATGATTTGAAGCTGTGATGAGTTCCCTTTGATTTCTCTCCAGAGCTTCAATGTTGGTGTACACTTTCGTTTACACCAAAAATTGAAGTCAGTAATTTTCCTAGAAGACCTCTTCGTTGTCGGCTCTTGATCACTGCGTCAATGCCATCTATTATCCAGTGTGCTTCTTTCTCTTGTTCCTTGAGATGGTGTAGAAAGCTGATGCATTGGATAGATGATGATAATTTCTTCGTTTCATTGCAGTTTTTCGAATTGGTTGACTGCTGTAGATGTGGTGTTCATTTCTTCAAATATCTTCTGTCTGCTAAAGTCAATGTCCAGCTTGAAAATACCTCGCTGAATTTTTGCTTGGCCAATGTGTTCCACATACAGGCCTGGTGTTGGATATTTCACTGTGTATTTGCTATAGTTAGTTTCGGCAATATTACTAGTAACGCCATGAAGAACCATATCACTGAGAAGCTTCTTCGTTTGAATTGTTTTGTAGGTCGTGCAGCCGGGACTTCCTTGTGTTATTTCTCTACTGTGGCCAGATTAGACTTTATGTGCATTGACTTTTCATCTGGCTTCTCTGTTGAGGGAAGTAATGGAATGAGGTTGTGAATTGCTCTTTTGGTAATGGTCCCTCCGGGTTTTTCTAATGATAGCACTCTCACAGTACCATCGCCTGCTGGATGGGTTTCCAATACCCTTGCCGAGGACCATTTGGTTGGAGTAATGTTGTTTTCTTTTATCAGGACAATGTTGCCTGGTTCCAGATTTTGTTGGGGTGTTTTCCACTTGTAGCGCTGCTGGAGGTTACTTAGATATTCCGATGACCATTTTTGCCAGAAGTCTTTTTTCATTTTTTGTAGAAGCCTCCATCGGGATGATAGATTTGTGTTGATGTCTGTTGTTATGGGATCTGAAGACGATAGAAGAGGCCTCCCAATCAGGAAATGACCGGGTGTTAAGATGAGGGGGTCTTTGCCATCAGTACCCAATGTACACAAGGGTCTTGAATTGAGACGTGCTTCTATCTGGTGTAGTAATGTTGTTACTTCTTCATAGGTTAAAGTGGCACTCGTTTAAAGTGGTACTTCATCGATTTCACTCCTGCCTACCATATTCCTCCGAAGTGGGGAGCTGCCGGCGGGATGAAATACCACTGGGTGCCTTGGGTCGCTACCTCATCTTGGACTGCTGGAGATTTTGTTAACTGTGATACTTCTTTTTCCAGAATCTTGCTTGCTCCAACGAACGTTGTACCATTGTCGCTAAACATATACGAACATTGTCCTCTCCTTGCGGTGAATCTTCTAAACGCTGCAAGGAATGCGTCCGTGGTCATATCCGTGACGGCTTCTAGATGTATAGCTTTTGTCGCGAGGCACACGAAAACTGCTATGTACCCTTTGTATGACTTGTGCCCTCTGCCTTTTGTCGTTCTTAGTTGGATTGGGCCAGCATAGTCTACACCTGTATGTGAGAAGGGCGGTGATGCTGTCACCCTTTCTGCCGGAAGATCTCCCATCAATTGTTGCTTAGTAACTGCTTTGAATCGAATACACGTAGTGCATTTTCGTAACCAACATTGTACATTTCTTTTTTCATATACAATCCAATAGTTCATTCTGGTATGGGCCAGGGTTGATTGAATTCCTCCGTGCAGAGTCTTGTGGTGAGAGTCTTGAATAACCAAATTTGTCAGATGATGGTCAGGTGGCAAAATGATTGGATGTTTTGTGTTGTAAGGGAGAGCTGAATTCTTCAGCCTTCCCCCGACGCGCAGTAGTCCTTTTTCATCAATAAACGGATTCAGACTTGCTAGTTTATTATTACCATTGAGATGATTGTGCTTTTTTAATTCCAGGAGTTCTGTTTTAAACTCTTCGTTTTGAGCTGCTTGAATCAATTGTACCAACGTTAAGTTCATTTCACTGACAGTGAGAAACCCCATCTCTCGTTCGACTTTTCTTGCTGCAGCTAGGAATCTTTTGCAGTATGTCGTTACTCTCACCAGTCTTGTTAGGGATGAAAATTCTTCAATGTGATAATTTCGACGCGTGGTAACTGTGGCCTGGTGACACGCTTTTTGTTCTTCTTTTGTTTCAGGTAACTTTTCTTGCTTCGGCCATATAGCAGAATGTACGAGCCAGGATGGACCTTTCCACCACATGGAGTGAGTGCCAATTTTTTCAGGATCTATACCCCGTGATATTATATCGACTGGGTTATCCTTGGTATCCACGTGGTACCAGCATTTACTGGGAAGCATACTGTTTATTTCTGCAACTCGATTTGCGACGAATGTTTTCCACCGTGACACTTCGCCTTTGATCCATGATAATGCTATCATTGAATCTGTCCATGCGTATACCGGCACGTGTTCGCACTTCAATGCTTTGACTGAACGTTTAATCAATTTTGCTAGCAGCACAGCAGCACACAGCTCTAGTCTTGGTAATGTGGCCTTGGTTCTGGCAGGTGCTACCTTTGATTTTGCGATCAGAATGGTTGATTGGAATTTACTTTGACTATCCGTCGTTCTGACGTAGATCACAGCTCCATAAGTCGTTTCAGAGGCATCGCAAAAGCCGTGCAGTTCTATGTTTGATGTAGTCGTGGTATGAACCCATCTTGGCATGGGAATGTTTTCTAAGTTTTTTAGTTTGGATTGGAACTCATTCCATTTTTTCTGAATGACATCGGGGGGTGGTTGATCCCATTCCAAATTGTGTAGCCATAACTCTTGAATTAACGTTTTGGCATTGATGACAACTGGCGCTAACCATCCTAATGGATCAAATAGTTTGGCTACTTCTGATAAGATCGTTCTCTTCGTTATTGGTCTATCGACTGATATATCTACCTTGAAACGAAAATGATCTGTATGCGGCGCCCAGTATACTCCAAGCGATTTTCTTAACCCATCCTCTGATATTTCCAGTGCTGTTTGATCTTTCAATTCTTCAGGGAGGTTTTCTATTACTGTTTCAGAATTGCTGGACCATTTTCTCAATGAGAACCCACCAGCTTGAAGCATGTTTATTAGTTCGTGCTGAAGACTGGTAGCTTCTTCTTCTGTGTCGGTTCCAGATAAGATGTCATCCACATAAAAGTCTTTAAGAGCAACTTTGGACGCCGTTGGAAAATTGTCTTCTTCGTCTTTGGCAAGTTTTTGCAACGTTTTTAGGTATGGCGCGCATGCTGTTGTAACAACCCTGACTGGGGTGATCAGGGTGTTATTAGTAATTTGATAGTCGTGACCCGAATTGAACCCCATGGAGGCAATTATAAATGAAAAACATTGGTTTATACTAATTCGTATATTGCTAAACCCAAACTATATATATATATATATATATATATATATATAAAATTCCTTAACTTATAAAATGCACGCAAACCACAGCAAACACCAACGCGTACTCATAGCGAGCAAAAATGGGACTTACCCCGTACAAATAATTAATGTTCTCGACGACGCAGGGTTGATCCGTTACCAGCTTCCAGATCTGGTACGAACATTGGCTAGGGGTTGGATGCAGCTTCTGGTCGTTCTTTCATACGCGAACCGAACACTCTTGTAATTACCGCACGACTACGGTCTATCATATCTCGTCGTTACAAATCAAGCCCATTGTAGTTTTTGCTGACTTTATGTTTTTATGAAAAATTCCATAAAAACTTCAACGAACGTGAAAAGATTATTCTTACTTATTTTCAACAAAATGTGAATGCGCGGCGAAGCCACGAATCGCGGATGTAACGCGATTCCGTACATCCGCTGCCTTGCCAAGACGGTCAACCGTGCTGTCTACGTTTGCTATGGTTTACGTAACTTGTTACTTAAAATATTCAAATTAATATAATCTATAATTCTTATAAAATAAATGGTATCGGCGATCGTCACAACACCACCCTTTGAAAAAGAATGGTTACTTTTACAAGTAGCCATTCCTTTTTACGCACTCGTCCGATCGCGAAGACTCATTCTAAATTTAAAATAACAAATTAAAATTACCAAAACTAGAAAATAAAACTACAACAATGGGTTCGATAGTACGAACTGACCGCACTGTCAAGGTTTTTGCAAGCGCGGCCTTTCGCTGCAGGATCTTACTGGATAGACCACGGATCGATTGGGTTTTGATGTTTTTTTTTTTCTGTAATTAGGGTGCCTTTGTCCAGTGCGGGGTTGGGGCTTGACTCTGGGACTGAGCATTTGTGGCTCGAGCGTCTTTCAAGCCACCGGCTTCTACATCTTCATCCCTGGTAGATTGGTAAGCCGGTGTGGAATGCCTATGCAAGATTAGCATGACCAAGGTATTCCAGAGACTGGCGAGGATTGCAAATCCGCAACCTGCTGTCTGATAAATAGCCAACCCTTTCAGGACCAGTGCTAACGTATATTTTACTAACCGTAAGATAACGTAGGATCCAATTAGCATACTCCTCAGGATTTGTGATTTGGCTACACGGATCATCTGGTTGTCATTTATCAGATTGTAGATTACCATCCTTAACCATGACGACTTGGCGTATAAACTATATTAGTCATAACCAAAGGTTTTCGAACAACCGTATCACTATAGTTCTATGGACTCTTTAGAGGTTCCATTGCAATCAATCGTCGTGGGTGTATAACCTTCTGGGTTTCTCTATACCTCACATTACAGTCCTCTGTATGTATTTGACCCTGTTGGGTATTGTACCAAATTTACAGTTTCGCGGGGCTGATGCTACCTGGACAACTTGAAGATTCCATCAGTGGAATTGTTCATACCTTCACCACGTAACTAATCGCACTACACATCGTGACGCACAACCGCAACACTAAATCACAATCAGGTCTGTAAATTAGTTTGTCCGGGATTTGTAATGTGTTCATATTTAGTATAATGTAGCCTATAACTATAAAATAGGTAATCAACAATAAATATAACATAACATGATAAAGCAACCTAAAAACATAACCTAATATAAAAATTAAAACAAGAAAGAAAATTGAAATTATAGAATGTTATTTAATATATTAAAAAGCTTTATCGGGGGGTCGACGAGTGCGTGTAGATTTTCTAACTCCATCAACAATTACGGTACCAAAATTATCGCTTTGTGTAGAGATAGTAGTATCTGTTCTTACCGGACTATCAGTCCTTACCTGCGTAGCTTCTGAACTTATTTGTTGGGTTTGATTGCCAGGGTTGCTTAGCCCTTGTAATACTATCATAGTGACATCTTGTATATTAATGTCATCATTGTCGTCTGACTCCGCTTCCTTGTTTTCATTAGATACTACCTGTTCTGCGTGCTCACTCTCATCTGTCATATTACAAATTTTCAAACGATTGACATGTACTATTAATTCCTTTCTACTATTTATTTCACGAATTTTATAGATCACTTCCCCTTTTATTTCGACCACCCTATAAGGACCAACCCATGGCTTGGTCAATTTTTTCGAAATACCAATTTGGTTACTTGGGTCGTGTAAATAAACTAAATCACGTAAGTTAAACTGTTTTAGTTGCGTGTTCTTATTATATTGTATTGCCCTCAATTGAGCTGAATTTTCTAAATTTTCTTTAACTTTAACAAAAGTATCGTTTAGTCGGAGCATTAATTCACTAACATAGTTATGATCACAGTCGTATTTAACAGTTTTCGGTTTTAAAATTTCATCTATCGGTAAAACTGGATCTCTTCCATGGAGTAAAAAGAATGGACTGTAACCTGTAGAATTATGTACATTCATACGGTAAGCCATTAAAACAAACGGCATCCATTCACACCAGTTCTATTGGCTTTTTGAAACATAATGTGAAAGAATGTCTTTAAAGACTCGATGGCTACGTTCTATCATGCCATTCGATTGAGGGTGATATGGGGTTGTATGAATTTTGTCTATACCGAGATATTTGCAGGTCTCCTTAAAATACGTGACATAAAATTACTGCCCTGATCTGTAATGAGCTGTTTCTACATCAAAATTATACTCTGAAAGGAGTAATGACCAACGAGCAAGCCGCGAAGTTGGGTCTCTTAAACTTAACAACCACTTTAAGGGGCGATGATCGCTAATGAGGGTGAAATGCACCCCATATAAATAGCACCGGTATCTCTTAATTCCGAAAACCAAAGCGAGACACTCAAGCTCCGTTACAGAATAATTTTTCTCTGCTTTTTCTAATTTCCTACTTGCAAATGCTATAGGTCTCTCAAAACCATTTCTAATTTGACTCTAAATTGCACCTATTCCTGTGCCACTGGCATCGGTTGATAAAATAAACGGTTGTTGGAAATCTGGATAAATTAAAACTGCATCCGATGTCATAACATTTTTCAGGGTGTCTATTGCATTCAATACCTTTGCTGATAAAACAAATGGTGTGTTCTTTTTGGTTAGGGCGGTGAGTGGTTCCGCAATTTAAGAAAAATGAGATATAAAACGTCTATACCGTCCAACCAATCCTAGAAAAGCTCTCACGTCCTTAACAGTTTTCGGTAAAGGATATTCCTTAACCGCACGAACTTTATCTGGGTCCGGTTTTATACCCTCTGAACTAATAATGTGACCAAGATACTTGACTTCCGGCATCAAAAATTTACACTTACTAGGCTTAAGTTTAATATTAGAATCACGCAATCTATCAAATACCAAACTAATCTTACGGATAAGATCCTCAATATCACAAGAATTAAATACCATAATGTCATCTAAATATACCAGACAAATCTCTCCCGTTAAACCTGAAACTGTCATATTCATGAATCTTTGAAATGTCATTGGAGCATTACAAAGCCCGAACAGCATTTTGTTATACTCCCAATGGCCGTCTGGTGTCGAAAATGCTGTTTGCTCTTTATCACCCTCTTCCATATCGATTTGGTGATATGCAGCAGTTACATCAAAAACGCTAAATAAAGTCGCTTTGCCAAACATTTCCAATGACTCCTGTAAATTTGGTAAAGGATAGTAATCCTTTTTCGTCACTGCATTTAAACCACGATAGTCAATACACATTCGCACTTTCTTTTCACCGTTTGGTAAATGTTTCGTAACTAATACGACTGGAGCCGACCATGGGGAGTGTGATGGTTTTATGACATTAGCAGTCAATAATTTATCTATTTCATTTTGCAAAATTTCTCTTTGAGCGAAAGGAACACGATAAGGTCTTTTCGTAATAGGGGTCGTATTTTCAGTAACTATTCTATGCTTTACCTTAGTAGTACCTACTAGACGACGGAGTGTCACTGTTACAAAAAAATTCGCTATATCTACGTACTAATTCGTATAATAAATTAGCCGTGTGACTATCTAAATGTTTAAAATCAAAATTGTCGTCGATTGGTAGATTTTCTCTTATTTGGATTTTATTAGTTGAAGGACAATTTATAGTTTTATTCGCTATGTCTATCTGTGAACTTGCATCACCTAAGACAGTATTTTTCTTTAAGGTTACTGGGTAACTATTCAAATTCATAATTCTAAGAGGAACATCTTTATCATTTCTAACTAGGGTGTTGGCAACCATTATGCCATTCACAATCTTATCAGCAGATTCTATCATTATATTTTCACCCTCTAAATTTACTTGCAACTTGCAACAATAATTAATTTCACATCTAGGAGGTATTACAAAATCCTCATTAACTTTTATCTTAGTCGTCCATTCTGACACTTCGATCAATTCATCATTTTTACAATTACTATGACATTCTATACCATCAATATTATCTGTAACTCTATTATTATTAATAATGGTTTCCTTAATCTTCCCAGCATGAGGAATCCCATTTTAACTTTTACTATATAACCTATCATTTGTTGCCCTAAAATTGTCATTTTCCGTATAACAAAAATCTGTACCAACCCTAATACCTTCCCTTAAACTGCTAGCCTTCACAGCACTAGTATACAATTCAGGATTAGTATTTAACTCATTTCCTCGCTCAAAACTGGCTTGAATCTCTACTTCACCATTAGCCTTCACAGCACTAATATCTGGAGCGGAAAATTCACCAAGCTTTAGGGAGGGTAAACCTATACTATTTTGTGACCTATCACTATTTTCCGAGTTACCATTAAGTTTTGTACTTAAATTTACTCGAGTTACTAAACAATCATTATTATTATTATCGTTTGTAAAAATTCTAAGAGAATGATGTCCAATCGCTAAAACATCTGAACCAAAATAAATGTTCACATCAAAAGCTTTCAAAAAGTCCCTACCTATAATTCCTTCTGTGTGGACAAATAATCTTCTTTACAAACTATAAATTCAAAACTACCAATATTATCATTTAATGATACACTTACGTTTAATCCTACTGTACCTATAGATTTAACCTCATGTCCCGTAATACCACTTAAAATAATTTCGTTACTTGTGTTAACTAAGTGCCTATCAACCGCGTATTGCTTAATCACTGAAACAGCTGATCCGGAATATAATAGTAATTTTCTTCTATGTCCGTTTAGAAACAAATAAATTACGCATGGAGTCTCGTTAAAATAGCCAAAACTACCGTGCGAAATCTCTTGGACATTATTAATAAAAATCTTAATATTATCGCTAGTATTATTTGAATAAACTCCTAACATTTTAAAACTATCTGGTGCATAATTCAAATCGTTACTTATTGGACATTGCCCCCGTTTCGGGGAGTAAACGGTGGGCAAATCTGCTTTAAAGAACTTCCCTGATTATTATCTAAAAAATATGAATTTTGCATATTTTGGTATCCGCTACGCGGGTTACCCTTATTGGCTTCCATATTTCTATCCTGATTAAAACCTTGATTTTGCTGATTAAAATTTCGATAATCCCGATTAAAATTTTGTTGTTGCTGATTAGGGTACTGATAACCCTGATTAAAACGCTGGTTCTGCCGAGTATTTTGAAAACCTTGATTAAAATTTCTGTGTTGACGACTAAAATTTTGTGATTGTAGATTGTGACCATAATTTTGTTGATTTTGCTGATTTTGTTCACTTATTTTTTAGGTCCTGTATACCCTGAATTTGATCTGTAATTATTTGCCCTATAATTAGATTGATTATTACTATTTGTATAAAAATTATTTCTACCACCATAATTATTTTTCGGTTGCCTGTGATTGGAACCACATTGCCTAGGAGCTCTACAATCTTTAACCATATGGCCAATTTGACCGCAATTATAGCACTCAAGTTTTGGTTTAATTACATTAACATCAGATTGAATGCGACTTCGAAGCATTAACTCATTTAATTCTTCTTGCTTTGCTAGTTCTTCGGCCTTATCTATCGTTAAATTTTCTGTTCTCATCAGAACAGGACCTACATTTCTCATAAACTCCTTTTTTAGACCTATGCGAAATTGATTGAGAATTAACTCACTACATTTTCTGATAATTCCCTGTTTTTCGCCGTTTGTGCAATTCTTTAAATCCTCACACAAAATATCGCTACCTAATACTTTCAGCCTAGTAACAAATTGAGAAATAGATTCGTCATGTCTTTGAAAAGTTTTACTAAGTTTAATTAGCCCTTCTCCGGGAATAACTGTAGGTGAAAATTTTTGAACAAATTTATTTTTAAAATCTCCAAAAGTAAGATCAGCCGCATCTGCCACCATTGTAACAACCCTGACTGGGGTGATCAGGGTGTTATTAGTAATTTGATAGTCGTGACACGAATTGAACCCCATGGGGGCAATTATAAATGCAAAACATTGGTTTATACTAATTCGTATATTGCTAAACCCATACTATATATATATAAAATTCCTTAACTTATAAAATGCACGCAAACCACAGCAAACACCAACGCGTACTCATAGCGAGCAAAAATGGGACTTACCCCGTACAAATAATTAATGTTTTCGACGACGCAGGGTTGATCCGTTACCAGCTTCCAGATCTGGTACGAACATTGGCTAGGGGTTGGATGCAGCTTCTGGTCGTTCTTTCATACGCGAACCGAACACTCTTGTAATTACCGCACGACTACGGTCTATCATATCTCGTCGTTACAAATCAAGCCCATTGTAGTTTTTGCTGACTTTATGTTTTTATGGAAAATTCCATAAAAACTTCAACGAACGTGAAAACATTATTCTTACTTATTTTCAACAAAATGTGAATGCGCGGCGAAGCCACGAATCGCGGATGTAACGCGATTCCGTACATCCGCTGCCTTGCCAAGACGGTCAACCGTGCTGTCTACGTTTGCTATGGTTTACGTAACTTGTTACTTAAAATATTCAAATTAATATAATCTATAATTCTTATAAAATAAGTGGTATCGGCGATCGTTACACTGTTCCGTATGTTACTGTTTTTAGTCGAAATTCTTCTATTGGCCTGGTTGGATCAAATCTCCATAGAATTCGTTGATAATCTTGATCTTGTGGGTTGGTGCGAATCTGCCGATACATCTTCTCTATATCAGCAGAAAATACTATGCGATGTTTCCTCCATCGTAGCAGGATGTCAGCCAGATCTTGTTGTAATCGTGGACCCGTATGCATTAGTTCGTTCAAGCTCTTTCCATTTGAGGTTTTTCATGATGCATCAAACACCACGCGTAGTTTTGTTGTTGAGCTTGATGGTCGGATGACTGCTTGGTGAGGGATGTAATATTTGCCATTGCCCTGGCCGGATGTTACTTTCTCCATGTGACCCAGGTTAATGTATTCCGCCATAAAGTTGCTGTACTGTTGTGCAATTTCGCCATCTTTGGAGAGACGCTTCTCTAGTTGTAGTAATCTTGCGGCGGCCCGATTTTTTGAGTTACCTAGGTCAGTATCAGCTTTGACCGGAATGTTTACTATGTATCTGCCGTCCCTGTCTCGTTTTACCGTGCGTTCGTATTCTTCTTCACATCCGATGTCTTCTTGACTTAATGGTTTATTTGCCGTAACTTCTTCCAATTCCCAGAACTTAGTTAATTGTTTATCTTCATCTACTCTGCTGACCAGACTTGTCACTTGAATGTCGGCTTGAGATGGTTGCTTCACGCTGCCTGACAAAATCCGGCCCAGCTCGGTCTTCTGTCCAAGAATACCGTCTTCTGACTTTTCTAGACCGTCCAGTATGATCTTCCCGTACTCCTCGGCACCGATGATTGCGTCAATTGGTCCAGGAATATCAAAGGAAGGATCAGCAAGGAGCTTGTTTTCGAAGGATTTTGACACGCTGATGTGAAGGTCGTTGTTAGAAAGGGGTTGAGTAACTTTTGAGAGGATGAGAAACGTACTTGTCAGGGAGAATTTGCTTGGAACGCGAGGTTGGACTTGCACATCAATTTTTGATTTTGATATTTTTGGGTCATCGCCACCTAGTCCGGATACCTCTGCATGTATACGTTGTTACGGGAGTCCTAGCATTTGAGCTGCATGTTCTGTTATGAAACAGGCTTGGGATCCTGGATCGATCAGCACACGAAGATATTCTCCTTTACCAGATACCTCCTTGGTTTTAACTAGTGCTGTTGCTAGTAGTACTGTTCCTTCCTGGGTACCAACGTGAGTGGATAGTTTTGCTGTTGGCGACCATGTTTTCTTTATTGGGATGTGTTGTCCAGACTTTAAAGGTGTAAATTCATTCTGGACGTCACGATAGTGCAGTAGGCTATGGTGTGGGTTGTTGCAGATGGCACATTTGATGGTACTCCTGCATTTCCTGGTATTATCGTGATTCATGCAAGTTTGGCATAGATTGCTGCTTTTTACGAAATCCATTCTCTGATCCACTGATAGCGTCTTGAACTTCGGGCAACTGTGAATGAAGTGGTCTTCTTGGCAATATTTGCAGATTATTATTCTGTCTTGATATTTTTTATTTTGGTACGGCGTCACCTTCTTCTTACACTCCCCCATTCCTTCAAGTGATTGGAACCGTTTCTTCAAGAATCGAACTAGAGCCGCGTATTCCAGGATATCATTTGGGTTCTCGAGAGATTGCTCGTACAATTTATTTGTCTCTGGATCCCATTTTCTCACCAGAATGCGGATGATTAGTGGACCCCAGGTGTTGGTCGGTACCTTCAAGTTATTGATAGCTTGTAGGCATTCACACGTTGTGTCGTGCAATTGTTTAATTTTTTCCAACGATTCATCTTGGAAGGGTGGGATGTCCAGAATCCTGTCCAGGAGTTTTGACAGGATTAGTCGGTTGTTTTGGTACCGATTTTGTAAGTTGTCCCATGCCGTCAAGTAGTTGGCATCTGATATCGCCAGATGCTGTATGATGCGACTTGCTTCTCCCTCCAGGTTGGTTTTTAGGTACTGCATTTTCTCTGCATTTGTCAATGACGTGTTAAGATGAACGATTTCGTTGAATAGATCATGGAAGGTGGGCCAGTTGTCGTAGGATCCATTAAAACTTGGAATTTTAATTTGTGGTAGCCTAATGGTGTTGCTCGGTGTGGGGTTGTTAGGTACGTCCTTGTGGATTGCTTCGTCAAATTTTTCCATGACCTCATCGTACAGGTCGACACATTTCTTGTACACCTCGTCTGAAAAGTATTCGTCGTTGTGTTGATCTTCATGTATTAGAATCTCTTCGTTCAATTCGCCTATTGCATCGAATTGCTTATATAAGCGTTGTTTGAGGTTTTCATATCTTGATTTGCTTTTATTTTGTAGTAATTCAGCCTTCGTTTGACCGATTACTTCCTTTATTTGTTTGATTTTTATATCTTGCTTCTTCATTCGGTACGCCTGTTGGCTGTCTTGTTGGTTCGACTTCTCTTCTTCTGTCGGCGTTTCTTGCTTAGGGCATTCGTTCAAATATTTTTGCGGTTCTTGAACTTGCCTTTTAAGGTGTTCAAAGTAGTTTTGGACGAAGTATGGGTGTGTTGCATCTTTAATTTCCATGAGCTTCTCATGATTGGCTTTCACTTTCTCCCAATATTCGTCCAGTTTCTTCTGGTGGCTTTGGATGTACTGCTTTGTCTTCCTTAACTGAGAATCCTTCGCCATGTTTCTTGATAATTTTTTAATTTCTTCTCCCAGTTCATCCTGCATGCGGGCGTATTGATCCAGTTCTTCGGACATGTTGATCTCCTTTTCTTGAACTGTTTTTTAGACGCGAACGAACTGTTGCCGACGCGATCCGAATTACGTAATTACGACTGATGCGCACTCACGCCGTTGATTTGTGTCCTGCCGACCGTGCGTAGGGACTTTCCGCGCGCATTTGATAAACTGTGTTTGTTAGGTATGGTTTAGTAAGCTAGGTTAAATTGGGTACATTTCGTAGCCTTGGACCATAGCATAAAAAAGGAGCACTACTGAGAGACCAGACTCAATCTCCCCAACGACTAAGGTGTCTTACTGGCGTAGTGCAGGTATGATGGAATAGGAATACTACTGGAGACCAGACTCAATCTCCAAATGCCTATAAGGTGTCTTACTGGCGTAGTGCAGGTAAATGTAGGTATGATGGAATAGGAACACTCAGTGGCGGACTGGCCAGGTGGTGCCAGGTTGCCCTATGGCAAGTGGGCTCCCCCTTAAGTGGGCCCCCCTTAAGACAATATGTTGAAAATATTAATAATATATTGATATATACTGAAACTTGCACGGGACCGCCTTAAGAATTTATTTTTATCTTTGGCAATAAATAAGAACCCAATAAGAAAATTGCATGGTGAGTTTTAAGAAACCCACTTTGGGAAACAATAAAAATTCTCCAAAAGGCCCTTGTTAAGAAAACTTGTTAAAATGTATTACTATTTGAACTTGAAACTTAAAAAAAATACAAAAAAAACTAGAAACAAAGTTGCGCATTTTTGTGTTGATCAATGATATAAAAAGTAATATACCCTTTTCACTTTCGAAGATATCATAAAATTGATGTACAGGGTGTCATAAAAGTTATAGATAATTATTCGCCCTACAGCCAGAAAATATTTTCATGTTTCCAGGATGTCCCACAACAACGTACCAACAAACATATTTGTTTAAATGGAACACTAGGTATATTATTGCACTTTTTGATGAAGATTTGTAGCCTAATTCTTCTGACTTCAACTTGTATTAGGCTATTATCAACTATTTCTGAGATATTGTGAAAGGATTGTCAAAAATGAGCATTTTCAAAAACTTATTCTAGGGTAACTAACAAGAATAAAGAAATAAAAGAAGTCATTTTGGATAGTAAAAGGATCGCATTTTTTTACAGTTATTATTCATTTGCTAAATAAATTAAATTCTAATATGACTTATCCGGAATAACTGGAGATTTGCTAAATGCCAAATAACAAGAATTTTAAATGGAACACCCTGTATATCTTGACATACTTCCAAAGATCGATAAATCAACTTTCCTAAAATGTCTAAGTCGGTAGGTCTATCATCAACAGCTAAAAAGATATTAAGCATCAAATTTAACATTTATACGCATACAAAAGTCAACCCTGTCAGGTCAATGCGTTTCAGTCTTGCTTCACATTCTCGGTGGAAATATTATATTTTCCATGGTTTCCACAATAGTATATTATAATACAAGTTTTATAAGACAAACATTGGCGCACGAGTTGTTTTGGGCACGACGAGCGTAGTGAGGAGTGCCCAAATGGAACGAGTGCGCCAATACATCTTATAAAACGAGTGTTATATACTATTTTTTCTACTTTGCGACATTAATTTTACATAAATTTCGAAAATTGTGGTTGTCATCTTACAATCTAGCGTAGTTTTATATTCAACAGTTGGTACCTGTCGTAAAATTCATAAATATGATTGACGCGAGCCAATAGCAATTGAAATGTCAGCCTCGTTTGACACTTGACGTCAATGTCATCTATCTTGGAAAACTAAAAGTTACTATAACGAACGCAAAGTAGAAAAAAATATTTTGACGCCTCATTATTACTATTCTTCATGTTCGCTATAGTAGTTGTATTATTCCCATAAATTTGTTCCTCAATATGTCTACAGAGTAAAAAATCAAACTCGATTAAATCAGGCGATCTAGTTTTTCAAAGCGTTCGACCACCATGAACAATTTAATGTTAATGTGAAATATTATTTTAACAATTTTAGATTGATATATAAATTACTAATTCTTTGAAGAAAATAAATATCACAAATTATACTTTTGTATAAATCAAAATTGCAGAATGCTATTACTAAAAGCTGCTACATGAAAAGAAGAATTTTTCTAATTGAGAGATTGTTTAATTTTGTCGAACAATCTGGATATTTAATATTAATTTATGAATATTGTGCATAAGTTACAAATGTCACATTAGATGCTTAATAACTTTTTTGCTGTTGACGATAGACCACCGAGATAGACATTTTAGGAAAGCTTATTTATCGAATATATATATTATACAATATTACAATATTATATATTGTATTTATTCGTTCTATTTCTTATTTTTAACATGCTATTTCATAAAATTTTTGTTGGGTTGTAAAACGTTTCATATGGACTTATTATTTTTTCAATTTATGACAAAGTTGCAACCGTTTGAGTTATTAACAAAACGGTTTTTTAACCGGCGCCAACTTCTTAAGCAATTGAGAAAACCAATAAATAAAAGTCCATATGATATTTTTTACTCAAAATGATATTTGTTTTCTAGAAAATAAATTAATAAAAAGCTTCATATAATTTTTCTTTTGTTTTATTTTTTTTTATTTTGTTTGAAATATTTTTATTTAGATTTATTTACTTTCTATGGTTGTAATGTGTAGTGGGTGTGTTCAAACGGCTGAAGGAATTGAGAAAAGAAATAAGTCCTTATTAAAAATTTATTCAGAATGACATTTGCTTTCTTATAAATTTCGGGGAAATAAGTGGGCCACCTGTATATATATATATACCGGCAGCATAAACAAAAAAAAAGGTGGGCCCCCTTAGCTTCCTGGCAACCGATATTTTTGGACCCAGTCCGCCACTGGGAACACTACTGGAGACCAGACTCAATCTCCAAATGCCTAAGGTGTCTTACTGGCGTAGTGTGGGTAAGGGTTCCATGAACAAACTCCGGGCAGGCCAGATGGTTTGTTTTAAGGAATGAGTACAAACACAGGTTTAATACTGATTTTATTAAGAAATTATTTGGGTTTATATACAAAAACTGTCCTAAAAACTATTACAGTGGTGCTAAACATTAATGAATTTTATTGATGTAAGACTGAAATAAACACAACGAATTATGTTGGGCAGCACTGGTTTCAAATTGCACATTGAACGCTGGTTCTGCAGAGTTGCAATTCTTCAATCGATACTAGGTGCTACCTGGATTATTGGCAATGCAATTACGAATTGTGCTACGTTTTGTTTTGATGAATTGGAAGTGGCGAAATATTACATACATAATTCACAATTTTAATGGAAATTTACCAACATTTGTATTTTATTTAGGAATTTGGGAATATATTTTTGTTAGCACCAGATAAAAAAGAAAAAAAATTGTTTAATGTAATTAAACACCTTTGTACTGACGTTTGCGGAAATATTTTATGTATTGTCTATCGCATAATAAAGTTTATTATTATTATTATTTATTGGAATTCTCTGATACATCTCATTAAATACATTAAACCTAGATGATATAATTTAGATACAACATATAAATACAAAAATTACACTAATAAATTTTGAAAAGTAATGAAGATCATCAGGGCAAATTGGTAGTACCGAGCTTCGCTGAAGCCTAGGGTACTCCCTTTGCGGGTATCACTGCAGCTCAACCCAATTTTGAAAAGCAACGCCCTTTATGCTTTGCAACATTAGGTTGCAAAGCAAAGGAAAACTGCAGAAACCCCGTACAGCGTTGCGTACAGGTCAGTAAAAACACATGCAGACATTTATTAATAGACAATATACAAAGGAAGGTAAAGATAAAATATTAATATAGCAGTACGATAGCAGTAAATTTAGGATACTTTATGATAAAACTCTCCTCAAAATATTCGCGCTTCCCAAAACCGAAATTTCTTGAATTTCCCAGGGCGAAATTTTGCACGTCAACTCCTTGACATGTTTCCTATAATTTAGAGTAACTGCTCCCAATGAACCTACAATCACCGGAATAATGTTTACTTTCATTCCCCACATACGTCCAACTTCTATTGAGAGGTCCTTATATTTAAGTTGTTTTTCAAGCTCCTTCCTTACAACATTCGCATCAGCAGGTACCGAGATTTCTATGAACGTGCATACCTTCCTCTGGAAATCCTATACCACGATATCTGGCTTATTAGCATCAAGCATTCTATCAGTGACAATAGGCATGTTCCATAATATGGTAATATGATCATTACTCACAACAGGAGATGGAACGTGGTCATACCACCGAGACACATCCATTGTTAAACCTAATAGTCGGGAACACAAATTGTAATGTATATATGTTCCCACCCTATCATGCCTAGCAATGTAATGCGACTCAACTAAGACTGGACAAGCCGCTAACAAATGATAGACATGTTCCGGAGCCTGATGACACAGTCTACAACGCCCATCATGAGCAACTTTCATAATCTTCTGTTCATGATATCTGGTACGTATGGCCTGATCTTGCGCCGCTATGATAGAGGATTCCGTTTCAGCCTTAATGTTTCCATGACAAAGCCAAGATAACGATCCTGACTTTGAAATACCATCACCCTCCACAATTCTTAAAAATTGGCCATTCATTGGCTTACTAACATAATCCTCTCTCATTTTCTGATTCATTTTTAATTTTATCTGTCGCTTTAAACTCTCCACTGAAATTTTATTTTCATAATTACCGAGTTCTTCCACCTAAAATTTTTCTAAAATTAGTTTATGTTTACTAATTATTGACTTACCAGAAGTATCCCTAATTAATTGTTTAATGATTTTATCCTCCTTGTTGGCCTTTATAAAATTTCCTAAATTTAACATTTCCAAATCATAAATATTTTCCAATTGCTGCAAGCCACGACCTCCATCTAAACGGTGCAGGTATAGTCTGCAGACATCAGGCCTAGGATGAAACATAAAATTTAGTGTTAACTGTTTTCTAGTTTTAATGTCCAAATCGCGTATTTCCTTCTTAGTCCAGTTTAAAACTCCAACACTATATCGAAATATGGGAATAGCATATGCATTTATCGCTTGCATTTTATATTTTCCATTTAAACCAGATTTTAAAATTTTTCTGACTCGCTTAATGTATTCGCCTATAACCTTCGCCTTCATCCCTTCATCATCTATACCAAAGGCTTCATCCATTCCCAGGTACTTATATCTAGTATTATCTGTTAATTCATTAATACTAGTATGATCATTCAGGCATATGTCAGCGGTTCTCTCAATTTTGCCTTTGACAATACTAATTTTGGCACACTTCTCTAGACCAAACTGCATCCCAATATCGTCAGAGAATTGTTTAACTATACTGAGGCTCCTCTTCAACTGCTCATCATTTTTGGCATAAAGTTTCAAATCATCCATATATAATGAATGACCAATTAACTCTTCGCCAGGTAATAACTGAACACCAACTTTGTCCTCATTCAATTCACTGGACAATGCAAACAGGCCTATACAAAAGAGCAAGGGTGATAAACTATCACCTTGAAATATGCCACAATTAATATTAATCGGCTCTGAGAAAACACACGACTCTCGTCCCCGCAAGCATAGTTTAGTAGACCATAAGGACATACATGAGTTTACCAGAAAAATAATTTTTTGGTTTACCCCATATATCTCCAAGGCTTTTACAATCCATTCATGCGGGATACTATCATACGCCTTCTTATAGTCAATCCAGGCCATGGATAGGTTTCCTCGAGTCTTATTGATCTTTTCAACAATCTTCTTGTTAATTATTAACAGTTCTTTTGAACCATAACTGTCCTTTAAAATGCCTTTCTGATCAGAGGGCAATACATTATTTTCTTTAAGATGTTCATAAATCTTGGTACCTAAAATTTTAGTTAATAATTTATAACAACAATTTAAACAAGTAATAGGCCTATATTGGGATACTTCCATTGTATTCTCCGTTTTGGGAATCAAAACAGTTACACCTTCCGTCAGCCACGACGGTATCAGTTCCGGATTATAAACCATATTGTTAAAACATTTTACTAAATGTTCATGCAATATGGTTATCCTTTTAAGCCAAAAATTAGGAATTTTATCTGGTCCAGGAGCTTTCCAAAGTCCCAAAGTTTTGCAAGCATTTTGGAAGTCATCTTTGGAGAGAAGTACATCTTCCATAGCTGGATAATGCATATTCCGCCTCTCCTCGCGTTTAATCCATTCCGCATCAGAATTGTACTTGCCAGATTGCCCCCAAATGCCTGTCCAAAAATTGGTAACATCCTGCATGTTTGGAAAATTCTGGATACAGATGTTCTCCTTGCCAAGACCCCTATAAAATTTTTTAGGATTTTCTTCAAAATTTTTGTTATCATTGTAAGTCCGAATTCTTTTTTCAATTCTTCTGATGCGCTGGGCCTTAGCTTGAATTTTCTGTTTTAACTCCTCTTCAATAATTACTATATCCTTCTCTTCGCCTAAAACACTGTATTTTAGTATTATGTTTTGCCGTAACCGTTGTAACCTCTCTGTTAAATGAATAGATCTTCTAATTTCAGAAATCCTGGAAACGTCCTTTCTCCAATTAGCAATATTATTTTGGAGTCTACGCTTCCAACGGTTTTCCCGAATTCGATTATTGTGTATTGATGTAAATTTTGGATTCACCATCTTAGTAATAACATATGCGGATGCGTACAACAAATTATTTATTTCAATAATGGACAATTCCGGCCTATTCCTCAGAAATACTTCCAGATCAGAATTAGCCTGCGCAATCAACTCCATAACCCTGTTAGTCTCCCGTATAAAAGGCAATCTAACCCTGCTATGAAAATTTCCTGAAGTAAGCAATTCTTGTACCAATATTAAAAACTGACTTTGTTGTACTACATTATCATCATTATTACCCAGATTTGGCATTCCATTTACCTCAATATCTACAATAATAGACACCTCATCATTGCGGCTATTCTGTTCTAATTCTACCACTTCATATTATTATTATTATTATTATTATTATTATTATTATTATTATTATTATTATTTATTGGAATTCTCTGATACATCTCATTAAATACATTAAACCTAGATAATATAATTTAGATACAACATATAAATACAAAAATTACACTAATAAATTTTGAAAAGTAATGAAGATCATCACGGCAAATTGGTAGTACCGAGCTTCGCTGAAGCCTAGGGTACTCCCTTTGCGGGTATCACTGCAGCTCAACCCAATGTTGAAATGCAACGCCCTTTATGCTTTGCAACATTAGGTTGCAAAGCAAAGGAAAACTGCAGAAACCCCGTACAGCGTTGCGTACAGGTCAGTAAAAACACATGCAGACATTTATTAATAGACAATATACAAACGAAGGTAAAGATAAAATATTAATATAGCAGTACGATAGCAGTAAATTTAGGATACTTTATGATAAAACTCTCCTCAAAATATTCGCGCTTCCCAAAACCGCAATTTCCTGAATTTCCCAGGGCGATATTTTGCACGGTAACTCCTTGACATGTTTACTATAATTTAGAGTAACTGCTCCCAATGAACCTACAATCACCGGAATAATGTTTACTTTCATTATTCTTATTATTATTATTATTATTATTATTATTATTACTAAATTCTGCCTTCGTGTTGGTGCCTACTATTGTAGCGGGCCTTCTCCCCTTAACTTTTTATATGTCACTGTTTGAAATTCATTGCCTCCTTGTTCAAGAGGCTTGCTCGCTTTTTTGTTCCTTTGGTTGGTTTAGGTCTGCGTCCATGTGTATAAAATTATATAGGAATAATTAAATCTTTGTGGAAAGCATTAAAAACAATAATAAAAAAATATAATTCAAAATTAACTCAATTTACGAAAAACAACTTTTAAATATAATTTATATTGTACGGAAATCGATATTATCATTACGCATTCATTTATTCTATTATGTTTATTGATTTACCGGGTTTAGTAGCCTAAGCAAAGGCCAGCGCCGATGCCGACGTCTGTATGGGACCATCCACGGCGCCGCAGCTGGATGAATGCGACCATTTGCCCAACAATGCGCAATCTCATACCTGTTCATAATTCTAACATGATGCGGTTTGCCTAACTCCACGTTAAAGAAATTTACGCCAGCTCCCTCTGATGGTAAGTTGGCAAACCAACGCAAGCGTGTCGTCAGCGTGTTTCCAAATCAGAACGGGCCTTTGTTAGCAAATCCTATCGGAAATCCAAAGGTGCATACAAATCTGCCGCGCCGCGCCTGCGACGCTCCCGCGCCGCGCGCGCCCGGCGCGTCGTAAAGCTGCATGCAGACATGAGCGCCGCGCCCGCGACGCGCCTACCGTGAGTAGATCGAGGCGCGCGTCTGGGGCGTCGTAAAAGTACAGGCGCGCAGGTAATTTAAGCGCACGCGCCTCTACCGAGGGCCCCTGCGGGCCTGTTGAGCGACACCGGCGCGCCTGCAACGCGACGAGCGCGCGCCTGTCACGGGCAGCGTTCGCCGAGACCAGGCGTCAGCAAGTCTCATGTCATATTTTGTTGTTCGAGCGCAAAGGCACAGTATAGGTATACATACAGTAGTCGCACTCCGTCAAATTCATGAAGCAAGACTGCAACCGCGCAGCCTCTGTGCGCAGCTGTCAGGGTATACAACATATGGTAACTACACACGTGTCAGAAGTTTTGGCCCAATTCATGTACATATACGTGTGGAGATTATTTATGCGCACCGAGGCTGCGCGAGGGCAACTTTGGCTTCAAAGAAATCAATGCTTTTCGACCGAAGTGCGACTACTGTATGTATACCTATACTGTGGCAAAGGGTCTCGCAGTACAACTTGGGACGTCAACGGAGAGCCATGTCGTCTGCATGGTGGACAGATGCCAGTTTAAATTTAATAGATATGTATAGAGATTTTAAAATATTATGGCACCCTACCCATAAATAGTTATTTAACCAACAAGTAAAAATAGCGATTAATGATCGAGACTGTTTAACGCACGAGCGATTAGCGAGTGCGTTAATTGTCGAGATCATTAATCGCCGGTTAATATTCGAGTTGGTTACAACATTCTTCCGTCGATCGTATTCTTCTGGCGGCGTCTACATAGATTTTATTCGTCGATGTTGTCTGAGGTTATATGACCATTTATGTAATTTGACACTGACAGTTCTAAACTGCGTGCCTGTATAACGGAATGTTTTGATTGGATGGTTTTATTTTACGTATGTTCGATTGGCTATAATGAAGTCGTTTGATTGGCTATAACAAATCATGCATTAATAGAAATCGTGCATTAATAGAACTTTTTAATAAACGATTTTCTATTTAGTAAAAATACTCATAAATAAACGATTAACGGAAAAATTATTTTAAAAGAGACATTAAAAAAGATGCTTGGCAGGATATTGCAAATAAACAAGGAAAAGGTAAGTTTCGTGTAAAACAACCAATTAATGGTTGGTTAAATCAATTTTTCCGTCGATCGTTTATTTATGAGTCAGCTTAGTGAATAGGAAATCGTTTATTAAACAACTCTATTAATGCACGATTTCTATTAATGCATGATTTCTTATAGCCAATCACAGGACGTAAAGACGTCGTTTGATTGGCCAATCTAACATATGTAAAATGAAACCTTCCAATCAAAACATACCGCCTATAGAACTATCAGTGTCAAGTTGCAGAAATTGTCATATAACCTAATAAGTCATCGGCGAAGAAAAGCTATGTAGACGACGTTAGATGAATACGATCGACGAAAAAATTTTGTAACCAACTCGAATATTAAACGGCGATTAAACATCTCGACAATTAACGCTCTCGCTGCGCTCGAGCGTTAAACAGTCTCGATCATTAATCGCTCTTTTTAATATACTTGTTGGTTAAATAACTATTTATTACTGGCACATTCTACCAAGGATATAAGCTTTGTTCGCTGAGTGCGTTCGGAACGAGTTCGAGACGTAATTTATAGTGGACAGGATGTGGTAGTGTGATGATGGTAGGGGAACCATAGCAATAGGTACTATCCGTGCCAAAAAAAGTCGTACAGCTAAGATTGACATCATGTAATTCTGGCTTGTCAACTTGACAGTTGGTGCATGTTTCATGCCTATGATTAATGTCAGAATGACTGCGTATAGGTTATAAAAGCACCATTTACAAAGCTACACGGTGTACGACTTTTTTTTGGCGCGCATGAGTACATCGCATTGGTCCAATATAAAAAGATGCCTGAATTAGTTCGGAATTTGCTCAGCGAACAAAGCTATAGTATCTACGTTTATTTGTGGGTGTATGTTTATTTCGCTATTCAGGATGTTTAAAGCAAATGTAGATGTCAACATGGTTACGTGAATGAACCGTTAAAACAGAATGTCCGTATTTTGTGCGAGTGCAAGGGGATCTCGCTCGCTGCAATCACCAACGCACTACTGCACACTATGAGCGTAGCTGCGGTTTCCTCGTCCATCTGTGCTCTCAAAGCCTGAGAAAAACAACTACAAACCGCAATAATCGTCGTACTTCCTTCCCTCGTAGAAAGTGGATAATGCGCATGCTCGGGGCCGTGATCTACCCGCGCGCCAACCGTGACTGGCGCGCGGGTGGCGCGCGCGCCTACCTCGATCTACTCACGGTAGGCGCGTCGCGAGCGCGGCGCGTCGGGTCTGTATGCACCTTAATAAAAAAAGGTATATGTAATTGGCCAGATGGTGCTGCCATCTCTTGTAAGTAGTTTACCTATAATAAAAGTTGCTTTATCATATTTGAGCTTTTAATAATTATGTCTTTTTAGCAACATCTCTAGGAATAATTCAGGTATATCCCAAACCAGTGATAACAAGAGTAAGCTGAAAAATTTAAAAAAACATTTACAGATTTATTCTCTGAATTCATTAGGAAGTGTCAAACTGGCGCTGTCACAAGTCAAAACAATACCAAACAGCTGTTCGGTTGCACCTCAATACGGATGATCCTTGGATTGCGCAAATATCGTCAATAGCATCCGATATTGGGAAGATTTCCACACAACACGAAAAAACCCTGTTATAACAAACAGCACCTAATATTCCAGCATTAGTCGAGTAGTGATGAACGAAAATATGTAATAATTGCATTACAGAAATGCTTTAAACTTATCGTAACATATTTAAGAAGAATTAGATAAAAATAGCTCAATCAAAATGTCAACGAACAATGTAGCTGCCGAGACTGGCAATAATCCGGAGCCCCTTCACCATCGGACGCACCGGCACAGGAATAACAACAACCAGAACCCGACGTTTAACATGCGTGACCAACTATTTCGTAGCTTATTTTTTAGGGTTGCCCTGATATATGCTGGGCTATTCCCAAAACCTGTTCGTAGAATTATCGAATTTGTCATATTGGTAAAAGCAATCATTGCCTTTTTTGTTCTGGTCTACATACACACGATTTTTGTGAAAACACCTGTAACATGCTTGAACCACGTGAAAGACATATGGCCCCGTGATGGAATATTACGCGTTGAGATCAAAGACGCGAGTAGAACTGGTATATTACGAGAGCAAACCGTCAAAGACGAAGCAAATGTTAATAGTTTTTTGATGGATGGAGATAGTTTTTTATCATTAGACCCCACCACAGTAGAAGAATCAAGAAAAATTACGGAACCACTATCGGAAACAATTGGTAAGTTACACTATGTAAAACAAAACAATGTATAGAGGAAATTAATATACGTCTTAAAACACGCATTACTCTTAACGTGCTGTCTATAAAATGTGAGGTGGGAATCTCATATTTGGGCAGTAATTAATTGTTCAATTTTCACTTTCATATATACGTATTATTTCTTCATCCATGAACTACGCAACACATTAAAAAAGTCGTACTTCAAACACATACGTACTTTATACACACACGTACTTTTAATTTTGCTTTTAAATTTGAGATTGTTGGCACTCAAAGCGTATTAATTTAATGTAGCTATAGTATACGAACACTACAACAATAACTGATAGAGAATACATACCGAAAATTGGTCAGACTTGAAAAATACACAATAACATACAATTTTGTTTTTGAATTTATAAATCAATGGTCCATACAATGTATAGTAAAATCACTTATCTCAGCATGCAATAAAATATCCATGAAATGATCTTATATGGAAGTTTTAAATGAAGCAGCAAAATCGATGATTTTTGTGTATTTGAATGAAGAGTGGAATTCCAAAGTCCAGCAGTTTTCAAATAGATGACGCCACCATCGTTCACAACATAATCGTTCATTGCAAATCACTGAATTTTACAAACAAGTCCGATTATTGTGTTTATTATTATTATTATTATTATTATCATCTCATAAATTTACCAGCTGTCTTATTATACAGTGTAACTGGAAACAACATGTGCATTGACAATTTTGTATTTGTGCTGTAATTAATTGTAAAAAGTAAGCTAAGGAGCAAGTATACCCCACTAATGAAAATTTTTGTTAGTGTTTAGAGAAAAACTATTTGCAATGGAAACTAACCACAGGCAGGGTTGCCAGGTTTCCGGCATTGCGCAGTAGTCTGCGGGTTTGAGGTTAATCTCAGGTCTCCGGCAGGCATTCAAACATCTCTGGCAAAGCTAAATATGAAGAGAGTAGGTTTACATTCTTGTAAATAATATATCGCCAGCTTAAAGGTAAAAGTCACTAACTAACACTTTGTTACATTTGATTGAAACACAATAATTATAGCCAAATACTTATAAATGTGGATGCGATCAATCAAAAGTGATCTAAGTTCTCTAAAAAGCAATCTCTGGAAAATATCATTATATTTATTGCCATTAAAGTCAGGTTTCGTAATTATTTGAGATGCTGGTTAGTGACTTTAACTTTTAACTCGACGATATGCAGACGCAGACAATAATTTTTGTTGTATTTGTATTTACCTATTGTTCAAGTAAACTGCATATTAAAAAAAAATCTTCGTACGTATCGATTTTTAATTATCAAAATACACATATTTATCGTAAACTGAAGTCCCTACCTTCAATTCTTCTTGAATTATGACATCATTGACATATTTTATAAATGTCAAGTATTGGCTTAATGACAGCATAGGAATTGTATAGAGATGTAGAAATTATATATTGTAATACAGTTGAAAATTATGGTAACATTAATAACTTTTGTTTGTGAATGGAAAGCGAATATGCGTTTTGATTAATTTCTTTGGGCTGGGTATGAAAGTTTTGTATCGCGTCAGGTCATTGCGTTTTTGTTGTTTCTCTTATGGAAGTGCCCGCACTACAACTGTAATGGAGTTGTAATTTCTATTTACAAACTCCATGTTACCCAGAGTTAACAATATTTTGCAATTTATAATTATGTTTTTCTAAAAAAATTTCTTACGGCCATAAAATGTATAAAATATATACGATTGCATTAAAATGTGTATTTTGATAGTTAAAAATTAACGTATTCAAGGATTTTTTTTAGATATCAAACCGTCTCACAGATTTTCTTGTGTTTCCATACTTTGCTGTTTTTAAAGAAAATTGCTGATGGAGTACGTGGATTTTGTGATTGGAAAGAGCATAGGCGCTAATGATATTTTTAGAATAACTTGTTTGGGTTTGGCACATGCGAGGTGAAAAGACTTGATATTTACTTTATCATACGCAGTATGTAAAGTATTGTAATCATGCCAAAAAAAAATTTAGTGTCAAAGCTAATGTTTTGACATTAACTTCTGTCAATATAAGCTGCGTTCGGATATTGTATTACACTTTTTACACCCAATAACATGTGTCATTTGGACGGTGTACCTGGTGTCAACGGAGTACAATATACGAACGCAGCTTTAATCGACATATCTGTCTAGTTCTACTAATTTTATTTTAATGCAGACATGGCCGATGTCGATCAAATAGAATCTCATGCAGCTAAACTATAAATTTTATATATAGTATGATAAAGTCATATGTGCCTGGCCACATCAGAGTTTTTTAATCACAGAATCACAATGGACCTACTTACATCAATTTTTTTAAATTTTGATTTTAAAAGAAAAATTTTGAAATTTTATATTAATTTATTTTAAAATATATCTTTTTGTAATCTTGTCGACTATACCTCCCCCATCATCTCCGGCATTCTTGTGAGATTAATCTGGCAACCCTGACCACAGGTGATATAGGACGTAAAAAAACACATGAAACAAATGGTAAAGTCAAGGGTGTCTTAGAAAAACAAATTTTTTTCAAAATCGCGCGTTCGAAATCACGTAAAAACGATAAATAATTCAAACTAAGTTCATAGGTTAAACCTTTCTATTTTTTTATGTTCTATTTTGGAAAGTTATTTTCATTAAATAATAACGCAAACAAAAAAAAAATAATGTCGTTATTTAATATTTTATTACTTTTATATACTTTCCAATATGCAATACTACATCAGAAAACCACTGTAAAAATTTCATATCTCTACAACGCGTATTAACGCTAGGATTCCGAACCTACGGTACACTTCCGGTAGACTACATCGGTAATTTAAACTTGGACAGAAACTTGAACGAAATTAGGATAATATAGTATGATGCAAGTAGGACATCCTACCCTCCAAGGGTCAAAATGTACTACAAGTGTTTTTTTTTTTTGGGTGTCAAACTGTTTGCACTAACCAGTGTTATTTTAGGTGGTTACTATAATGGATTTCAAGATACAGCAATCAACCAGAGCGACAAGTTGTTTGCGACTACAACATGGCGGTTTGACGTGATTACGGAGGAGTACGTCAGAAAGAGAGCGTACGAGACGCTGCTAAACAGTACCTCGGTGATAGCATCATCAATATCCGAGATCAACTTGTCAACGATGTTCGCCGATCGGGAACCCACGTCAGAGGACCTGTACAACGACCAGCAGGTGTTCGGACCGGATAAAAGTAATTTTTTACTGCTACTTTTGGGGTGAACCTTAATTACTGATTTTGTTTTTGATTTGTGGTTAAAAAAATATACTAAAGATTACTCATTTTTATGGTATATTCAAATATTTTTTTTTTTAATTTTTTGGCTAATGCCAATATAATTTCACATTCGTGTACACTGTTTATTAGGGTGTATCAAAAAACGGTATTTTTTTAAAGTTATAATTTCAAGGTATCTCTATGGACCCACATATACCACAAAGAAGATTGACCTAATTGAAAAATATTTAGGTGTCCCGCAGGAGGCCTTAATTTAATAATTTTCTTTAATGTTTAAAATTTAAACATTTTTTCTTTAATGAAAGATGAAGCAATTTTACTTTTTAAACCAGAAAAAGTTTAACTATAAGGTGTGAAATTAATGTCTTGAAAATATATTACTCTAATGCAGGGCTTCTCAAAGTGTGGGAAAGTAGTTAAATTAGAAAAATATAGGGTTCTGTTTTTAAACATCAAAATTTTTCTATTACATTATATTTATATATTTGTAAAAAAACAAAATATAATAATTCAATACAACATTTATGTTCAGTTTTGATCACGGTCAACCGCGGTCTGCTCACGCGCATCGGCCACGCCTACAAGTGACGTCAGTGCGAGAAGGAGCCGGAAGTAGCGTTAGTATGGCATTATATGGCCATGGTTGGAGGCCGATTGTTGTTGTCACGGTTGTGTAGTGACATCTTGTCTGTGAGTGACAGTTTTGACAATGGGACAATTCGGTGCAATATCGATAGCAAAAACGAAATTCTAAGACCGTCTGTTTTCTTAAGCGTGATGAGCTTATGGATAGCCTGGCAGTCTCCGTAAATGCTTACAGAATACAGATCCTTTTAAACCATGGCACCCATCGGGCGCGAAACAACAAAAGTGTTTTGAGAAGAGGTTATGTTCGTTATATTATGAAGATTTTCTTCGAGAGCGACTGATTTGTGAGTGTCTCTGAAAATGAATATTGATCAATTACCTACATTTGTTTGTTAACAGGTATGTACACACAGTTTTTCTTGGTATTATTTCTTATTAATGATTGTTTAAGGTGACCCTGATTATCCATTAGAATCACAGAACCATGGCAGTTTACTACATTTTTGAGTAACCAGAAGGGAACAAGCAACCATCCAACGTTAGCAGCTTGTACAGTTTATACTAGTGACTGTCAGAATCAAAGTCATGGAGTCAGACTTTAGGAGAAATTTGAGTTGGCGGAGTTGGAGTAGATCTACAAAAATTGTCAGGAATTTGGGTTGACGCTTATAACCTTTGAATGCAACCGCGCAGTATAGTCAGTTTACGTAGCCAAACCAGATTTTAATAGTTGGAACCATCATGATTGAATTACAACTTACATTTCTTTGTGCCGTTTGCCTGCAACTATTATAATCAAAATTTACCTAATTTTGACTGACTCGAAGTCACATTAAAAAATCTGATGTGGCCAGGCACATGACTTTATCATGCTATATATATATAATTAATAGTTTAGCTGCATGTTTTTATGGCAGGCCTTGGTAAGATTTTCGCAGAAGGCGGCGATGTTTGTCCTTCTGGCATCTCGTCCCAATCTTTTCCTAGTCTCGTGACGACCAAGATCGAAGGTAATCCATCTGTGGTCTGACAGGGAAGCTTCCTCTGAGACACGCCAGTTGGTGATTTGTTGCGAGGTACCTAAGGTGGCTAACGTAATGTCAATGACGGTGTGACAGCATGCGTTGACGAATGTCGGTTCCGTCCCACGATTTAGTATATCTAAATAGCTGCTAGTAATAAATTCAAGCAGTAACTTAGCCCCTGATGTTGTCCTCACTACTGTCCCACGCCGTGGAGTGTGCGTTGGAGTCGCATCCAATGATCAGCTGCCATTTCCTACCGTTGCAGGTGTCGACTAACATCTTCAGCTCCTGCGATGGGGGTCATTCCTCCCCTGGGAGGTAGGCAGCTGGCCCTGGTGGTTTCCAGCTCTCATTGAGCTAATGACACATGATACATTGTTTAGCAAAGCTTTCTGGGCCACTAAATCAATACCAAAAGAACTTTTATCTGGACAATTTTCAATCATCAACTTACATCTAATCAAACTAATCATTGATTAGCTGGACGAATTTTGCAGCCTCCATCCACTTGCTGTTTTTTGGCATAAGGTTTTTTTTCCCCACAATATTCTATTGCTTTTGCTACTGAGTTTGAGAATACTTGAGCAGCTGGTCGAACGTGTTGTCGCATACTTCCCTTTAGGTGGAGGTGTGATAGGTTAGTTTGTGGGCATATATTAGCTTTGTAGTAGAAATATTCAACACCTTCTCAAAATAGTCTGTGTTGATAATGTAATTTCCCACAATGAATCCATTATCAATCAGATGATTTTGTGCAATTTTAATAATTGTGGTACATCCGTATAGAAAAATATTTCTAGTGAACTGGCACTAGGGTGCGGAATAAATTATTTTTGTCATGTCCAAATGTCCAATATTTAATTTTTTCCATAAATTTATATTGGCAGTGCCCATATCACTAACAATCGCAACAACGGTGAATCCTGCTTCATACAATTTGGAAATTATATTGTTTAAAATGTCTGGCTTCATTAGCTGATCGAAGTCATAATACACCGGTTCTTTCCAGTTGGATAATACTCCACGGACCATAACTTTGGCATGTTTTATGTGGTCCCATTTTTTGTTCTTCTTTTTTGTCAATTTCCACCTTATTGGAAACATAAACCTCGTCAAATGACAAAACGCAGAGTTTATCAGATTCATTGAAATCAGTAGCTTTCTTCTCCATTAAAGATAGAACACTCTTCAAAGTGCCTTGATTTGTATCAAAACTGAAACCCACCTTCTCAAAGTCGACATGCCTGGTAAAGGGTAGTTATGAGCCTTCAAATATTGATATGCTTTTGGGCTAACACTTCGTAAGGAAATAACGGACGCTATACCTTCTAGGGACCAACGCATATTTTTTTCTCTTACTGGATTTAGCAATTTTTTTATTTGCCCAGGTGTAAAAATTTTAGCTAGAACAGTTTCGTATCGCCGAGCAGTGGCTCCGCATTCTCCCTTTCCAAGGCTTCTATCTTCTTCTTTAGCTTTTCTAGTTCTGCTCATTTTCATTTGTCCTACTATAAAAGATTGTATTTGATAATATTTATATATATATATATATATGTATATACATGTAGGCCTTTACTTTTTACTTTATCAGTAGTATGTAAAGTATTGTGATCGTACCAAAAAAAATTTTTTGAGTTTTTAGTGGAAATATGTCTTTTTGGGTCCCCTGAACATTTTTGACCAAGGTATAAAAAAATGTCTGTGTGTGTGTGTGTGTGTGTGTGTGTGTGTGTGTGTGTGTATGGATGTGTACATGTGTGTGTGTGTGTGTATGGATGTGTGCATGTGTGTGTGTGTATCTGTTTTTTGTGGCGACGATTCCCGAGAAACTACTAAAGGTATCGGGACGAAACTTCATATTTAGAAGTTTCATAACCAAACTTAGAGCTGGAAAGCTTTCTGTTGAAAAGGGTCCAAAGGAACTGGAGGTTTAGTCTTAGCATTTTTGAAAGATTTTGCAAATAAGCCGCCATTTCTGGAATTTCGTCGAAATAGTTAAATAATAAATTTAAGAAGAGGAAATTCTGAATAATTTATGACTATGACATTTTTTGGTACAATCAATAGTTTAGCTGTATGAGCAAATTCTATTTCATAGAGATCGGTCGTACTGCATCAAAACTAGTAGCCAGGATATGTCAGATTTTTTGATTCTAATGACAGTAGGTGTCAAACGTGAATGTTTTGACAATAACTTCTGTCAATATAAGCTGCGTTCGGATATTGTATTACAGTTTGTACACCCAATAACACGTGTCATTTGGACAGTGTACCCGGTGTCAACGGAGTACAATATCCGAACGCAGCTTTAATCGACATATCTGTCTAGTTCTACTAATTTTATTTTAATGCAGACATGGCCGATCTCGATCAAATAGAATCTCATGCAGCTAAACTATTAATTTTATATATAGTATGGTAAGTCACGTGCCTGACCATATCAGATTTTTTTTCATATTGTGTTATTTCTTACTAATGTAACTTTTTAGTTAGTTTTTAGTCTAGTAATTTTTAGTTTTAGTTAAGTGTTTAGTTTTTATAGGGTTAAGCAGCTTAATGTTATTATGTAAACTTGAAAAAGAAATCATTGTGATTGCAAATACGGATTTTCTATTTTTATGTATGTATTTTTATTTTATATCTGTTAAATTTTTTTAATAAAGAACAGATTATATTATGTATATTATTTTTATTTTATAGAAATTTACTAGATGTTACTCAAATGTGGACCACTACAACACGAGCGTATTCTACTAATTAAAATAAAGAAAACACATTAATATTAAACATACAGTGATTCGTTATCGTTAATGAGTTATCTGGACGTTTTGAGGTTTTAGTAGGATGATACTAACTTTAGAAACAACATTAATACCTTATAATCTTATATTATATTTAATCAGCTATTGAGTTGTGCAACCCAACATTAGATCGGGCATTAGATGAATTAAAGATATGCTATTTTTTCAACTATTGGTATCAAAATTGCCATATTTCGGTTCTCATTTTCCTTAAATTAAAAAGTTTCAAACAAAACTGATTTGGTTTTAAAAGATGTACATACATTTTTTTTTCGTTAGACAAATACAGTTACAGGACCAAACAACAACGATTTTTTTAAAAAAGCAGTATTTGCATGCTACATTGTTCCAAATATCCGCTAATTGTTCTTATTAGCCTTTATTACACTCTTTTTTTGTTAACATTAATATTACAATAAAATAAAATAAGTATTATCATGAATTAACTAAATAAATAAAAATGTCAAAAGATATGATTAAATTGGTAATTGCCCTTTTTGGACGTACGCCTCCCCCATTTTTATCCATGCAGCCTTATTATGGGATGTGCTCATCCACCTAGTTCCTGCGACATCCCTGATATCATCGGCCCATCCTGCCTTCGGTGTTCCTCTCTTTCTTGAATCTTCCAACGGCAGCCAGTCCGTAGATTCATTGGCACAACCTAAGAAAAAACTAACCTTAACCTAACCTTTTGTTCCGTTTATACTTTATAGTTATAGGTGTTTCGTCTCCGTTTATTATAATTTTGTCTTTCTGTTGTTAACCTTCAGACGAACCTCTCCACAGCTCTTTTGCAACTGCAACATTTGCTCCTGTAACTCTTCTGCGATTTTGGAAAATATGACGAGGTCATTAACAAATCTCATGTTGCTTAAATATTTTCCGTTGATTTTTAGGCCATATTGTTTTTCTTCCCATTCCAACATCCTCATTGCTCTCTCCAGAACACAATTAAAAAAATCGGGAGAAAGCGGGTCTCCCTGCCTACGCCCCTCTTGATATAGAAAGGGTTACCATACTTTTTTAACTGTATTACTGCAGTATTGTTGTTATACAGTTCCCGTATCAATTATATGTACCCTTCCTCACTACCTGCATCATGTAGGGCCATCCATATGTAGTCGTGTTTTAGTGAGTTGAACGCTTTGTAAAAATCGACAAATGTCATGTATATTGTTTTTCTGTATTGCATACACTTTTTCCACAACTTGATTGATTGTGTGAAGATTATCTATGGTGGATCTATCCCTACGAAATCCCGATTGATCTTCGGATTGATATTCTTCCTTGTATTATCTTTGTAAAAATTTTGCATATGCTGGGTGTTAAACTTATACGGCGGTAGTTGTTGATATCCTTCCTGTCCCCTTTTTTAAAAAGTAGTATTATTTTAGAGCCTTTCCATTGCTGTGGGATTATGCCAGTTGTTATTATTTTATCAAACAGTAATTTTAAAGGGTTTACAAGTTGGTCCTGGGCTATTTTGATGAGGTCGTTGCTAATATTATCGTCTCCAGGACATTTATCGAATTTTAGCTCGTTTATTGTTTTCTCTTCTTCTTCTTTTAAGGGTCCGGTGAAACGATGCTTTAGAACGTACCCTAAATGGGATTTTGGTACTTCCAGTTGTTCTACATTTGGTATGTTCTGGCTTTGTTTGGAATAATTTTGTATAAAGTTCGTATTCTTAACTTGTGCGTCATCATTTGAGTATAGGTTCGAATAGTATTCTGTTGCACTGTCTAATAGATTGATTCGTCTATGTGTTATTATGCCGTTTTGTTCTAGTTTTTGAATCTATGTATTTCCAGTCAGAAGAGCTTTCTTTGACTTTCGTATGGACATGTTGTCTTGTAGTATTTCAGCTATTAAATTTTGTTCGTATATTTTCTAATATCTCTTCGCAGAATTACAGCGTATATATAGTAACTATAAAACGTTTTATATACAGTACTGTGAAGAACAGCACAGACGGAAGAATAATCTCAACATTTTTCAGATCAAAAATAAACAACAGAAAATTTGGCCAGATCATAAATACTGAGACCGGAAGAACTAGAGACAAAAACCAGCCAAGTGACCACACACCAGAACAGTTCAATGAATATTTTGCCACCATTGCGGACTCCCTAGAATCCCAATTACCAGCATCAAAACACGATCCCATAAAACTTGTTCACAAAGTACGGGTGAATGGTAGTTCTTGTTTCTTCAATCCGGTAACCACAGAAGAAATACTAAGTGCAACAAAAACTTTGAAACCCAAAAAGACCAATGACTGCTATGAGATCAATACAGAAATCCTGAAATTTGTAATGCAGTCAATAGCTTTGCCCATACAGTTTATAATCAACAACGCCCTTTCTTCAGGCATATTTCCCGATAAGTTGAAGTTGGCAAAGATAAAACCTGTGTTCAAAAAAGGCTGTCCCAATAACACTGCAAATTATAGGCCGATTGCAGTCCTACCGGCTTTCTCAAAAGTTTTTGAAGCTGCAATATGCAGAAGAATACTCCAGTTCTTTGAGCGCAATGGATACCTCAGTGAATGCCAGTTTGGGTTCCGACCAGGCCTCCGGACATCAGAAGCAGTACTCCACCTGAAAACTTTTGTAGCTGAGCGACTTGAAGAGGGAGAACAGTGTAGGGCCCTGTTCTGCGACTTATCAAAGGCGTTCGACTGTATATCCCACAAGATCCTACTGGATAAACTCGAGTATTATGGCCTTAGAGGAGTTGCACTACAATTGGTTGAATCCTACCTCACGAA
Organism: Aphodius sticticus; assembly: GCA_963966075.1. Lineage (NCBI taxonomy): Eukaryota > Metazoa > Arthropoda > Insecta > Coleoptera > Scarabaeidae > Aphodius > Aphodius sticticus. The sequence continues at coordinate 46,222,679 of OZ014507.1, read as the reverse complement.
TAGGAAACGAATATGTCCATAACAACGGGCACAGCAGCAGTTGCACCCGAACCAACTGCGGTATTGCTCAGGGCTCACTGATTGCACCTCTCCTGTTTGTAATATATGTCAACGATCTGCCAGCGGGCATAGATTTCAGGACCCTGTTATATGCAGATGAAGACCATATTGCTTAAAAATAAAAATGACGCTGAAAGGGCAAAACAAGAAGCGGAGGAGTGGTTTACGGCAAATAGATTAACTCTCAACGTTGATAAGACAGTTGAAATGGACTTCACGAGCAACAGAAGAATAGCATTACGTCAAACAACAAGTTTCCTTGGGCTCTAGCTGGACCCTCTGCTCACGTGGCGACCGCATTCCGAACACCTGGCCTCAAAACTTACATCAGCCATATATGCAATAAGAAGTATATCAAAAGTCGTCAACAAAGAGGCCGCTAGGACAACTTACTTTGCCTTATTCCACAGTAGAATGGCATACGCGTTGTCATTATGGGGGGGTTCTACTCACACCAACATGATCCTAATATTACAGAAAAAAGCTTTGCGCGCAATAGAGGGAGTCCCAAATACGGTTTCATGTAAACCCCTTTTCCGCAAATACAAAATCCTAACAATAACCTCGGAATATGTTCTACAACTTCTCCTGTACACAAAACGCAACCTCCTCCTACTCCAGTCACGGTGCGACACCCACCTGTACCACACCCGCAATCTTCACCACCTCCACGTACCTTTTATAAGGCTTAAAATGAATGACTGGACAACAGCAGGCCCACGCCTCTTCAACCAGCTACCTAATGAGTGGAAAGAGATGGCAGTCAATAGCTTCCGGAAAAGAGTGAGGGCCCAGCCCCTTAGTCAGGCAGCCTACACGGTCGAGGAGTTCCTGATTTCTTTGAGGACAATGCCGCTCTGATATGTTTAGATTTGTTGTTACATTTATTGTACTATGACTTACTGCTTTGCTTGTGAATAAATATTATTATTATTATTATTATTATACTTCCTAACAAGTTTTCTGACTTCTACTAATTCAATTCTTTCCGAGGGAGATTTTAGTTTCTTTCTTTCCAGATAAGTTCTATTTTCAATAATTTTTTTAATTTCATCTTCCAGCTTTATGTTTCCTTTAACCCGGTTTGGCGTGACCTTTTCTGACCTTCTCGATGTATTGCGTAGGTAATTTTGTCATATATTTCTTGGACCTCCAAGAACGTACAACATTCCTTTATTCTGTCGATATTTAAATCCAGTGTATGTAAATATTGTGTCCTCTATTGCATGATCATTGATTTACACAGAATTCCTTTTTGCGGGGTCTCTGTCTAGTCTGTACACTGTTTGTTGTTATGGTCATTCTTATCAGGCGATGGCCGGTGATGAAATCAAGTCTGCCGAGAACTTCTATGTTTGATATGTCTTGTGAGTTATCCGCCAATATAAAATCTATTTCGTTTTTGTACCCAGCAGGCGACTTCCATGTCCACTTTAGGTTTTTGGGTTTGATGAAAAATGTATTCATGATTTTGAGTCGATATTCCATAGCAAAGTTTATTAGACGTGCCCCTCTCTCATTCCTGATTCCATGATAAGACTTGCCGGACATGACGGATTCTTTACCTATTTGCCTATTCCCTATTTTTGCATTAAAATCCCCTATTACAAACAGTCGTGCTTTTTCTTTGTGTTGATCTATTGTCTCGTGAAGGCATGTATAGAATAGTTCTATTTCTTCCTCAGCTGATTTGGCGGTTGGTGCGTGCACCTGTACTAGACTAATGGGACATATGTTTCCGATTTTTATAATAAGGAAACCTATTCGCTCATTGATAGGTTTAAACTCTACTATGTTGTTTCTCAACTATTTTTTATGCAGAATCCGACGCCGTATTGGCCATTTTTTTGCAGGACCATGGCAAATTACTAATTCCGTTTTTCTTTCTGTTATTGATTCGTAGTTTCTCCTTATTTCTGATAGGCCTACAATATCCCACTTTATTTTATCAAGTGCGTTTTCTAGTTCTTGTATCCTATCTTCTGATTTCAGTGTACGACAATTTAAAGTGCAAATATACAATTTGGAATCTGTTTGGGGGGGGGTTTGGTCGTAACCTCTCGCGGTGGCCGGCCGTATTGGGATAGTGTTGATTGTACTTTGTTTAAATTCCCTGATTCGTGTTTGAGTGTTTGATTTTCTTTTCTTTCTTGGTTGTTATTGTACGTTAGTTCATTTTTGTGCCTAATTCTATATATGTTTCCTGGTAAATTGCTTTTTCTTTCTTCGTTAGTATCTGAGATTTTTTACATTTCTTTATGCGATGGTGTATTTCCCATATTTGTTTGTTGCGAGTTGGTTTTTATATGGTTTTGCTTGATTGTGTTTTTTATGTTTTGTGTTTTTCTTCCATTCTCTTCGTTACTGTTCATTGCTCTTGTCGTCCCCAACTTGTGTTGTGCGTTCTCTGTTGATTGCTGTTTATTTGCTTTTTTAGTGCATCTCTTTGCTGTGATGGTACTTGATTTTTCCCTTCTGTTAGTTTTCGTAGTGAATTTCCTTTTGTTGATGTACCCAACGAATTTGCTCTAGTTCTCTGCATGAGTGTTTCCAGTGGGTTTTTTGTTTCCTGCTCTGGTGTTTGTTGCAGTGTATCCTGAGATTTTATGAGTTGTTTTGTTTGTGTATCTTTTTGTTTTTCTCGGGTTTGCTGTGTGCATCTTTATCAGTCTCCTCTGACATCATCCGCTTTTTATTGGTATTGAGCATCAACTGATTTTGTTGATCTGTATCGATTGCCTTTCCATTGACATAGATTCTGTTGTTTTAATTATAGCGTATTCTCCATTCTTTCTGCTCTGTCTCATGAATGAAAACTGTAAGTAAAATAGAAAAAATAATAAAAATAATTGGTAAAAAGCGTTCAAATGGCGATTTTATGTGTCGCCCAATTGTTGTGCCCTGTAACTCGGAAAGTATTGGTCTGAAAAAAAGAATGCATGTAATTTGTAGCTTTTTCTCTAAAACTTACAAGAATGAAGTAATATGCTCTAGCCGCGCGAACGACGCTTCACCGAGGCCGCAAATTTAGCTTCATATTTAAGGCCCCCCGCCTAGGTCTAAAATCCTGCCATCCTTTTGTACGAAGAAAGTATCTAATGGCTGGACTAACATGCTTATATAAACTTCTCAGGAGTCGTGGCATTCATTTATTTAACTCTTTTGAATGAATCTCACTGTAATGTATTGTAATTTATGTGTAGGCACTAGGCATCCGCAGGTTTTCGTATTAGGTACCTATTTTGGAAAACGGAACTTTTTGGGAGACAGGTTGAGTCGAGTAGTTGTTAGTTGCAGATGTATGCATTTGATAACGGTAAGATGGAATAAAGTACGTGTTAATTCTGCAAGTGTATTCATTAATTGTAGTATTATTTAAAAAAATCACCTCGGGGCTGGGGTGCGGAGCGCCATGTCTGCCGCTGGTAAGGAACATAACACGCACTCGTCTACCTCATTGTGAACATCGATGTTCATATTAACATCTGTCGATTTGTCCACGAGTTCTTCAGACATATATGGAAGCGATATGTGTCCTTCTACTGATTGTTTCCGTGTTTCTCCACCTTCGGGTACGTTTAACGTGGGCACAGCATTGGCCTTTAAAAATCTGCTGTTTTTTGGCGAATGCATTAAGAACTGATATTTAAAAGGTATTTGAAAACAGTTTGCATAAAAGTGAATGGACCATACACATGCTAAAAAATAAATATTTATGTATCTCGGCGGATCTATATTTTATTTAACATACCATTTTTTACAATTATATTTTCATTCGAACTTGCAGCAATCCATTGCTTTGCCATGTCTGTGTTTTTCGGAAAACGTAAATATTTAATTTCTGTCCCCTTCGTTTTTCTATTGTGATTCTTACAAGTAATAATGTCGCATAAAGGCACTAGCTTTGTTTGTTGGGTTCACTAGACATTAGTCATGTTAGGGCAGATTGACGTCACGAGCAGCTTAGAGTAAAGTGAGAGTAAGCTGCTTGGAGCAAAATTGGCAGAACCGAACGACCGGCTTGTCATAGTTGAAGTATACACGGTATCCCACGATGAGCACCCATTAGAAGTATATGGAGAACCAAATGAAATGAGAAATTGAAAATTTGTGGACTTATATTGTTGGACACGATCGCGTCATCGAAAATATTTTGAGGTTTCGGTTAATTCCGGTTACACCGGAAATGATGTCAACTTTTATATTTCAAATGGAACACTCTGTATTTTATCGCATTTTAGAAATCTTCATTAAATTTTAGATCAATTTTATGTTACATTCCCTATACCTAACATGTGTCATTTTTGAGATATTCCTTTCTTTCATTAAAAAATGACAACTGCACGGTTACTTTCAATTACTCATAAATTATCCCCTGTGACCGTTAGAAAAAAGTTGCCCGACAAAATTGTTGTGAAGGTAACATATTATCGACACATCGGTAGAACTCTTCTAAAAGTTATACAGGGTGTTCAAATTATAAGATCAAAGTTAAATTCGAGAAAAGTACTAAAAGTCGATTGTTTTTCAAATGACAACCCCAACATATGAATACATTTCTCAATTCTATGGAAAATTTTAGATCAGCTTTGTGTACAATGTCCTATACCTACCTAAAATGTACTTGTATCTACAGAAATCGATTTTTAAGCATCACAGTAGAAATTGCAAAAATTGCCAAATCTAGATTGCGTTTGAAAAGAACTGAACAATGTGGAATAAACAGAACTTTTTTAAGCAGGTTATTTTAGGTCATTTTTCGTTATAACTAATTTAGTATTTATAAAATTATAAGCGTACAGTAAAACACAATAATAAAAATAAAACAAAATCACATAAAAAATCGTAAAGTAAATTTAAAAAAGCTGCTTAATTCTATTTCAGTAACTGTTCAAAAACGGTGCCGTTGTCCGCTAAACATGATTCAATTCTTTTTAACATATATTATTGTTATTGTTATATTATTGTTGGTGGCGTCCCTGATAGAGTTAGCGCATAACCCATTGAAAGCAGCTCGAACTCCATCTTTCATGTTCTCCTCAGTTATTGGGTCCTCAATAATTGGCTGGTTTTAGATGGACGGTGCTCCAGCGCACACAACTGTTGCAGTAAGATGCTTGCTTAACGAGATGTTCGACTGTCGGTGGATGGCGCTTAATGGGCCATACAAATATCCACCGCGTTCCCCCGACTTCACGCCAATGGATTTTTTCATTTGGGGAGCTATTAAAGACGTAGTTTATGAGGACCCAATAATTGATAAGAAGAACATGAAAGATAGAGCTTTCAATGGGTTATGCGCTAACTCAATCAGGGACGCCACCAACAATAATATGTTAACTGTTACTGAAATAGAATTAAGCAGTTTTTTAAAATTTACTTTTAAAATTTACGATTTTGTTTTTTTTTAATATTGGGTTTTATTGTAGGCTTATAATTTTACAAATACTAAATTAATTATATTGAAAAGTGACCTAAAAAACTTATTTAATAAAGGTCTGTTTATTCAAAATTGTTGTTTTCAAGTTGTTTTCAAACGCAATGTTTTGGCAATGTTTGCAATTTCTACTGTGATGTTTAAAAATCGATGTCAGTAGGTACAAGTACATTTTAGGTATCGGACATTGTACACAAAGTTGATTTAAAATTTTCCATAGATTTGAGAAATGTATTCATATGTTAGGGTTGCCATTTGAAAAAAATCGACTTTTAGTACTTTCCCCGGATTCAATTTTGATCTTATAATTTGAACACCCTGTATAACTTTTAGAAGAGTTCTACCGATGTGTCGGTAATATGTTACCTTCAGAACAATTTTTTCAGGACAACTTTTTTTCAACGTTCACAGGGGATAATTTATAAGTAAATGAAAGTAACCGTGCAGGTGTCATTTTTTAATGAAAGAAAATGAATATCTCAAATATCACACATGTTAGGTATAGGGGATGTAACATAAAATTGATCTAAAACTTAATGAAGATTTCAAAAAAGCGATAAAATACAAGGTGTTCCATTTGAAATTTAAAAGTTGACATCATTTCCGGTGTAACCGGAAGTATCCGAAAACTCAAAATACTTTCGTTGAGACGATCGTGTCCAACAATGTAAGTCCACAAATTTTCAATCTCTCATTTCATTTGGTTCTATATATACTTCTAATGGCAGCTCGTCGTGGGAGACCCTGTATAGTCTTGGTTAAGTATGAAGCAACTTGTACAATGGAAGTAAAGGACAAATTCATGTTAAATTTTCTTTTTGAGAGCTCGGTAAGCAACAGTGATGAAGATCTTGATAGTGACTACATTTAATAAAATATGCGTGCTTGCCTGACAAATTTTGACACATTTATTATTTAATTTGTATTTTTACATTCATACGTATAAGGGTGTTTTTATGCAGGATTATCTTAAATGCTGCCTTTATATCCTAACTGAATTGCTGTGAGACTTGAGATCTATCAATACATATTACCTCATACCTCAATCGGTTCAAAATCCAGAAAACGTTTAATTTATAATAATAAATTAATTAAATTAATTTAATATATTTATAACACACCCACACACCCACACACACACACACACACACCCGACCCACCCACCCACCCCCACACATACACAGTTAAAACACAGTTAAAGCTAGGTTTCTACGCTAGGTCTTTTAAGTTTCTTTTTACATGTTCCTAAGAATACTGTGTACTTTACCCTATAAAGAAGTAAAAAAAGCATGTCATAGATATATATATATATATATATATATATATATATATATATATATATATATCTTGATTTACTAACTGTCGATATCTAAAAGGATAATCGTAATAACGGGTATTCGACCGGAGACTTTAAATGAAACTACTCTTTCTGCATAAGTCGAGCTTTCGGTGCTTTTATTTTATCACCTTCTTCAGGACACTAAAATTTACAGAGAACAGAACATTTCAGAACATTTTAACAATTTAAAACTAATTACATGTACAATACAATGCCTATACATAACCCAACTTACGTTGCAAGTGAGGATGCTAATAAAACCCCGCCAACGAATCTTCCAACGCATAAAATACAATAAGTATGAGGACATTCACTAATATTTCGAGTTAATTGCGGGCTCCAATTAGCCTTTGTCGTACGGATGCTGTTAATTCTCTTCGATAAACTATCTCTGCACTGATCTCGCTTCTTCGATCGACATTTGCTGTTTAGACAATGGTTCACCGTGGTGTCGCTAGATGGCGCCAAGAGTGTCAGCGTCCGTGTGAAGTTCGTCTATTTGTTTTTAAATGTTTATTTCATAAAATTCGGTTGTGAAAAATAAAAGCTGTAATTACCCAGGAATTAAATGTTGTTTTCTTTATTGACCTTGAGTATAACTTGGCTGTCGAAGGTTTAGAATGTTATGGCTTCGTTGAATAAGCTGTCTGTTTGATTGCGGTCATTTTTATCCAATTCCAGTACATATGTATATAATGCGCTTAGGTCTTGTATGTCTGATCTTTTGTTTAAAACCTTTTCGGTTTTGTGTATGTGGTACATCTCTAAAAAGGACCGTTTAGCATAATTTGGTTCGATGTCTAAAATTTGTACTTCATCGTACCTTATTTTGTGGTCCTCTTTGCGCACGTGTGTCGCTAGCATGCATCTATCTGGATTCTTTGAGCAGTCGCTTCGGTGTCCCGCTAGTCTGTTTTTGAGGAGTTGAGACGTTTGGCCAATGTAGTACTTTTGGCAATCTGCACATTGAAGTCTGTAAATCACATTTGCCTGTGACAGGGTCGGGGTTTTGTCTTTTAGTCGTGTGTACACCTCTGCTACCGTTTTTATCTTCCTTACTGCGATTTTTATTTCTTCATTTCTAAAAGTGTTAATCAATTTTTTAGTAAGGTCTGGTATATCCATAAGTACACTATACCTCTGGCTTTCCGCCACTCTTTGTGGTTCCACCGCCTGTTCTGCGTCATCTGGTGTAATCGACGTTGCGTAGAGTAAGTTTCTTATTAGACCTTGTGGATACGAGTTGTTGAGGAGGATCTTCTCAAGCTTTTTCAAGTTAGCTTGCAGGTATTTTTCGTCACTTATAGTGTGGATTCTCTTTTTCATTTCTTTAATAAAATTTATTTTGATTTTGATTGAATGGCTTGAGAGGTAGTTGACATATCTACCTGATGCTGTCGGTTTTTGATACCAGTCCAAGATTATTTTTCCATCAGTTGTTCGCACGACCCTTGTGTCCAAGAATGGAACGGAGCCCTCTTCGTCCTCTTTTTCCACGGTGAATTGGAGGTGGGTATCGTACCCATTGAAAACTTGCAAGATCTCCTCGATGCCATTTTCAGGCACAGCGGTAATCAAATCATCTACAAACTTCTTCATAAATGGAACCTGATATGTCAGCTTCGGTAAACTTTCCTCCAAGAGATCATCCATAATGTATTGAGCCAAGATGGGGCTCAGTTCCGAACCCATCGCACAGCCCATTATTTGTCTGTAATGAATTCCACTGAATACACAATAGCTGTTGTCTAGTACAAATTTTACCAACCTCCAGAAATGACTCTCGCTCATTCCCTTTGCGTGGTCCTTTATTCCATCCCATTTCCGACTCAGCACTTTTTTCACCAGGTCTTGTGTGATATTGCCAAAAAGATTTATTACATCTAGCGATATAAGTCTGTGGTTGAGTGGAACAGACATATTTTTCATGCATCCAGCAAACTTAAAAGTGTCACCCACATAGTAGTTGTTTTCCTTTTCATAAGCTGTATCCAAGATGTTTGCAATGAATTTGGCTATATTCTGGGTTGGACTGCGGAGGCCTGAAACAATCGGTCTAAGAGGAATATTTTCCTTATGTAGTTTAGGGTTACCATAGATCCTTGGGCAGCCTGTGTTGTAACTTTTGTACTTCTTTGCTTCTTCCTTTGTTATTACCTTCTTTGTTTCTAACTCAGTTATCAGTTGGTTCGCCTTTCCTTGCACCGTGAGGGTTGGATCCGTTCTTAGTTTCTTAAAATTTTCGTTATCGCCCAGTATCTCCATCATCTTTGTATCGTATTCCTGCCTTAGCATCACCACCGTTGTTCCTCCCTTGTCACTCTGTAATGTAATTACCTCGTTATGATCTTTTAAGAATTGTTTGGTAGATTTTAACATCTTGTTCAGAGGTACAAGTTCCATGGATTTATTTGTAAGGTGATTAGTAATGATATTTGTTACCTTGGCCCTGTACAGGTTTCTCTTATCGACGTCCACCAAATGTATAATCTGCTCCACCTCTGCCAGTAGTTTCCTCACTGGTATCTCTTCTTTCTTCACTGGTATTGCAAATTTTGGTCCTAATGACAGTATGTTGACTGCATCGTTTGGAATTTCCATCGTCGTCAAGTTTCTCAGCCAACTTTCCTGAACCCTGATAGTTTGCGTTTGATCCTTTTCCAGCTTCTTAATTTTTTGAGGTGGGTACGATACCCACCTCCAATTCACCGTGGAAAAAGAGGACGAAGAGGGCTCCGTTCCATTCTTGGACACAAGGGTCGTGCGAACAACTGATGGAAAAATAATCTTGGACTGGTATCAAAAACCGACAGCATCAGGTAGATATGTCAACTACCTCTCAAGCCATTCAATCAAAATCAAAATAAATTTTATTAAAGAAATGAAAAAGAGAATCCACACTATAAGTGACGAAAAATACCTGCAAGCTAACTTGAAAAAGCTTGAGAAGATCCTCCTCAACAACTCGTATCCACAAGGTCTAATAAGAAACTTACTCTACGCAACGTCGATTACACCAGATGACGCAGAACAGGCGGTGGAACCACAAAGAGTGGCGGAAAGCCAGAGGTATAGTGTACTTATGGATATACCAGACCTTACTAAAAAATTGATTAACACTTTTAGAAATGACGAAATAAAAATCGCAGTAAGGAAGATAAAAACGGTAGCAGAGGTGTACACACGACTAAAAGACAAAACCCCGACCCTGTCACAGGCAAATGTGATTTACAGACTTCAATGTGCAGATTGCCAAAAGTACTACATTGGCCAAACGTCTCAACTCCTCAAAAACAGACTAGCGGGACACCGAAGCGACTGCTCAAAGAATCCAGATAGATGCATGCTAGCGACACACGTGCGCAAAGAGGACCACAAAATAAGGTACGATGAAGTACAAATTTTAGACATCGAACCAAATTATGCTAAACGGTCCTTTTTAGAGATGTACCACATACACAAAACCGAACAGGTTTTAAACAAAAGATCAGACATACAAGACCTAAGCGCATTATATACATATGTACTGGAATTGGATAAAAATGACCGCAATCAAACAGACAGCTTATTCAACGAAGCCATAACATTCTAAACCTTCGACAGCCAAGTTATACTCAAGGTCAATAAAGAAAACAACATTTAATTCCTGGGTAATTACAGCTTTTATTTTTCACAACCAAATTTTATGAAATAAACATTTAAAAACAAATAGACGAACTTCACACGGACGCTGACACTCTTGGCGCCATCTAGCGACACCACGGTGAACCATTGTCTAAACAGCAAATGTCGATCGAAGAAGCGAGATCAGTGCAGAGATAGTTTATCGAAGAGAATTAACAGCATCCGTACGACAAAGGCTAATTGGAGCCCGCAATTAACTCGAAATATTAGTGAATGTCCTCATACTTATTGTATTTTATGCGTTGGAAGATTCGTTGGCGGGGTTTTATTAGCATCCTCACTTGCAACGTAAGTTGGGTTATGTATAGGCATTGTATTGTACATGTAATTAGTTTTAAATTGTTAAAATGTTCTGAAATGTTCTGTTCTCTGTAAATTTTAGTGTCCTGAAGAAGGTGATAAAATAAAAGCACCGAAAGCTCGACTTATGCAGAAAGAGTAGTTTCATTTAAAGTCTCCGGTCGAATACCCGTTATTACGATTATCCCTATATATATATATATATAAACATACATAAACGTGATACTTGCAAAATCATAACTAATTTCATGTCCATAGAAAACATTAAAATCAGTAGAATCATGGAATCCGTAGAGAGAATGTATCATTGTTATGTAGAGTGTAAATACCATGATTGAGTGGATATACTAATCCAGCAATTTGAAGGGCTTTGCACTGATTTTCATTTAAGCATAATGTTTTCAGGAGTGTAGTAATTCCAGGATCTCTAATTCTATCAATCTCGATACCATTGAGTTCATAGCTAATAGATTCAAAAAGAAACGCTCCCAAATTGTTTGTAATCTTAGCATCGCCCGCCCCAGTAGCCGAATGCTCGATGGAACCTTCAATATACAGCGCACTTTCATACATCGTAACCAGACCCAAGCAGCACAATCACATGCCAGGCAGATGCCAGGTACACGCCAAAATTACATAGGAATGTGCCTGACATGTAACAGTTACGTTTCAGGCATGTGCCTGGAACGTGCCAATGTCCGGCACATACAGGTGCCTAGCACATACCCTGCACGTGCCTTGGTATATACCAGGCACATACCAGGCATGTACCCAGAGTTTTATATGCCAATGGTATGTACCTGGTACATGCTGGGAACGTACGTAGCACGTTCCCAGCATATGCAGTGTATATTCCACCAGTATATAGGGCACATTCCAGGAATATGTGCTGAGCACTTGCTCTTATATAGGATGTATGTATAGATATATATATATATATATATATATATATATATATATATATATATATATATATATATATATATGCATACACATGTATATAGTTTGAGTTAATAATTATTAATGATTGATGACATTAATAATTGCGTTGACCAACTCACGTCTACTTTCACCGACGTCTCGTGGACAACAACACCGGCAGTACCAACACGCGGCACTGACCGGCGTCCGGCACTTTATGCGGCACATGCGTAGGTAGGAGGTAGTCGCGTGGTTCAAACGAGTTTAGGACGTTAGGTCCATGCCATGTTTGATTGATTATTCTTAAATAGTTGGGTATTCGCATGGTATTCATTGCACGAGTTTTTGGGGTTAGGGTTAGAACATGGAATACCGGTTAGAATAGGCAACTGACAACATGCCGATAACTTAACAAACATTTTCGGCTGAGACGGGTACTAAGCACCCTTAACGATGTAGTCTACCGGAAGTGTACCGTAGGTTCGAAATCCTAGCGTTAATACACATTGTAGAGATATGAAATTTTTACAGTGGTTTTCTAATGTAGTATTGCATATTGGAAAGTATATAAAAGTAATAAAATATTAAATAACGACATTCATTTTTTTTTGGTATACATTATTATTTTATGAAAATGACTTTCCAAAATAGAACATAAGAAAATAGAAAGGTTTTACCTATGAACTTAGTTTGAATTATTTATCGTTTTTACGTGATTTCGAACCCGCGATTTAGAAAAAAATTGGTTTTTCTAAGACACCTTTGACGTTAGCGTTTGTTTCATGCGTTTTTCTACGTCCTATATCACCTGTGGTTAGTTTCCATTGCAAATAGTTTTTCTCAAAACACTAACAAAATTAGTGGGGTATACTTGCTCCTTAAGGGTGGCGTTTGCCTGGCAAAAGATGACAGTAAATGTTAAAATTGGCTTTACTTATTTGATATTGCAGTTAGATTGACTACGTGATTTGGGGTATAACTGTCACATGATGGGAATGTATCAGAACTGTAATCGTTCCTCTGGTACGTGCTAGGTATATGAGTTAGGAACCATTTAGGAACATTACTTGCGGCATGTGCCCGGCATATGCCTGGTACATGCCATCTGTACATGTACACTCTTGGAATAAAGTAAGTTCTATAAATATTTTAGCAGTGTGTCGATGATACATCCAAGTACAAGTTTTTTGTTATTCTGGTCGAGCGCTCAGCCGCTAAGTGCAAAAAATTGTCCGTTTACGCTTCAACTCGTATATCGGAAATTTATTATTTGCGAAACCTTGTTCGAATGCTTTGAATTGGTTTATAATGATTTATATGTTTCTATTTATTAGCTTAATGTATAATTAATTAATGTAATTTCTCCATTGCAATGTAATTGTGCTTTTATTAAATATAACGTTAATTTTATATTAATAAACATAAACATTTTCTATTACATGAAAAGAAAACTCATTTCAAGATATTGCATAAAACACAACAAATTATACAACCTTATTGCATATAATAGCTTTTTTTGTGTTAATAAATACAAAAATCAATTTCTTGTTGTCAATATTTTTACTTTTCAGATTATTTCAGATCTGACATATGTATTAACATTTATTCACAAAATAGAAATAAATTAAAATTAAATTGCTTTAAATTTGTATTTATGGTAATTTGTTAATTGTGATTTACTGGTGTTTTCGAGATATTTAGCTTCAACGATATTTTGCAGTGTTTAACTTAATAAACAGAAAGGAGTATGTATTTTGTATAGCATAAACGTATCATTACTATTTTTTTATATTATTATTTTGTATTTACTTTACAGCAGTATATTTCAAATATCTGACAACTGAAAATAATGACAATTATGTATATCACTAATTTACAAAAATTTTGGAAGCAAGACGCAATTTTTCGACGAATTTGGATGGAATGTAAATATGTTATAATTATTATTAAAAAAAAATAAACCAAAATATACCACCATCTAAAAGAACATTTATACAACATAAAAATTATTTCATCAAATTTGACCTGGGATGAGTATAAATTGTGTTGGTAACGGGTATATAATTTCCCAAAAGGAGACGCTTCAGAAAGAAAAGTTGTTGGTTTCTCTTACGTATAGCTTTTATTGCATATTAATTACTCACAATCATATGCAATAAAAGCTATGCGTAAGAGAAACCAACAACTTGACGATTTCAACCAGGGACCTTTGCGTCGCTAGCACAATGCTCTCCCATCTGAGCTATTGACATTGTGCTAGCGACGCAAAGGGCCTTGGTTCAAATCCAGGTTGTGGCTGTAATTTTTGATTTATTTAAAATTTACATCCCGCCTGTATGTTACCATATTATTAACTTATAATATTACTTTGACAAAGTATGTCGTTAAACATTATCAGTTATAGTTTATATTGTTTGGAAATTAAAAAGACCTTCATATTTAATGTATATGCATTTTAATTAAGCTTACAGTACACAATTCATAAGTCAAAATGTTATTTTTAACTTATTATCGTTGTTAATGCACGCCTCTTAATTTATTTAGAAAACTTTAGAAATAAAATTTCCAATAATGTCCAGCTAATATATAGTAAATGAAAAATGTGTGCTTATTGAAATGGAACTATATTACAATAAAACTGCTGTAGAGCTCTTTGAAATATTAACAAAAAAACAAAAAATTAAACACAATAAATACATATTACAACAATAAAAAATTATTAATTATAAGTAAAATTTTAATAATTTGAAAAATGAACAAAAGAAAATACCAACATGTTTTGTTTTTTTTTTCTAGAAAGTAGAAAGTAATATGTTTCATATGATCTTATTGGTTTTCTCTGTTCCTTCTGAAGTTGGAGCCGTTTAAAATAAGATATTGTATAATAATTCAAACGGCTGTAACTTTTTAATGAATTGAAATAGTAATTTACTTTCTGAAAAAAATTGTTTTGCGGAAGAAACGTGGGACAGCCTGTATATACTGCTATAATTTGAATTATTTTCGTTGTCAAGCATGTATTAGATGTCATGAAAGATAATTGAACATTAACTGTTGTAAAGTAAATACAGATATAAAATTTCCATTGTCCTTCATATAAAATACATGCTCGTCCTAAATGTAAATTTAAATTAAATTTAGAGAATTTATTTACATTTAGTGAATATATTTTAATATTACAATTCTGAAATATCTATATTTAGTGATAATCCTTGGCATCAACTTGATTTGCGCATTTACTTACTTACTTACTTAAGCCCGTCATCCTACTGCTGGGCAAAGACATTTACTTGCATAATTAATATGTGTATTAGTTAACATACATTTATATAATGTGTCGTCATATTACGCAATATCTTAAAATGAGATTTTCGTATCATATCAAATTTTATGTTTATTAATATTATTATAAAAGTAATTATATATTTAATTAAATGCATTACCTACTCGTAAACTTAACTGTAGTGATCATATTTCATTTATTACATTGCAATGAAGATATCACGTTAAGGAAAAGAGCGGACACGCTAAAAATAAACTAAATCCCGTTACATTACATCCATCGAAAAACCACCTCGTGACGGACAACTTTTTGCGAACCGGCCGGGTCGAGGTAGAACAGTACACGAATATATAACCGACATACTATTTTTAAATCCTGCGATAGCGATACGAACTTACTTATTTCCATGACTGTACCTTAGGCATCTAAAAGGCATATGCCTGGAATGTGCTGGCACATAGTGTGCTGCTTGGGGAGCATCCTGCTGATTGATGGTGATTTCGATTTCGTCATTATGTTGAAATGAAGTGGTTTGGGGATGGTATGTATTTATCTCCTCACCAACTATCGAATGGTCGAAATTAGGGTTTCCGAATATCGACAGCTTTTCTGACATGGTAACCTTGAGATCGTAGAAAATGAATATTCTCTGTGGAAAGCGATGATGATTGGCTAATCGTTACCGGTGCTGCATCTGTTGGATGAACAACACTAACTGAAGTTGTCTGAAAATTCCCCCTGCTTATATACCTGTCACGTTGTGGCGTCTGCCCAACACGAAAAGCTAAACCCATTTTACTTGTGTTTCTTCAACTCCAATCTGATTACAATGTCTTCACCTCGAAAATTGATTAATTCCCCACACTGATCAAGTACATTTATTGTGACGTTTGAGATAGACCGCTGATTCGAAACTGGTAGGTATACTAAATTCCTCGGTTCAATATCAATACTATAACCCGGATCTACTGCCGGAGCAAACTCGTATAGCGTGTGTGATGGCTTGCTGTTATAATACGAACCTTAAATAATATTGCACTCTACACGTATAGTAACAACCTTACTGATATTAACTGGTAAGTCTGATTGGTATTTCACATTCGGAACGATAAATTGTGGTGAGAATCCTAACACTGTTCCAATAGTATTCGGCTGAGTAAAGTTGATTCGTAATTCACTCCTAACTTCACACCTCAAAGTATTATTATTACCCTTGATTGATAGACTGCATTTGTACGATCGTTTTATATGTCCACGTACTTCTAGCTCATCCAATAAGTATGACTCAATATCACTGAGTTTATACAATCCTGTAGGGATTTCGATTATCTGGATTATTTCGTGAATATCTATGCCAGTATCCGACTCGTGATGAGTGTAATGGAATTTATTGTATGCCTCAATATCGTCGCGTTCATATGTTCCAGTTGAGATATCGATTACGTCTTATGGATATTTATACCACTATCCAATGTGGGAACACCGCAATGAAATTTATTATTCACACCTTCTTCAATATTGGGAATGCTGTTGTACGTATGCAGGGCGAGTAACGCTAATGAATGCTGAGATCCAAGTTCTAATTCGATTGGAGGATAAAAATCAATGGATAGTGTACTCGAAACACCGGTAAGGGTGAGGGTCTGAGACATAATTAAACCATTTTGTTGAATGCACTACTATTTATGCTTTATTAGAAATTGCAGACACAAATGTCCGCAATTGTAAGTATTGCTTTTTTGTACATTTGTGTGATTATATGTTATGCTACAATGTTTTAAATATTTTATTAGTTCCTTTGGCGGTCTCAGGTTACCAAAACTGTCAAAGTAGATGACATGATGACCAGTCTTCTGATATGCTACCCAATAAGTTCCCAATCCACTGTTGTCGTCCGAATTAACGATGGCACACTCGTTTGGGGTGATGGGTGTTTTCAGCTTTGTATCACGCATAAAGACCCCTCGAAAATCGGGAATGTTTAATAATTTACATATTTAATTAAATCGATGTTGGTTAGGGGTCTCTTGGGTAGCGCTGCTAAAAATTTTTCTTCAAGTATAATCCTAGACCTGATTTATGCTCCTTCAAGAATAATCCAGATCCTTTTTTTCCAATAGCTATCGCCTCCATGGTTTTATTATGGCGTTCCGATTCTGCTAATTTAACTCGAGCTTCTTGTCCACTTCTTATGGCTCTGTATACACCTGCCGCTCCACCACCCAGTCCACCTAATGCCGAGAGGCCGGAAAAAATAGCTGGTAGTAGAGGGATGATACCTACAGTCTTGGGGATTGGGATTATACGGGGAATCCTTACTCTGGCCTTTCTCTCAACATCCTTAACGGCTAAGCGTGCACTTTGAACCGCTAAACGTGATGCATCTCTCAAATTATCAGCTTTACCTATTGTCTTGGTAATTCTGTTTACAATTGATTTTCGGAATGCAACTTTGGTTTTGTCATTTTTCTTTTTGTCATTTTTATTTTCTTTGACAGTCTTTTCAACCTTCTATTATCTCCACAGGATGTTGAGATTCCCATACCAAGTTTTCGTTTTAATTTTATCCGGTTGGTAACCAACCAGGCGGATGCCTCTTCACTAAATTTAGATTCTGATGATTTTACTAAATCCCAAGCACTATACTCGAGTTTTCTCTCGGTTCAATGGCGGTCCTCTAGACTTTTATGCTTGGAATATGCAATATCGTGAGTCCTACAGGCTGCGTCCAGTTTGTTCACACCCTCGTCAGCACGTTGCAATCTGTTTTGTAGTTTAGTTACAGGCCCACAATACTGATATTCCGGCAAGTGTAATTCAAACGGTAGATTATTTATGGCCATGTTTAAGAGCCCCTTCCCCTTATACGTTATCATTGAGACTGATTACAAATCATGCGTAGACCTTTTTTTTATAGTCAAATTTCGGTAGCATAGAGTTCGATATTACCACGGTCTGTACAAGAATCCTTTTCAAACATGTTCAAACCTGTTTCAACATGTATTTTCAACACTAATTATACTGCTACACATACTCCTGAACATGTTTGAACACGTTCAAACTTGTTTTGCTACAGTGATGACGTCGCGTTACATCCTAGTACTCACCCTTTGAAATGTGTGATATTGTCACACAATCATCGAATCAATAATAGGAATAGGGTCTAAATAACATAATATGGACGCACATAATACATTTTATTCATATAATTAATAATATAGTATCTACATTCCACTTCTAAATTTCACATAGCAGACAATTTTTGCGTGGTGGTGGAGGTCCATCCTAGTGGGTATCGTGATGAGGTGTGTTATGATGTTTGTGACATGGTAATCTAGCTTTCAACTCATCGCATCGTCTTCCATGAAATGTTTAGGTAATTTACACCATGCGGCTTGTAGTTGGCGTGGAGATACATGCTTACGTAGATAATCGATGTTTGCTTCCGGTATCCAACTGTTGTGAGTGTTATCGAAGCCCAACCATTTTACCCATTTCACCCCGCTTTTTTAATACTTTCTCCACAAGATACGTATCGGGCGAGTTCGTTTTCGACAATTCCTACTCATAGAATGCCCCCTTTACTGGTTGACCATTCATATCATCCAACATATACGTAACCGGGTCAGTTATCCTGACTCGTACAATCTTAAATAATTCAGTTGTTCAACTCGGCAAATATCCCTTGCTAAAAACATGCTTAAACTTACTTATGCGAACCACATCACCAACTTTAAATTTACCCCTACCAGCGATATTAATGTGACTGTAAACGGTGGGAAGAAGTTCATCCTCAACCTGTTTTGAGTCAATATCTATCGGTTTCCTTCCTATCGTTCTATGTTTTGTATTATTATACTTCGCTGTAATGGATTGTACTAGGTGATACCATTTATAGTTTCCATGTAGACTAAATAATTTGAATACATTCTGTTTTATGGTTCTAATTGAACGCTCAACTATGGCTGCCTTCATCACGCTGAATATTGAATAATGGTTAATTGAATACTTTATCATTAATGAGTTAAACTGACTATTGTAGAATTCATTCCATTATCAGTTTGTAGATTCTTTGGAATACGTGGGTATGAATTCCTCAATATTAATCCCATGGCTCGTAATACTTCACTCGATGACTTATTCTTTGTCGGCTCCATCCATACGAATTTAGAAAAACAATCAATTACAATTAGTATATATTTAAAACCTCTATTGAAGCGAGAATATGTTATGAGTTCAATTAAATCGGCTTGCCAAAGATCGTTTATACCATATAGAATGGTTCTCCGCCTCGGAAACTTCTTGCCAGCCGGTTTATGTAATTCATTTACATCAGCTTCCTTTGCCTTGCTAAACTTATTCATCTTATGATGTTTACGATGTGACAACAAATGTTGTACCTACTGGTGGTTGACTTGCGCTCAAGAACTAGTAAACGCTCCATCTCTAACGCTTCATCTCTAACGAGTTCTGCAAACGATCGTAAATTTTTCTCTCCGTCTGCACTACTATTTTTTCACAAACGCTATTTATACCCCCCCCCCCACACATTTACTGTGGTGAGGGTATATTAAGTTTGCCACAATTGTGTGTACACGATAGCTGCCGTAATTTTGAATTAATTGTCTGAAATTTGGCATACAAGCTTATCTCTTAAAAAGTAAGGACAAGGTTTTTTTTTAAAATATTTTACGGTGTGGGGTATTTTAATTTCAGCACGGCTGAAGATAGTTTTCTTACTAGTCTCACATTTTGTTTTCGCAATTCTTCTAATATTTCATTCTGTTTTACTTCTAATACATGCACTTTAGAGGTCCGTGATTTTGTCATTGGTAATAATACGCATAAAAGAATCAATGTGTGATTTTGTTGTACTCATATCATTAATAGAAGCAATTTCATTAACAATATAATGTCGAATATCCGGGAACAATCCACATATTGTTCGTGTATACCATCGCCATCTTTGGTTGGTGTTCCGATGTTGCACAATTTGCGGTTTCGGATATCATAATTTCCATCTTGTGTTTGGGTGAACGTCTGTGCTCGTTGTGTGTGTTTATGACTCCTGACTTTGTGAGATCTACCAAAATTGTCTACGCCCATCTCAAAAAATTACTTGCGCCTCCCGCAACTCCTCCACGATTGGTACAATTTCGTTGTTGTGGGAATTGTTTCCAGCAGCTTGTGAAGCTGTCAGCAGTCTTAAGCCCCGGCTAGGATACGAGTGGCGTGCGGCGGGCGGCGAGCGGCGAGCGGCAGAGCGGCGACCTGGCTACGATGTAAGCGGCACCATGAGCGGCAGGTCAATTCGTCGTGACAATTATTTGTAGTTCGTAGGTCGTCGTCCGGTAATGTTGTCAAACTGCTACTCACGGAAAATTATAACCTTCGGTTAAATAAGATCCGTAGGTTAAAACGTAACTATGAAGTGCTTCCTATTAATGCAGTACGTCAGCGGTACGGTGATTATCACCATTTATTTCACTACTTAAGAAAATATAGAAAACGGGTTTTTAACTATACGAGAATGTCAATTGCAACGTTTGACTATATTCTTGACAGACTCAAGAAATATTTAGAAAAATAGAGCTCTGGACTGCGACATTTTGTATTATTATAATATTAATACTATATTTACGACGTAGTCATCGACGTAGTCATCCACGTAGATTAAGACAGACTTTGACATACGTTCGTATAATGATGACTGTTCGTTCGAATAATGAAGGCATTATTCAATCGAACTGTCATTATTATACAAAGCTACTGTCATCATAATCATACATGTGTGTCATGGTAGGGATATATAGTCATAGATACGTATGCAATGAGCTTAATTATATGTGAGTCGTAGAGAAAATACTTCTTACATTACCTGATATATTTATTTCTGCACCAACTTCTTTTCACAATTTTCTGGTAACGGTTGTGTTTTTAAAGTTTTTGTCGGTGTCATTCTACAAACACGACCTTACTTGCACCTTAAATTAACACTTCAATTTCACCATTATCTAATTATTTTCTATAGTAATCCTGTATTTAATACATAGGGTTAGCCAAAATTACCGAAACACCTAATCAATTCTCCAACCGTAAGAAGTTTAAAAAAATGGTTCAACCAAAAGTTTTTTGACTCTTCTAAATATATTTTCAATATACAGGGTGCTCATTTTATTCTAGAAATTTGGTAACCTCTCCTTTTTTTAAATAGAACAGATTCTAAAATTAATTCTAAGAATTTTATTTTAATGCAGACATAGCCGATCTCGGTCAAATAGAATCTCATGCAGCTAAACTATTAATTTCATATATATAGTATGATAAAATCATGTGCCTGCCCACATCAGATTTTTACTTTATCATACGCAGTATGTAAAGTAGTGTAATCGTGCCAAAAAAAATGTTTGAGATTTTAGCGGAAATATGTCTTTTTGGGTCCCCTGAACATTTTTATAAAATGCATTAATTTTTAATTATACCGGAATTACCGGAACACCTAAATATTTCTCAAACTGCAAAAAAATTTAAAAACTCTTTCAAATAAAAGTTTTTTGGGTTAAACAACCTCTAGTTCAAATATTTTCTTAATATACAGGTGTCTATTTTATTATAGAAATTTGCAAACCTTTTTTTTTTCTAACAGAACACCCTGTATATTTTTAAATGCTAATATTAATTCTAAAATTTTTTTGTAGGAATTATTTTTTTATAATATGCATTGTCTTTTTAGTTATAAGCAATTAATCAAAACACATAAACTTTTACTTGAACCGAACGGGCTAAAAATAAAAATCCAAGAAAAAATAACAACTCAATTAAATAGAATTAAATTAAATGTTCAACCTGCCACATTAAAATAAATGTGTATGTATGTGGGAAAATATTCTTAATTTGAAGTTCAGGAGTTTTGATTAATTACTCATAACTCAGAAATGATGCATTTTCAAAGAAACTTATTTCTACAAAAAGTTCTTAGAATCAACCTTAGAATAAAGAAATAAAATAGGGATGCAGGACTTTTTTGCAGTTGGTGAATTTTTTAGGTGTTCCGGTAATTTTGACTATTTTTGGTTAATAGCTTATAATTAAAAATTAATGCATTTTATAAAAAATGATTCATATAAAAAATACTTAGAATTAATCTTAGAATCAAAAAATGTAATAATATATAGTGTTAGAAGTAAAAAAGCGATTGGTGAATAATGTCAAACACTTTATTAAAAATACTATAACGAAAGAACGGCAGGAGACACGGCAAGCGAGCAAGGTTGGAATTAACCAACTGCCCATTTACCGACAGCGGTTCTTTATCGCATAATAACATAAACAAACCAGCGACCCAAGTCGCTCAGGCATATTCGAATAGTCAGCATATTTCTATCGCACAGTAACATAAACAAAGACGGTAACACAGGCCAATAGATGAATAATTCTTAGTCCTAATACCTTAAATAATCCATTAAATAAACCGATTCCTAACACGGCCAATCCTGACCTAAGCTTCGCTCTCGAAGCTACTCTCCAGAAGCAGTCCTCCGAAACCAAATCAGTATCATCATGGCTCATTCTGAAACAACAATGGTGAACTTGTGTGAGCAACTCTTCCAAACTTTTGTTCGACAATTTATAATTTGCCGAAATTTGAAGACGTTACACATTCCATAATAACCAAGTTAACCAATATGTATTTCCTTCCCTTTGCAAATTACGTGCGAAAGGCTCAATAACAATCAAATCATTGCAAAGGGCTAACCTTTCAGCTCAAAGTGCATCAATTTTAGCAAAGGGCTAACCTTTTCAGCTCAAAATGCACCAATTATTAGCAAAGGGCTAACCTTGCAACTAAAACGATAAGCAATTAGCAAAGGGCTGACCTTTCAATTAAAACAATAAACAATTAGCAAAGGGCTGACCTTTCAGCTAAAACAATGAGTTATTAGCAAAGGGCTGACCTTTCAACTAAAACAATAAACAATTAGCAAAGGGCTGACCTTTCAACTAAAACAATGAGTTATTAGCAAAGGGCTGACCTTTCAACTAAAACAATAAACACTTAGCAAAGGGCTGACCTTTCGACTAAAACAATAAACAATTAGCAAAGGGCTGACCTTTCAACTAAAACAATAAACAATTAGCAAAGGGCTGACCTTTCAACTAAAACAATAAGTTATTAGCAAAGGGCTGACCTTTCAACTAAAACAATGACAAATACAACGTCATGCTTACTCATCTTTCTCTAGTAGATCTAGCAACTCAGTCATGTCCATGGACAGGGACCAATCGGTAGGCCATTTCCTCAGTTGCTCCTTGGACGCTTTTGTTATGAGGTTTTTCCCAACTCTTTTTAACTCGTAGCGACCTTCCGGTGTGGCACCAACCACTTCGTACGGTCCTTGGTACTCGTACTTCAGCTTGCTCTTGTGCATCGTCTAGTCCCGATGCATTAGTACAAAGTCACCAACATTGAACTTTATGGTGTCCCGACGCTTTCGGTTGACATCTAACGGCTTGTTGTATGCAGCATTGAGTCGTTCGCTGACTCTTTGTCGGTCCAGCGCACGGTTTCTAATTGGCTGCAGATCCGTTGTAACATTTTTCAACAAACTTTGAATGAGAGGAGTGGTTCCATCTATTCCAATTAACACCTGCAGCGGAGACATGCCGGTAGTCTTATGAACTGTGGAGTTAAGAACGAGTTGTATCTTCCACAAGTTTGTTGACCACTCAGGCGTTGTTGTTATCTCGATCCTTATTAAATTCATAAGCGTTCTCATATAACGTTCTACTTGACCATTTGAACGGTGAACATCTGGGGTAGTATAATGGTAGCTTATACCAAGGTCATCTAAATATTTGGGAATTTTCAAGTTTTTGAAATTCTTCCCGGCGTCCATTATAATTTGACGTGGTGTTCCAAAAAGCGATATAAACAGTTGAAACGCGTCTTGTGTTTCATCAGATTTCACAGTTTTTAGTGGTAGTAAGACACAATACTTCGAGAATGCATCCACCATAACTAACACGTGCTTATATCCACGTTCAGTTTCTACCAGCGGTCCCAAACAATCAACGTGAAGTACGGACATGGGTTGTGTTGGCTTTTCGATGTTTTTCACAAATCCTTGTAAAGGTCCTGTCCGCGTCTTTTTGACCGCGCATACCAAACAATGTCGTATGTAGTTCTTAACAAAATGTGTCATCTTCGGAAACCAGAAGTGTCTTCGGATAGAATCGGCGGTTTTATCGTACCCAATATGACACTGCTCGTCATGAAAGATGCGTAATAGCCCCAGTCTGCTATGCCTGGGAACGAAGGGCTTAGGAACACGACCCTCTGATGTCTCAACCAAATAGTGTAGAACGCCATCACGCACGACATATCGAGTTTGGTCCAGCTTCGCGTTCTGAGCATCTTCAATCATCTGTCTCAGTTCGCTATCGCCTCGTTGTTCTATGTACATCCAATCCCCTTTTATGATACGGCGCACTGTTACAGGATTTCTACTTAGGTAGTCCACATGTGGCAACGCACTTCCCTTCCTGTAAATAATGTCGAATTCAAAGTCTTGCATATAGGACCACCATCTCGCCACATGAGGTAATATGTCCTTCTTTGTTGCAGTAGACTTAATTGCGTTGCAATCCGAGACCAGCGTAAATTTTATCCCCAGTAGGTATACACGGAAGTTCTTTAAGGCATATACTACTGCTAGAGTTTCCAGGTCGTAGGAATGGTATTTCGATTCGGCTGGAGTTGTTCTTTTACTAAAATACCCAATAACGCGTATGTTTCCTTCGTTCTTTTGAATTAGCATGGCTCCAAATCCTAAAGCACTGGCACTCGCACTCGCACTGCATCTGGCATCTGTGACCACGTGCGAGTTCTGTGTCTCTGGTGTTTGGCTGTTTGGCTGGTTTATTGGACGCAGAAAATTGGGATTTGCTCAGAATTTTGATTATACACAAGTAAGTTATAACTAGGCACGTTTGTGCTGCTGTTAGACCAAGGATTTTGTCCATAATTCTCACTTTCCGTTATATGTGACAATTTCGGAGCTGACCGACTGCTTTTTTGTTCGGAGCGGCGTGTTGTATTCTTAGCCAGAGCCGTACTGGGCCCGAATATTTTGATTCGCACTCTTGGTGATGTTTGTTGTGCGTTTTCCGTTTCTGTTTTCCGTGACCCTCTTTGTATGTTATTTGTTAGTCACCTCAATCGGTCGTGAGGTGTGAAGCGAGTGCCCCTGTTTTTCCTGTCACCTCTCACTCTGTTTACCACATTCATTCCGAACGCTAATCTGAGAATATAGTATCGCGGCGGAATTGTTATTGTAAAATAAATATACAATTGAATGTATATAGTAGTATATATGTTATAAGAAATTAAGGTAACGAATAAAAGATAAAAATAAAAAATAAAAATAGTAAGAAAAATCAGGGAAGTAAAATAAAGAACAATAATGGTGCGCACCAGATCTAACAAGAAAGAAACCATCAAATCGATTACTACCGTAACTGACCATAATAACAGCTATGTCACAATAATCACTGATGACCACGATGAGGGATTGCGGTCCAGCGAAGACGTTGCGACGGCTCTAAGAAACAAGCTAGCAGAGGTTCAGTCGCGCATCGAGGAGCTTGAGAACGAGAATCGTACCTTGAAGGAAGCAATACAGAAATCTATTGCGGTGTCTCATTATCAGCGAAAACAAATGGAGAAATTGAAGAAGACTATTTCCACACTAAATATCGTACAGGAGAGCGAGACAGATGCATCGGTTTGTTCTGCAGGTCGATCCGGCGAGGGCGCCGCGATGCTGGACGTTCAGGCGGTCGACGCTACCCAAGATTCGGGTTGTGGGGCGCCTGTGCGTCTGTCGGGTGGACGACTTTTTCGCAGACCGCGTATACTCATCTTGTCCGATAGTCATGGAAGAAATTTCGCGCAGATGCTGATGGGCGAGGACAGGGCTGGAAGATATGACGTGTACTGTGTATGCAAGCCAAATGCGGCGTTTGGAGAGGTGTTGGATGGGATGCCAGAGTTGTCCAGGGACTATGACATCAACGACTACATCGTTGTCATTGCTGGAGTTAACGATGCCCTGCGAGGAGTAAATATTGATGAGGCGAGTATAAATAAGCTGAAGAGAGCATGCAGCCATACTAATGTGGTGGTGGCTTCTGTGCCTTACTGGATTGGAAGACCTGTGTTGAATCGATTAATATATGACATCAATGTAGTAATTTTTAATGGTGTGATTGCAAAGTCACCGTGCATGTACATTGACTCGAATTTGATTCTACACAAATCCGACTACACAAGGCATGGTCTTCACCTGAATGTACGAGGTAAACTTAGACTGGTCCGCCAAATATATTCGATGATAAGGTCCGAACGCTTAACGCCGATCCACCGCAATCCAAACTTGACTTATATCGAGACTGGCGGCGGAAGCGGCTCCGGTGACTGTATTGCTGCTGGAGCGGAGTCTCCGGAATCTTCCACGGTGCAGTCGCCGGACCGTCGGGATTTTCTTCTGAGCCGAGAGGGCCCACTGTCGGTGGATTCACCATCGCCGACCACCCTGCTGATGTGACGCGGTGTGCCGAGGGACTAACCGTGCTCCATTGCAACATTCAAGGGCTGAAGAATAAGGTGTGCGATCTTGAGATCTTTCTGATGGACAACGACGTCGACGTGATCTGTATTTCTGAGCACTGGCTTCGCGCCTACGAGTTGCAGTTGGTTAGCGTTCGCGGTTACAATCTCTCGTCCTGTTATTGTCGGGAGCAAATGCAGCGTGGCGGCTCGGCAATTTTTACCCGGGAAGGTATTGTTTTTAATCAGATTGACTGCTCTGCATTCAACGTGCAGACTGATTTCGAGTGCTGTGCTATAGAGGTTGGCGGGTGCGCCGTCGCAGAGGTGTATAGGACTCCGCAGTATGATGTGGATGTATTTTTAAATTCCTTAGATAATTTCCTCACAGTACTTTTAAACTATGACATACCCATAGTATGTGGGGATTTTAATTTAAATCTAATAAAGCGGGATACAAGAGTGAAAAAACTGTTATCCACCTTCCACTCATTTGGTCTTGTTCCTGCTATTGTTGAGCCGACGAGAGTCACGCATAATTCGGCTACATGTATCGATAACTTCTTTGTTGGCGAAAGTCTAATGAATGAGACACTCAAGACGCAGAATATGCTAATTGATTTTTCAGATCATAATTTACTAATCTTGACAGTGCCAATTGCCTCTCCAAATGAGCCACCTTCACAGCAATTTAGTCGCGTATTCTCCACAAATAGTTTAAATAACTTTTTCGGTTGCTTGCAATCCGTTTCCTGGGACACTGTCTTGTGGGCTGATACCGTGAATGAGGGAATGAGCAGTTTTTATCAATTGATCACACCTGCTTTTGACAAATGTTTTCAATTGCGTGCTCTTAGGAAGCGGGGTCCCGGGAGGGGTTGGATTACCGCTGGTATTATTAAATCATCGGCGACAAAGAGATCAATTTTTAACATACTCAGATTCTATCCTGATCCTGTGCTCCGGCAATACTACCACAAATACACGCTGATTCTGAAACGAGTTGTCGAAACGGCGAAGAGGGTGTATCTGGACGGTCTGATTGAGCGCTCTGACAACAAAATAAAGACTGTGTGGCGAGTGGTGAAGGGCGAACTTAATATGTCTGACCGCAAACCGGTTCCCGGGGAGTTTGTTGACGGTGACCGCGTTTTAACTGTGCCTGTGGATATCTGTGATTCGTTTAATAAGTATTTCGCGACACTTCATCAACGGTCTAATATCGCGGATACTGGCGAATGCATGGACAAACTGAAGAGATACGGGGTGAATGCCAATGATTCAATGTACTTGTCTCCGGTGGACGCTGTTGAGGTCGAGAGCATAATCGGAACACTTAAGTCAACATCGGCGGTTGGCAGTGACGAGATACCCGTCAAGGTTTTTAAATTTTGCGCGAAGATATTGAGTGCACCAATAGCACATTTAATTAATTTAAGTTTTACAACCGGAGAATATCCATCTCACTTCAAAACGTCGATAGTTGCACCGGTCCATAAAAAATCCGATAAGCAGGATATACGCAATTACAGACCCATATCGATTTTGCCTGCATTGTCAAAGGTCTTTGAGTATGCAATTAAGAGGCGCCTAACTGAGTACACCGTAAGAACAAAAATTATATGTGATTCACAACATGGCTTCCGCCAAGATAGATCTACACAGAGCGCATTGAACAGCATTATGTTAAATATTCATTCCAACTTAAATGATAAAAAACTTGTAGCAAGTATAAACTGCGACCTGTCAAAGGCCTTTGACATGGTGGACCATGATTTGCTCATCGACAAACTCCACTATTATGGTATCCGGGGGAACTGTCTCGGGTTGTTCTCGTCATATTTGCGAAACAGAAAACAGTTGGTTCGGATGGTGTGGCCGGGGGCGGATGGGGCGTCGACTTCCTCTGCTCTAAATGTGACTTCTGGAGTCCCGCAGGGGTCGATTCTTGGTCCGCTTCTGTTTACACTGTTTGTTAATGATATTCAGGCAAACGTCTCGGCTCCGTTGGTGCTGTACGCGGATGACACGAGTGCGTGTGTTACTTCGGGCAGTTTGCATGGGCTGAAGCAGAATATTCAGGTGACAATGCGGGAGTTGGTGGACTGGTTTCAGGTCAACATGCTGTCGAGAAAACCAATATTGTTGTATTTCCGGGTTTGACTGACGTAACAGTCGGTGTTGCGGGGCTTGGTATCAGTCTTGACTCGGTTTCGGCGGCTTGCCTCTTGGGTGTTGAGATCGACAGTGAACTGTCATGGGGTGCACAACTAGACAAGACAGTAAAAAAACTTAATAGAGCTAACTTTGCCCTTCGCCGCCTGAAGCCTTTTTGCAGCCGGAAAACGTTACTGTCGGTTTATTTTGCATATTTTGACTCCATAGCGCGTTACGGCATCTTGGTCTGGGGTTGTCGGAGCACAATGGACAGGGTACTGTTGCTTCAAAAGAGGGCAATTCGTGCAATTCTGGGGCTTGGTTTGCGTGACTCTTGTAGGCAATTTTTTTTGACGTTAGGGATTCCTACTATATTCACTATATATGTGAGATTAAGCGTTTCACATGCACACACTCTGCGGGTTAGCACTGGGGCTGAGCCCGTCGATCGCGGGCACTGCACTCGAAACAAGAGCATGATTCGGTCGGCCATACCTGTTAATAATCAGGTTGGTCGTGGTCTGATGTTTATGGGGCCGAAACTATTTAATAAGCTGCCGGAAAGTGTTCGGTGTTAGCGGTCGCCGCGTGCATTTTCTTCCGCTGTGAGAAGGTTGTTATCGAACAGGTGTTATTATTCGCTGAACGAATTTTTTGACGATGACTTTCAGTGAATGTGATGTGTTACGCGTACTTGAATTTTATTTATGTAAAATGTGAACATTTATTATTAATGTATATTCTACACCTGAATGGTACACGAATAAATATATATCTATCTATCTGTGTGGAGTTCTGTACTCAATTTTGGATCGAACACCGAAAGCAATGTTTTGGAAGTCAAACAATCTATAACATATTGCCTTCCTGCTTCTTGTTCTTCAGTCCAGTTAAATGGTTCATCTTTCCTCGTCAATTTTGTTATTGCAGCCGTACGTGTGGCAAAGTTTGGGATAAACTTTCTGAAGTACCCAGCGAGACCCATAAGTTGCCTCACTTGCTTTACTGTCGTTGGTAAGCTGCTTTTCAAGATTGCTTCAATTTTACGGCTGCTCGGTCTAATACCGTCTGCAGAAATTTGTCGGCCTAAATATTCAATGTTGCTCTGAAGGAAGTGACATTTGTTGACATTTAGTGAGAACCCAGCACTTTGTAGAGCGGTAAGAACATTTTGCAAGTAAATCAATCCTTCATCAACAGTTGTTGAGGGTATTAATATGTCTAGGTAAACAAGCGCTATTGTATCTTTTAACTTTCCCAAGGCCTTGTTGACGGCACGTTGGAAAACGGCCGGAGCGTTTGCTAAACCAAACGGCATCCGCAGATATTCAAAATGTCCATCAGGCGTGACAAAGGCTGTCATCTGAACAGATTCTGGTTCAATGGGAATCTGATGGAACCCAGACGACATGTCGAGTGAGGTAAAGAATTTTCCTTTTCCCAAACGATCGAGTTGATCTTCAATTAAAGGTAGAGGGTAACGATCTTTAATTGTATTGCGATTTAACTCTCGATAGTCCACACACATTCTATAAGCTCCCTCCTTTTTACGCACCAATAAAATCGGACTGGCAAACGGCGAATCGCTCTCGCGTATTATTTCATTTTGCAATAAATCGTTGACAATTTCGCGTACAGCTTCGCGCTCAGTAGGAGAAAGGCGGTACGGGTTTCGAGTAACAACAGCATTTTTATCGCTTAATCTAATTTGCAGAGCTGTGTCCTTAACGCAGGGTAAGTTATTTCCAGATGCAAACAAATTTGGAAAACGGTCTAGTATCTCCTTAAGTGCGAGTTCATGCTCCGCAGGTACATGAATCAGATTTTCATGACAGTCTACCGAGGCAACGGCGACGCGTCGAACAAAGGCCCAATCCTTACGCATAACACGGGTTCCAGTAAAATCCGTCACAGATACGATTTCGGGATTTTCATATAGGTTGTGGCCAATAATGACATCATACTCGAGAAAACAATCAGGTACGAACGCAAAGGTCAACTCAGTATTCTCTTCACAAATCTCAACCGCAATTTTCATACAACGTTCAACTGGTATTTCTCCAGGCAAAATTCCAGATAACGTAAGGTAACAAGGTTCGATCAGATGTTCAAATAGTGGCAAGTATTTGTCGGACATTAGCGATACATCGGCACCAGTGTCAATTAGACCCAAATAAGAT
Source organism: Aphodius sticticus (assembly GCA_963966075.1). NCBI lineage: Eukaryota > Metazoa > Arthropoda > Insecta > Coleoptera > Scarabaeidae > Aphodius > Aphodius sticticus. Next base: position 46,191,710 of record OZ014507.1, on the reverse strand, counting down.
CGTCCATCAATTATCACTTTATTTGGTTTTAATTGGGTACCCGTACTGCAAACGTTTACGGTTTTGCGCTGTTCGATCGCTCTCTTGGTGAAACAATCTTTTGCATTGTGTCCCGGCTTTGCACAAAACTCGCATACAAGAGTAGTTTTCGGCTTTTCCTCATACGTTGTGGTAGCCGTCGGCTCAAAATTACGTCGGTTTTGCATCACCGGACGATCCTGACGATTATAGCGACAAGATTTTCGAACATGGCCTATTTTACCACATTGATAACAAGTTTTGAGCGACACATTTAATCGTGGGCGCTTTGCAAAAGGAGCTTGGTCATTTGTAGTAGGCCTTTCATGCTTTGAACTTTTAATCAATGGCCCGAGAAATGAGATTAAACTTGAAATCGTCTTTAGATTGCAATTATAAGCGTTAGTACGTACTTCGCCTTCTTTTATTCCATGAATCGTGATCTCAACTAAATCTTCTTCCTGCCATTCCGTTTTGAGGTTTTTTAGTAACGCAACTTTTTCGTAAACGTACGCATCGAACGTTTCGCAACGGTCACTCGTAAATGCGGCAGCTTCAAACAATAGCTTGCCCAAATTCCGTTTTGGCGGAAATGCAGAAAGAAAATCGGTTTTAAAGCATGCCCATGTACGTACCTCCGGTATCCAGGACTTAAACCAAGTAACCGCGACTCCTGTTAATGAACGTCCGAGTCTAAGAAGCAATTGTTGATCAGTCCACGAAAATTCACCTTTAATTGACTCAAGTTGGTCGATCCACTTATTAGCCTCCATAATGTCTGGGCGAAATATGGGCAAATCGACGACCTCCGAGGCGGCATTGGACTGCTTAACCATTTTCACAAACTCGGACATAAACTCCTCCATCGTTGTATTTTTTTTTAAACACTCTTTTTAAGCACTTTAAACACTCTTTTTAAACAACAATTACTGCAAACGTAGGCGAATCCCACTTCTGATGTTAGAAGTAAAAAAGCGATTGGTGAATAATGTCAAACACTTTATTAAAAATACTATAACGAAAGAACGGCAGGAGACACGGCAAGCGAGCAAGGTTGGAATTAACCAACTGCCCATTTACCGACAGCGGTTCTTTATCGCATAATAACATAAACAAACCAGCGACCCAAGTCGCTCAGGCATATTCGAATAGTCAGCATATTTCTATCGCACAGTAACATAAACAAAGACGGTAACACAGGCCAATAGATGAATAATTCTTAGTCCTAATATCTTAAATAATCCATTAAATAAACCGATTCCTAACAATAGGCTGTTCTATTTAAAAAAAAGGAGAGGTTACCAAATTTCTATAATAAAATGAGCAGCCTGTATATTGAAGATATATTTAAACAATAGCCTGTTTAAAGCCAAACATCTTTTGTTTGAACAATTTTTTGAATTTTTGTACGATTGGAGAATTATTTAGGTGTTTTTTGCTAACCCTGTATAATTCTGCGGTGAGCGGCACTAGTAACCGCTTTGCCAAGATATGGCTTTGAAACAATGCAAACAATTTAACATTAGCGACGCCGGTCTGCCGCTCGCCGCCCGCCGCTCGCCCCTCGTGTCCTAGCCAGGACCTTAGGCGTCTAGCAACTCATTCATATTATCCCAGTATGTATACTGCACATTTCTATCATCGACTTTCATTTGGAGATCACCCCCAAACTTTGGTTCCCATGTGATGGAGGTGTCTAAATCAAGTGCTTTTTCCATGGTTTTATGATTTTTGTATATTTATACGATCTACTCGCCTTAGTTCGCGCATTCACATCAAATTGCTGCTTATGCACATTCGTTAAATTGAGTATTTCATGATAGTCCTGCAAATTCCTACGTGTATAACCTACTGGTGATTTTAGGAATATTAATTCATATAGTCCTGTACTATCATCAAATGTAGTTTCAATATCAATAATTATATTACCATTTGAAAAATTGATGGTTTTTGAACCTAAGGTCCAATTGTCACTATCATAATTGTATTGCACACCAAAACTTTTTTCTAAGTACCTATCTAGACCGGTAGAGGAGTATGTACTAATTTGTGTTGGAATTGATGATATATCCATGACTTCACTCTTCTCAATCTTTACATCATTTTCTCCGGTTTTAATGTTTTTCTGTAGTAAATCCATCGCGGCGGTGGAAATACCGTTTAATGTATCAATGATAGGTTTTGCAACGCGCTCATTTTCTTCATCATCACATTTCCGTCCCAACTTTAATGCTAAATATTTTTTTCTCACAACATTTGCGATCTCACTGATCTGCTTCTTAATAGTATCTCCATCTCGAGGTGCACTGCTGTGTTTATTACTTCTCAACTGCTTCATCCTTTCCATTGTATGAACCTAATTTAAACCTGCTTATTCACTCTGTCGCTGCTACTCGATTGTTTGTAGTTGTATTTCAACTCGATAGTCACTTCACTCTGACACTATTCTCTATTATATGTCTAATATATACTGATCAAATCCCATTCTATGTCGACCATCTTCAATTTTAACATTCTTCATTATTACTAATGCATCATGTTTTCCACCTTTCCAGCATTGTAGACACATTTCTCGGAACTTATCAAAATTCATGTCTGCTGAGACGTGATCCTCAAATACATGCTTTAAATTAAGTGAGTCCTGAGCGAATAAAACTATGACGTTTGAATTATCGCGCAATAGGTGTTTAGGTATTCGTGTATAATTGGCGTTAAATAGAAACTATCAACAAGGTTATGTCGACCCATACAGAAATACGAGCGTATTTTACTCTGTCTATCACACACTCTGTCTATATCGTCGAAAATGTTGTTTTTGTTTTTGGCATCTTGGGGATCCACAATTTCATCATTATTGCTGTAGTTAAAAATTTTAACTTCCGGTATTTCCTTGATTACATTATTTAAAAATTCATATTTTGGGTGGTATAATGTCTTGGAAAAAATGTAGATATTCTCAAACCGTAAACCATTTTTCTCAAATAGTAAACTAAGTAGGTTTGTTTTCCCACAACCTGAAGGACCACACAAAATCGCCCTAATACTGTTTGGAAGTAGTTCACCATGGCGGCGCTGTGTAGACACATAATCATTCGAACAGACTGTGCCCAGGTTAATTACCGGTAGTGATAGTGATGTATGACTGACGATCCTCATGCTACTGAATACTGATTGCTACTAAAAATATCTATAGGTACATAATATTCAATTTATATTTTATTTGAATTTGCGGAAGATGGGACTGAGAGGTGTATGATAGGCTGTTTAGAGAAACAACTTTCGTGTTTGGAGAAACACCTTTTGTGTTTGGAGAAACAGCTTTCGTGTTTGGAGAAACAGCTTTCGTCTTTGACGAAACAGCTTTGGGTTTGGCGAAACTGCTTTCGTGTTTGGCGAAACAGCTTTTGTGTTTGGAGAAACAGCTTTCGTGTTTGGAGAAACATCTTTCGTGTTTAGAGAAACAGCTTTCGTGTTTAGAGAAACAGCTTTTGTGTTTGGGGAAACAGCTTTCGTGTTTGGAGAAAAAGCTTTCGTGTTTGGAGAAACAGCTTTCGTGTTTGGCGAAACAGCTTTGGGTTTGGCGAAACAACTTTCGTGTTTGGAGAAACAGCTTTCGTGTTTGGAGAAACAGCTTTGGTGTTTGGAGAAACAGCTTTCGTGTTTGGCGAAACAGCTTTGGGTTTGGCGAGCAGCTTTCGTGTTTGGAGAAACAGCTTTCGTGTTTGGAGAAATAGCTTTCGTGTTTGAAGAAACAGTTTACGTGTTTGAAGAAACAGCTTTCGTGTTTGGAGAAACAGCTTTCGTGTTTGGAGAAACAGCTTCGTGTTTTGAGAAACAGCTTTGGATTTTGGGTTGGGTTGGTTGGGTTTGGCTGGTTGGGTTTAAATTTTAGCTTTTGGGTTTGTTTGTTTGGGTGAGTTGGCTTGGGCTGAGTTGGGTATGGTTTTTGGGTTTTAGGTTGGTTGGTTGTGTTGTGAAGGCTCATAGTTGACGGCTGAAGGCTCATAGCTGACGGCTGAAAGCTCATAGTTGACGGCTGAAGACTCATACATGACGGTTGATGACTTATAGTTGACGGCTGAAGGCTCATAGATGACGGCTGAAGGCTCATACTTGACAGCGGAAGGCTCATAGTTGACAGCTGAGGGCTCATACTCGAGAGCTGAAGGCTCATACATGACGGCTGAAGGCTAATAGTTGACGGCTGAAGGTTCATAGTTGACGGTTGAAGGCTCATAGTAGACAGCTGAAGGCTCATAGTTGACAGCTGCAGGCTCATACTTGACAGCTGAAGGCTCATACATGACAGCTGAAGGCTCATACATGACGGTTGAAGGCTTATAGTTGACGGCTGAAGGCTCATAGATTACGGCTGAACGCTCATACTTGACAGCGGAAGGCTCATATTTGACAGCTGAGGGCTCATACTCGAAAGCTGAAGGCTCATACATGACGGCTGAAGGTTAATAGTTGACGGCTGAAGGCTCATAGTTGACGCCTGAAGGTTCATAGTTGACGGTTGAAGGCTCATAATTGACGGCTCATAATTGACGGCTGAAGGCTCATAGTTGACAGCTGAAGGGTCATACTTGACAGCTGAAGGCTCATACATGACTGTCGAAGGCTCATAGTAGACGGCTGAAGGCTCATAGTTGACGGCTGAAGGCTAATAGTTGTCGGCTGAAGGCTCATAGTTGACGGCTGAAGGATGATCTAGCACCCGTGTATTATAACTACTAATCATCAATGATGATGTTTTTATAATTTATATTATTGTCCCATTATCTCCCGCTAATTGATTGTTTGTATTGTATTGTAGATTTAAGCTGAGGATGACTCAAGTTAGAGTCGGACCTGTTGATTTTTAATTATCAAAATATGTATACCGGGTGGCCGAAAACTTAACGTCCTGCCGTGGATGGCCAACTGATAGGCGAACTTATGACTGACCAGAATATCTAAATATGACCTTAGTAAAAAGTCGTTAGTTTTCGAGATATTTAGGCCAATTCTGTAACGCAGTTGTTACGTACCAAGTTGCTACGTAGCAACTACGCTAATGACTTTCGTTAACCACTTTGTTAACGACTTTAATAAGATTTCGTATTCTATATTGGAAAAATTAACCACTTGTTAAGAATAATGCGTTTAACAACAGTGGTTAACTTTTGACGGTCATGCGCATTTAGTACAAAACATGCAATCAGCTTATCACTGCCATATCAGTACCCTTCGATGCGCTGTGTACACAGAAGTTAAAAATGCGCGAATTAATAATGAGTAGGAGTATTTGCGAGAGTAGAACTACACAAAAGCCATATTTATATCGTCATGGTTAATTTTATTCCCAAAAGCAAAGTTCTTATGCGACGCGCTTAACTCCGTTTACAGACGCTGGCAACGCCGCAGAATTGTGGAAGCAATTTACGCAAAAATTAAATATGTGCAAAGGTCGACAGAAGATAGCTGCTCAGTGAAATTTTATAAAATGAATTATTCTTGTTGTTATTCTTATTCTTCTGAGTCTTCGCGTCTGAGTGCATTTCTGAATTGTGAGGTTAGGTTGTTAGGATATGTATAACCACAAGTTTCAATTTGAAGGAGTTAATTAATTAGACAACTGGTGAAATTCTAGTAGTTTTGGTTAAAAGTTTTAAAGGCTTTCTCGTTAATTGAATACTAATTATTCTTTATCAATGATCATTCAATTTAACTGTGATACTCCTTCCACTGTACAGTTAATAAATTTAACAAACTTGTTTTAATAGTCGACGAATACAAAATTTATTTGTGTATTGTGAGTTGAGGTAGGTGAATATTATATTTGAAAAACAAAACAAAAGATGTAGAGTATAATTCATTTTTGTCTTACAAAAACTTAGTATTTAGCATTTACCTAGCCCAACTCCTTAGTTACCTGAGAAAATACACAGAAACTTTCATCAACTTGGAACAAGTTTTGAAATAACAATATAAATTGTAAATATAATAAAACTGAACGGTTTGTTTTTTGTTCTCAATTGCTCGATTGAAACGCACATCGTAGTTTGTTTGACTTATAAAAGCACCGTTCAGTTTTAGTAGAATAAACTAGGCCAAACAATCAACACAATTTAAGTTGTAAATATAACACTGGCCAACAAAATTTGACCGACTTCCAATTGCCGGACAAATGACAACTGATTCGGATAGAGTTTTTTCTCAGGAATCCGAATCTGAACACAGAAATACTGAATTGGCTCCAGTTTTTTCAAAAAACAGTGTTAAAGGTGCAAAAAAGACGCTTTTTCGCTACTTTTGCAGACATGCCAAACAATAACGTAATGTAGTAGAAGTTTGTAAGTAGGATCAAATTAAACTTTGAACCTTTTCCTTTAAGAGCATATAGCGAGAAATCGGATGACATAAACTTTGAACTTTTCACACCACCTTTTTATAGCAGCGCGCGCCAATTACGGCACCGTATCGTACGGAGCGCACTGCTTGTTTCTTTATTTATAAATTGCTGTGGCCAAATAAAAAGTTGTCGGAAAAATGACAACTAATTTCGATAGGATTTTTCCCATGGAATCCGAATCTGAAACCAGAATAATGAATTGGCTACAGTTTTTTTCTTTTTTGAGAGGTAGTGTGAAAAATGCAAAACGCTACAACAATAAGGTAAATTAATTAATATCCCTTGGTTTACAAGTTTCAGAATAAAATACCCCTAACGATTTATAGGGTCAGTGTAATATATAGTAGGTAAATCTTTTTATAGTATATTTTGCCAACAAATACTTAATAACTGATTTATAAAGATAACAGGATAATATATTACCTGGACAAATATAGTTACTACTATTGTCTAGGTTTTATTCACCTATCCCACTAGTAATTGAAAATTAACTGATTTATAAAGATAACAGGATAATATATTACCTGGACAAATATAGTTACTACTATTGTCTAGGTTTTATTCACCTATCCCACTAGTAATTGAAAATTAATGTGAATTTTCTGTTAGTAGCTAATTAAGAACGGATTAAGCAAGTTTTAACATTTTTACCGAAAACAACCTTTTACTTAACAAAAATAAGCAGCCTTTGGTTGCCCATTTATACATACTTAATAACTACTTATTAAGTAGTTATTTAGCTACTTGTTTATATATGTTGGCCATATATAACTTACGCTCCTGGAACTCCTAGCATATGCTTTCCAATCCGCTTGGTTTGTGGAAGAAAAACGTGATTCTTCACTTTTGTGTAGTTCAAGTTCTGTTGCCTTAAAGTTTCGCATAAATATGAATTCGTCAAGAGAAGCCTGCGTTAACAATCCAGATGTATTCTGCTTTATTTGTGGGGTATATACTTTGAAAAAGTATAGAAAAAACATTACTGAATTTGTGCAAGAAGCATATCTTGCTTATTTTGGTATTGCAATTAGCAAACAGGATAAGTACTGGGTTCCCCACAAGGTTTGCAAAGTGTGTGTGGAGTCGCTGCGACAATGGACTAAGGGAAACAGGCGACATATAAACATTGGCTTTCCTATGATGTGGTCAGAACCGAGAAATCACCATGATGATTGTTATTTTTGCGCTGTGGATGTGAAAGGCTTTAATGGAAGCAAGAAACGTACTTGGGAATATCCTATTTTGGAGTCAGCGTCCCATGCCCCACAGAGAAGACATGCCAATACCACAAGTACCAATTGTTATGTCACAGCGAGAGTATCCATGGTCAGATGACGAAGTATTCCCTAACGCAGAGAGTACGATTTATTCGGGCAGCGAAAGCGAAGATGAGACTCCAGAAAAATTTTCTCAGAATGAGTTAAATGATTTGGTGCGAGATCTAAGGCTGTCAAAAGAAGACGCTGAAATTTTAGCATCCAGATTAAAAGTAAAGAAATGTCTACACCGAGAAGTTAAAATAACAGCTTTCAGAACAAGGGAGCTGGCAATTCTACCATATTTGAGTGAAAATGAAGAGTTTGTTTATTGTCATGATGTCGCAGGACTTCTGTTAAACATGGGTGTGCTGGAATATCGACCAGAAGACTGGCGGCTCTTTATTGACAGCTCTACAAGAAGCTTAAAATGTGTTTTATTGCACAATGGAAATCGGTATGCATCCATTCCAATAGGACACTCAACAAAGCTAAAGGAAGAATATGAAAATATAAAAATTGTTTTGGAGAAGATCCGTTATCAAGAGCACCAGTGGCCTGTTTGCGTTGACTTAAAGATGGTGAACTTCTTGCTTGGACAACAAAGTGGATACACCAAGTATCCTTGCTTTATTTGTCTGTGGGATAGTAGAGCAAAGGATCATTGGACAAAAAAGGATTGGCCATTAAGAGAGAGCATGACCGTCGGTGTAGCAAACGTTGTGAAGGAGTCATTGATTGCTAGGGAAAAAATTATTCTTCCACCACTCCACATAAAGTTGGGGTTAATGAAACAATTTGTGAAAGCCTTAAACCAAAATGGTGAATGTTTTAAGTATATTTGCAGATCATTTCCTCGACTGAGCATGGAGAAATTAACGGCAGGAATTTTTAATGGTCCGCAGATTCGGAAACTAATCAAGGATTTAGGCTTAAAAAAATCTATGACTGATATTGAAGCTTCTGCATGGTGCAGTTTTGTCTCAGTTGTAAAGAATTTCTTAGGCAACAACAAAGCAGAAAATTACAAAGACATAGTAGAAACCATGCTCCATAATTTTGATAAACTAGGTGTTCATATGAGCATTAAAATACATTATCTTCATAGCCACCTAGACAGATTTCCAGAAAACCTTGGCGATTTTAGTGAGGAACAAGGGGAACGGTTTCATCAGGATATAAAGGTCATGGAGGAAAGATATCAAGGCAGATGGGATGTGCACATGATGGCGGACTATTGTTGGAACCTCCAACGTGACTGTTCTAAAGAACACAGAAGAAGATCTTACAAGCGGAGTTTTTCTAAATCTTAAGTAAATATCATAATAGTGTGTTTGAATTAGGTATTTGTAAATAGAAATAAATTTGTAAAAAAAGTTCTATTCTCTTTTCATGCTTTCTGTCTAAAATTCATGTCTAAAATTAAAGCAAATGTTCTAAAACTGTTATCAAATTCGGAATCAACAACATAAAATCACCCTATATTTAAATCTAATACGAATACTAAACGAAGACAGCAGTGTCCGCCTCTGCCGTTAGGAAAAGTGTGCAACGTTTCAATTGACACGCGCTCCTATTAAAATGCGAGCCAAACCTGCAGTTTACACCACGTGACCAGTTTTACACCAGTTTACATTATCAAAAAGCAGTAGCTTCAAAGTTTTATTTGACCAACACAGAAAATTCTATAACGCCGAGTTATTGTTTTGCATGTGTTTAGGAATTTCAAGAAGTAAATAACACGTTTTTGCAAATTTAACGCTGTCTTGCGCTAAAACTGGAGCCAACTCACTATTTCTCTTATCAGATTCGGATTCCACAGGTAAAATCCTATCGAAATCAGTTTTCATTTTTGCGGCAACTTTTTATTTGACCAGTGCAATGTATAAATAAAGGAACAATCAGTGTGCTCCTTGCGGTGCTGCAATTGGCGTGCTCCTCATAAAAAAAGTGGTGTAAAATGTTCAAAGTTTATGCCATCCCATTTCGCGCTATATATTCTTAAAGCAGAAGGTTCAAAGTATTATTTGATCCTAATTACAAACTTCTACTACATTACGTTATTGTTTGGCATGTCTGCAAAAGTAGCAAAAAAGCGTCTTTTTGCACATTTAACACTGTTTTTCGAAAAAACTAGAGCCAATTCAGTATTTCTGCATTCAGATTCGGATTCCTGAGGAAAAACTCTATCCGAATCAGTTGTCATTTGTCCGGCAATTTTTTTTTTGTTGGCCAGGTAATGTGATACTAATGTCTAGCTTTATGTGTATCAAGACTTGTAGTAGAGATTTATTACAATCAGGCGATATATACGATCTCCAGTGTGACTCGGTCAACTCAGTCAAATTTCAATAAAAAGATAGAAATAAAATATTGAAGATTAGAACAGGTCATCAGATTGTTGTTAAAGTAGAAATAATATGAAAATAATGGAAAATATCTGTATATTTTTAACTGTAACTTTTGATTTTTTATCCTATCGAACCATAATCGAACTGAACTGTACATACTTATAATGGTGTGTGATCCCTCTTTCAAGTGATTTTTTTATGCTGAAAATTAAATACAAAATGGCAGAGTTATGAATTTTTGTATTCAGTTTTTTTTTTTAATTGTGAATTTGGGGTTTTTTCTTCTGTACCATTATGTTGTTACATCAGCTCTACAACTTACACTATGTCTCGTGAAAGGTATTATGTCCACTGAGGCACAATGTAGTGTAATGTCCTAATTTTATTTGCAACAATAGGTACTACTTCTTGTTGTACAAAAATATTTAAATCAAATTTGTGTAAAGATTAATATAAAAGATTTTTGTATTCTTTGAAATTAATCTCATTTCTTCCCATTGATGAGGATATGTGGCACAGACAAAATAATTCTAATTAATTGCAGCAACCGAAGACGAATACATTGTGGAGTACGCTTTGGAGTATGGATTTTTGCGGCTAAGTCCAGCGGCTAGGCAAAGACTGAACGTTCCCGTTGAAACGGTTCTCTTAGATCCGTGGAAAGATGTATGTTTTGGCGACTATTTTACACGGTTCATGCTATCGGAGTTTTTGGGCTACGACGATATACTGATGATGTCGATAAAACCTTTGGCCGAAAATGAGGACAACAAGGGATTTTTAAGGTAAGCAAGTCTGACAGATTTCTATGAATAGTTATAGTAATAATAATAATAATATAAGGTAGTGATGGGACATCGATGCAGAAGATCGATGTTACCATCGATACCAATTATCGATGGTAACATTGATGTACATCGATACTACAGGTATAAAAACATCGACAACAAAACATCGATGTTTACAGCGAAGAGCTTTTTTTTCTATAATAATGCATAACTTCTGCTTATTGAGCTTATTTTAATTTAGCTGTGGTTTCTTTTGTTTTTTTCCATTTTTCCATTTTTTCCAATTATTTTTCAATTGTTAACACAAAATGAGAATGAATAGAAATAAGAATTAAAACACACCTAGATTTCTTTTATTCGCATACATTTGTTATTCAACATAAATTTATTTAAACTTTTATATAAAATGTTACGATTTAGTGTTTTTCTTTTTTACTTGCATAAAGGGTAAATCAAAGTGCCTAGTATACTTGCGGAAAATATGATAAACACATTCTTCATTTTTGCGACGCTATAACTCAAAAACTATCCAATGAATTTTGATGTGCATTTTCAAAAATACAAAAATTTCTCGGTGACAGTCCGATCAAAATTCGTTGGGTAGTTTCTTAGTTACATAGACCAAAAAATTAGCATAAAACATCATATTTTTCGCAAGTGTACCTACGTATGGCTTACAATACCGGGATCCCGTACGAATTTTGTCCGGTATTGAAAACCGGCATTGATGTAAAAAATGCCGGCATTTCGGTATTAACATATCATTAAAGTACATTCTAACGATTGTTTATACTGACAGTTCGAAAAATTCGTAGGGAAAAATCCCTAATTTTAACTTATGTAACCCAAACACCGTCACATATAAGTTTAAACATTCTTTGAAGATGAGCTGCTATTGAGCAGCAATTATTCACATTTGTTCAATTATTGAACATACCATACGCTATAGATATAAAAAAGGTTTGACAATCACAGAAAAGGAAAAGACAAAACTTCCGTTTGACATCACTTCCTAACAGAACAACAGTGGGCAATTGGAAAAACGTAAGATTTATACACAACGGGGTTACATTTTTATTATTCACATTTGTTCAATTATTGAACATACCATACGCTATATATACAGTGTGTCCACGAAAGTCCGCACCATATGGACAAATTTTTTATTGTGTATTTCTCAGCAAATTTTATTCTTTATAAAAGTTGGCGGCTTGTATGAAACCAAAACGGCAACCGTCAAATATGTTAATTTCGGTGCCATATACCAAGTGATTCAGAATATATGAATTTGTGATAAGAGTAAAGTACCTTTATTTTCATTATTATCGATAAACTTTATTTAGAAATGTTGTTTAAAAGTAAAAATTATATTCAAATACGAAATCAGAGCCACCTACCTTGAAAAAAAATATTTTAAGTTTTTTCCTTAATTATTACTCTTGTGACAAATATTAGTAAATGCCAATGGTACTAAAAGGTTCGTTTTAATCTATTTTTTGGAAATTTGAATACATTTTTTATATTTTTTGTTATTTTGGTATGATAACTAATGTTTATTTAGAACTAGCACAAAATTACGCATTTTCTTGGTGCGAAGTTGATATTTCACCCTGTAGATATTAATATATCATAAAATAACTAATTCAGCAGCGTGTCTTGGCTTCTATTCAGTTAATATTAATGACTGTGGATAGGTTTGTAATAGTAGTTATCCATCTACAGCGAGCGATTCTCAAGTGGCGAGACGCGCGGTCTACCACTTATGAAATTTTATTTTCACTGATAATATTTTAATAAAAATAACTAAAGCATCAAACATCTATTGTTTCTTGAATTAATTATGACTGATTTACCCGTTATTAAGTTAATAACTATTATGAATATGTTAATAATGCTAATTTATTATCTATGAACTTATTTTATTTCTACTACTTAAAATGTTGTATAGTTTCCTCTAAATGATTTATATCTCTAAATCAGGCATGTGCAACTTCGATAAGAGGGTGGGCCGGATAGCCAATTAGAAATATTACGGCGGGCCGGTCCTTTTTTAGAACTGTATTAGCTACATGGCTTCACATACTTCACATTTATTAGTTCTCTTTTATAGTAATTTTTTATTGTTAAAAGTAAAACAAACAATATAATATAATTGCATTTAATAAAACGCTAATAAATAATAACACAAACTAAAAACACTCCCTTAAAAATAAAGAAAATATTTTCATAATACTTACATACAATAAAATCATTTAACATGAACACTAAAACAACGTAAACATTTAACCTACAAAACACTTTTCATCGTACATTTTTATAAAATATTGAAAAGTAGATATACATAAGCATAATACAGCCTCATATACAATTTGTCAATAATAAAACAAAAATGATTTTGATTCGCGCAAAACTTCTTTTCAATGTGATGGTTGTGACCTGGGCTGTGGAGTCGGAGTCGTGGAGTCGGAGTTCAGACAAATTTGAGAGGAGTCGGAGTCGGAAAAAATGTACCGACGCCGACTCCGGGTCCATGTTTAGATAATGTAGAAAAAGACATGCGAGATGGCGATTGAACCTTTAACCGAAATTGATTATTTTTTTTCGGCACATGAACAAATTTATCAAAAGTATCACATCCCTTTGTCTTTAACAAAATATGTAGAGATTTTAAATTGTTACTGAGATTGTGGAATAGGACCCATTATTTAAGGTTGGCGTCGGATTAAGTAGGCAACCAAATATACATCATATAATATTGTAATCAGATTTACACCGAAATGATTAGGTAATTCCATTCAAATTATATGTTAAAGGAAGTTGGAACATTTGCCGAAAATATAAAAAATATCCGGCTCAATTCTGTCGAGTGTAGGTGACGGATTTTATGATTATTGGTGGCTATGTCGTAGTCTTCTTGCGATGAACTAAAAAAGACCGATATTCGCAGAATTCGTCACAAACTAGTTCAGTTCAGAATTATATGCTCTCTAATAAGAAAACAGTCGAATTTCAGAGATATTTTAAAACATAAAAAAATGTCCTTTTTAAATATGGTCATAATATTGTGGTCCTATCAACAGGCCTTTTTTTTATTTTATTTACAATTAGATTGCCAGTTTAATTTTTTTCGCCAACAAATTCGCTGGAAACAAAGAAAATTTTGCCGGAGTCGGAGTTGGAGTCGGAGTCGGACTACGAAAATTATCTGGAGTCGGAGTCGAAAGTTTTTTTACCGACTCCACAGCCCTGGTTGTGACTTCATCTTATCAACAAGTTGGTCAATCTTAGGAGGTATACCTGACGTTCCAACACGCATCGTGTTTTCAAGATTAAGGTCTGTTATTCTTGTTCTTGTTTTAGATTTAACAAAGTTTATTTTGGAACACAATTGCCTACATTTATAAGTGCTTCCAAATAGCGCGAAATTCTTCCGTGCAAATGCTGCTAGTTTTGGAAACTTGTCAACTGGAAAATACGATTTATAAAAGTTCATTAATTGACATCTTTGAATTTGGTGTTCAGATCGGAGTTCTCCCGCAGTTCAATAAGCTCCATTTGTAACAAATGTGAAGCTAGTTCCACTTCAACATTAAATGGGGATGAGAAAATTTATAAATATTTGTGTTGGTCTTTAAAATCATGAAATCGAGTGCTAAATACTTCATTCAAAGACTTCAACTCGTCTGTAATTGAATCACAGTTAAGGCGGTTTTTGTGGTTGGCAAAGGTCGGAAAATGATATGTGTTGCCAGTTCTTAGTTGACTTTCCCAGAGTCGAAGTTTAAGCTGAAATGCCTGTATGTGTTCATACAGCTTGTGAGCGAACTGTTCTTGAGTTTGTAATTTAATATTGAGTTCATTCAATTGAGTTCGTCACTAGTGGATTCAGTAAGGTTTGCTACCGGGCGTGCGGGCCGGATTCAGTAAGATTTGGAAAAGCCATCGCGGGCCGGATGAAATGGTGTTGCGGGCCGGATCCGGCCCGTGGGCCGTAGGTTGCACATGCCTGCTCTAAATGGCCGGTGTTTGTATACGTTATTTTTTACGTAAACCCACAAAAACAATTTAACGGGGTAAAGTCGGGGGATCTAGGTGGCCAGGATCTTGATTCCGAATTTCTGCCCATCCAGCGATGGCCAAATTTATGATTTAAAAAGTTCTAGACAGAGTTTATATTGTGTATATGGGCGCACCATCAAGCAGGAACCAAATTAACGCCCGTTGAATTAACGGCAAAAAAGGTGACAACTCTCTGTTCAGGAACTGAAGATATAATTCCCCATTTAAATTTTGACGAAAAAAAGGGCCCAAATATTTGATTATTCAAAATACCGCACAGCACATTAGTCTTAAAATGGTACTGATCTCGGCATTCTACTGTAAAGTTCGGGTTTTCATGTGCCCACCACCGGTAATTTTCTGAAGAAACAGTCCCATTTGACGAAAATGTTGCCGCATCTGCCCAAAGAATATTAAAAAAAAAAAACTATGTTCTCTTTCATTTTCACCTCAAACCAGATGGTATACTCATACCTGATGTCGAAGTCTTTTTCCTGTAGTGTACTTATAAATTTTAGTTTATAAGGGTGATACCTGTTTAGTTTTATTATTTTATGTACTGTTGATTTACTGCGTTGGCTGTGTGAAGCAATTTGTCGAAGAGAAGTCGTTTTATGCTCGATTACTTCTTGCAACACTGGCAAACTTGTTTCCTCATTTTGGCAACATATTTTTGTGGGGTTTCTTGAAGCTATTTTCAACAGACCCAGTCTGTTTGAATTTTCTCATTATCCTGGAAATGGTTGAATGGGCAATTTGGTTGTGTGGATGTCTTGAAAATAGCAGCAAACATCTTGGTGCGGTCTATTTTTTCCATGTATTAAAAGAATTTCAACTTTTTGTTGGAGTGTAAGCATGGTTTTAAAAGTTACAGCACATAAACTAACGTAAACTGCAGTGAGTACGATACGATTAAATGGATAATGTCTGGATAATGCTTTTGTTTTTCATATCCACCTGTGATAACTGGTGTATGCTTATTTTAAAATTTAAACAATGTTGCATAAAGAAAATAAACTGTTTGTTTCATAAGAAGATACATTCTTGCATAAAATAATTGATTCAAGACACAATTGATTGAGGTTTCAGTTATGTTTATTAAGATATTATCAGTGAAAATAAAATTTCATAAGTGGTAGTACCGCGCGTACCACCACTTGAGAAGCGCTCGGTATAGATGGATAACTACTATTATAAACCTATCCACAGTCAATAATATTAACTGAATAAAAGATAAGTCACGCTCCTGAATTAGTTCTTGTATAATACATTAATATCTACAGGGTGAAATATCAACTTCGCACCAAGAAAATAAGTAATTTTGCGTTAGTTCTAAATAAACATTAGTTATCATACCAAAATAACAAAAAATATAAAAAATGTATTCAAATTTCCAAAAAATAGATTAAAAAGAACCTTTTAGTATCACTGGCATTTACTAATATTTGTCACAAAAGTAATAATTAAGAAAAAAACTGAAAATATTTGTTTTCAAGGTAGGTGGCTCTGACTTCATATTTTAATATAATTTTTACTTCTAAACAACATTTCCGAATAAAGTTTATCGATAATAATGAAAATACAGGTACTTTACTCTTATCACAAATTCATATATTCTGAATCACTTGGTATATGGCACCGAAATTTACATATTTGATGGTTGCAGTTTTGGTTTCATATGAACCGCCAACTTTTATAAAGAATAAAATTTGCTGAGAAATAACAATAAATTTTTTTTCCATATGGTGCGGACTTTCGTGCACAGACTGTATATATATATATATATAATGGATATTAATTCTCGCAGAAACCTGCATATATTGATATGAAAATTTGAAATAGTTAATACAAGATCTTGTATTAACTATTTCAAATTTTTATATATATATATATATATATATATATATATATACAGGGTGAGTCACTAGAGTTGCGGTGGTAGATATAGCAATTATCTTTAGAGATGGAAAAAAATATTTAATACAAAAGTTGTTTGGCATATCATTTTTTACAACGTAAAATTATTTTCATTTATACTGGGTGTTGCATTTAGGCGTAGCAGAAAATAAATTAACTTTTTTAAATGGAATGCCCTGTATATTATAACATATTATGATTGCGAAGAAAATTGTCTTACTAATTGTATCAGGTGATATTGACGTAAAGCTAATAGTTTCTGCAATATTCAATTTTTTATTAAAAAAATGGCCGTTGCAGGCCTTTTCCGAAAACTACGTAATAGCGTCATTTTTGCAGATATTTTCTTACAACTTTGTCAGAAAATAACCAATACTAATAGGGAGGTGATAGTGCCCAAAGAAATTTGATGCGCTATACAGGGTGTTCCTAGCACCTAATCAATTTTGATATTTTTCAAATGGCTTTTTCTTGAGTTTTTTAAATGGAACGCCCTGTATATTATTTGCTGGTTGCATTTCCCATTAAGTTGCCTTTAATTTATATTAAGTGTGGCATATACATATTTGTACCGGTTTTCGTGATATTTGGAATTTAAAGAAAATGTGTAATAAAGTATACCAATACAGTGCTGATGATGTGATCTTGAATATTGACGTAAGAAATAAAATTGCCGAATTCGAATGAATTTCAGAAGGCAGTAATTCAAACTCGACTGCATGATTGAATCTGTTCGAGAAATTGCTACTGAATTAAGTGTAGGCATCAATACGGCGGAGAACAAAATTGTTGAAACCGGAACAAGTTTGTAGGTTGACAGATACCGTCAAAGTTTAGACTTCTTAAGGCGATTGCGCGTGGAACGGTTCGGTTGCGGTTCGACTACCGATTTGAACCAACCATTTTCACATGGCGATTGATGACGTAACGGTTGCAGTTGGTTCGATTCGGTCCGTCAAAATCTTGAACCTGCCTGGCAAGACGGTTTGAAATATCGGTTCGTTTGGGTTGTCATTTTTAGGTTATAAGGTGTAAAATGCTGGTAAAATGGATATAGTTGAATCAATTTAACTTTGCGTGTTGTCAAAAGTGACAGTCGTCTGGTGCAATCGACGGCTGTCATTCGGCCAGTGGCGTAGTCAAATAAATTTTGCCAAAGGAAAAGCATACGTCTGCATAAGGGTCATCGTAGGGAGTCATAATTTAAATTCAAAAGCGACTTTTCACGCAGCTCTTCCTTTAAGGATGTAATGGTAACATGCTTTCCTAGAAGTAAATATTTCTAAATGTTATCTACAGGAAGAACATGATAATGCAATAGCGTACTTGCAGCGTAAGTTTTTGGTTTCCTCCGAGTTCGAGATTTTCTTCTGGTACAAAATGACGCGTTTGCCTCCCTGGCATTTTTAATATTAGGTACTGTCCTTTGACATATTTTTAATGCATCCGCAACTTTCTAAGAAATAATGTAACAATGTTCGCAATAGGACGAATGGACAATAATTAATACCTGCTGAATTGCATTAAGGGAATTTAGGGGATCCATATTTTCCTTTTCCGCTGTAAAATAGTCTATAAGATTAGCCACAAACTGTTTCGTTTGAGGATTTAAATATTTTCCCGGCATTTTAAAGTGATACCAGCACAACTGACAGTTACCCTGAATCTCCTGTCAGCGACGCCGCAGGACATCCGAACTACCCAATGACCGACGTACTGTAGTTCTGTCTTTCTTCTGCGCACTATTAT
Source organism: Aphodius sticticus (assembly GCA_963966075.1). NCBI lineage: Eukaryota > Metazoa > Arthropoda > Insecta > Coleoptera > Scarabaeidae > Aphodius > Aphodius sticticus. Next base: position 46,173,175 of record OZ014507.1, on the reverse strand, counting down.
ACATATTAGCATCCGAGATCGTGTGTCTTAGCCAGCCGAGACATACGTCCAACATTAGTGTCAATAGTTTAGCATGCCGTAGAAAGAGTGGGAATGCATTTAATCATATCGTAACTACCGCATGTCACTTTTGACAACACGCAAAGTTAAATTGATTCAACTACTATTCAACTACGTATGTCGTTGTCGGAATGCGCGGTAGACCACTGCGTATGTCATTACCATCATATTTAACAGTAAGTGGGGCACCTAATCTATGAATCGAACCGGATCATTTTCCGTCGAGCGGTTACTGACGTTTTAAAAATGATGACGATTTAGAACCGCTCTGTCAACCACATCCAACCGCCAACCGGAACCAAATCGAACCGTTTAGGCACGCGAAATCGCCTATAGCTTAACAAGAACGGTCAAAGTAAATATTATACAACTAAAATCTCAGAATATAAGTGCCTAACTTCACTTTTCTGGAGCTTTGCTGTCCCCGTTTTTACTTTATCATACGCAGATGGGAAGTATTGCAATCGTGCCAAAAAAAAATTTTGAGATTTTAGCGGAAATATCGTGGTATTAATCCGAGCGAATCTTATAGTGGAAAAGTCCTATCTGAAAGTACAATTATATAAATATTTATATAAAAATTGATTGTTCTGCTTAAAAATAAAACCTGATATGGACTACAGCAGTTGCGTTCGGATATTCTACACCGTTGACACTTTTTGCACCAAGCGACACCGAGCCGTTTTATTATGCGGTACGGTGTAGCAGTGTTGACACTTTCGTGTTCGGATATAATAGAGGGAGGCAGTGCGGTGTACGTGGTGCGTGCACTATCTACACCTTCGATTTTGGTGGAGCGCGGTGTACGCACGCGGTGTACGTCAAACTCGTCAGTGTTTTTTGGGGTTAAGTGAGGTAAGTTCGTACTAGAACTTAACAAAGTTATGACACACGTAACAGATCGGACGGTGACCAGACGTTTGACGCGCACCATGTGCCCAGGTGCGTTCGAAAATCGTGTGTACTACACCTTACACCGCTTACACCGTTGTCATGTGACAGCGCACCGACACTGTCTACACCGAATCCAGAACCGAATAAACGAACACAGCTTAACAACGTCATATTGGACAAAACAGGTATTGTCATCGTATGCCCAGAAGAAATTTGGTCAGAAGATTTTAAGATTTTTTCGTAGAGCGCAGATATTCAACTCGGTCACTTGAATCTGGCAAATGGAAAAGTCCGGCCATAAATAAGAGCAGACTTTGAGATTTTGTCTGGTAAATAAATTTGTATTGGATTTTTATGCCAAAATCCAGATGGGTGGATAGAGTCTGTTAATGATTGTCATTTAAGATGTACCACAAAAATCACACACAAAATATTTTGTTGAGTTGCCATAACAAACCTGGTGACATCTCCTGTTGCATTTACTGCATTCATGTGTAGGCTCCATTCCACCTTCTCTGCACCTTCTCTGTGAGTTCAGAATAATCAATAAGTTAGTATGGTGTCTTTTATATATGCTCTATAGGAGGTTGGATTAAAGTTTGTTGCAATCGAATTTTCTTTAAAAAAACATTCAGCGTAATGAACAAGGCTTATGATGCTACAAAAAACATATACTGTACAAAAACTAATAGACCTCGGAATACTCCAACGAGACCAAATTAAATCAAAAGTACTTAATTCTAACAATGACCTAAACTCAAAGTGCAGGAAAAAGAGTAGTAAGCAACACAGCGGCGAACCTAAACGACACGACAAGGCAAAACTGTGGCAAAACTAGAAACACGATAGTGTGACGATAGTGAGAAGTGGCGTCTTGGATTAGCGGGCAGAGAGGGGCCTGGAAGCCGGCGCGGGGGGTCACGTCGAAAGAGCTCTCGAGTAATTAGACTTTTGCTATACACGTAAATTTCCATAAGGGGGGGGGGGGGGGGGGCTGGGGGCTAACTTCACATAGGTAATAGATAAAAGGCTTGGGTATTTATAATGTTGACTTAGAGGGGGCTGGAAGCCGGCCGGGCCGTCCAGGTTAACAACGCAAACTGTCGCAAAACACGCCGACCGTCGCCCACGCATACTACCTCAAACCTATCTAATTGCGATCGGACTTTTTGACATTCCAATAGTCAAAGAAGAGGGGAATCGAATGGTGTTCGTTTTATTAAGATTGAACAAAGGGTTAACGAGAGGCAGCCCATTGAATATCCCGATTTTTGCAAATATTCCGTGTCAGCTAATCAGTTATTAATTAATTACGGACACTAATTTACAAATTTCGGATCGGACTTTCCCACTTTTAGATTCGCCGAAGAACGCTCGTTCGAACAGTGTTAGTTTCGTTGCGGTATCTCTAAGGGTACTCTAGTCATTAGAGTTTTTTCTATATAGGTACGTAAATTCCCATAAGAGGGGGCTTGGGCTAACATCACATAGGTCTTAGAAACACTAAGGGCGGATATATTCACCTATCGTGAAACTGTTCGTCATCTAAACGACAAGATAAATGGTAAAAAGGTGTCTATTCACCTGTCATTAACGTTACCGACCGTATTAATACGCTTAACGAACGAATTTATTTAGCGATCGAATGAACCTGCCGGTAAACTGTTGACGAATACTTTGAACCAATCACAGAGCATGGCTGAATGTCAAACAAAAAGTCAAACTGACAAATATTTATGTACGTACGTGGTACTGTCATAATTGAAATCATTATTTAGTTAATATGGCCGAATTTTCTGAATTAGACTTTAATACTATTTTTTTATTTTGTTTTGGGTCTTTTTTAATTGATGCGGTTAGAAATGGGTTCGAATGAATTTTGGTTACGTTTTGTCAATGTCATTTACGGCGCTGCATCTAGCGGCAATTAGTCTAAGTTATGGTCCAAGTGTTGATTTCGTACACCTATTTTATCGACAATGGATACTATACTGCCGAAAAACATTCGTTAGCGATGTTTACGTCCTCGTTACCTGACGATAAAGCCTCATTTACATCCACTTAACTTAACTTAACGTACGAAAAATTAAACATTAGAGATAGTTGAACTCCATTGAATTATGTGTGTTCGTTTACATTCACTTAACGTAGAAAAACTTAACGTAACGCACGGATTTGTTCGTGCACTAAGTGCACCAATCAAAAGGTCTCGATTTTGACAATTTGGATGATGGTGACTGCGGGTGACAGTAACATAACCTAAAAATTAACTCGTGCGACTTGAGGTTTGTTATCTTTGTGTTGTTTTGCCATATTTTTAGCTCGATTAACGGATTATTAACACGGATGATGAAACCTTAATCCAACTTGCATGTACATAAATACAGGGTGTCTCACGGAACTGGTACATTAGAAGTTTCTCATGTTCTACTATCTCTGGAAACTTGAAATTCTGGAATTAGAATTTACTCGATCTGAGCTCTTCAGCTAAAATATTCTCAAGTTAACTGTCACGTCCGGTCACCGGAAATCGGCATCAATTTTGTTATTTTAAATGGAATGATATAATTTGAATTTTAATTTTGGTTTCTACGTATCAAAATATATCATTTTTGGTCATGTTTCCCTATACCTAAATATCACCATTTTTGAGTTTTTTTTTATTTTACAAATTTTTTGGTGATTTTTGCGGTGACCTTTAAAATTGAATATCTCGGTTATGATTGAAACTAGAACTCTCATGATTGGTGGTCCATAACTAGAAACATAACCAAATAAGACGATGTTTAGTTCATCATGATATCTTATACAGGGTGATCAAAATTTACAACACAATAATTGAATTTTCAAACGTAAAAAACTCACGTTTTTCAAATGGAACATCCTGTATACTGATACGCCAATCGATAGGAAATCTTATTCCCTATCAATCAATATTAGGGTTCCCTATATCTATCTTTAATAGTTTTTGAGATATTGTCACTTTTTCTTTAAATCCATTTTGAATACTCCCATTTAATAATGGGGGACGAAATTAGAAACGAAATTTACAACGAAAATTTAAATAGTGATAGATATTTAGAAATTTTGCATGGATGTGTAAACAATTTTTGCGAAACTCTTCCCCTCAACATTTTACGCGGCTGCTTTTATCAAATGGACGGTGCACAGGCACATTCTTCGCATGTGGTATCCATTCAACTTAATCAGGTGTTTGACGATAGGTGGTTCGGAAATAGGGGACCCTGGCGGTGGCCACCAAGCTCACCAGATTTAACACCATTAAATTTTTCTTTCTGGGGTCATATGAAAAGTCGGGTCTATTCCATACCAGTTAATACTCGAGAAGAATTGACTAACAGAGTAGTAGTCACCATTAATGGACTTTAGCGAGAAGAAATCCGAAGAACGACGATGACAGAAGTACAGGGAAGAGTTTTAAATTGTTTGGAGCAGAACGGGCAGCATTTCGAACAACATAATTAAGTTTTAATTTAAGTTAGATATCTCAAATATATTATTTTAGTTTTAACAAACCTTTTCAATATTTTTCTGTTTTCCTGCTGTTCCAAAGTTGGTACATTCCTATAAATGAAGAATAAATCGTTTTGTATTTAGTTTGCATTCTTTTATACTGACAATATCTCAAAAACTATTAAAGATAGATATAGGGAACCCTAATATTGATTGATAGGGAATAAGATTTTCTATGTAATGGCGTATCGGTATACAGGGTGTTCCATTTGAAAAAAAATGAGTTTTTTACGTTTGAAAATTAAATTATTGTGTTGTAAATTTTGAACACCCTGTATAAGATATTATGATGACCTAAACATCGTCTTATTTGGTTATGTTTCTAGTTTTGGACCACCAATCATGAAAGTTCTAGTTTCAATAATAACCGAGATATTCAAATTAAAAATAACCGCGAAAATCACCAAAAAATTAGTAAAATTAAAAAAAACTCAAAAATGGTGATATTTAGGTATAGGGAAACATTATCAAAAATGATGTATTTTGATACGTTGAAACCAAAAATAAAATAAAAATTATATCATTCCATTTAAAATAACAAAGTTGATACAAACTTCCAGTGACCGGACGTGACAGTTCAACTTGAGAATATTTTAGCTGAAGATCTCAGATCGAGTAAATTCTAGTTCCAAAATTTCAAGTTTCCGGAAATAGTAGTACATGAGAAAGTTCTAATGTACCAGTTCCGTGAGACACCCTGTATATTTGTATAATAAAAGCGATAGATTTAATATGGATTTCATATATGGGATAGTTTTTATATCCTTTTACAATCACACCAAAGCATGGACACGGTGGAAGATTTCATTAAACAAATGGATTTCATATTGTGTCACTGTCAAATGCGCATGTCAAGCACCCCAACGTAAGTGAATGTAAATGGAACGGATATTTCGTACGTTAAGTATAAAGCCTCGTTACATCCACTTAACGTACGAAAAATTATACTTAACGTACGAAATTTAGATCGGCTCCATTCACATTCACTTACGGTGGAGTGTTTGACATACGCATCTGACAGTGACACAATATGAATTCTATTGCTTTTAACGATACAAATATTTTCACTTACACACAAGTTGGATAAAGTTTCCATCATCCATGATTATAATCAGTAATTGAGCTAAACATATTGCAAAAAACACAAAGACGACAAAATTCTAAACACATGAGTTAATTTTTAGGTTATGTACCTGTCACCATCATCTGTATTGTCAAAATTGAAAGCCTGTGATTGGTGAACTTAGCGCACAGATTCTGTTAAGTTGAAGTTGAGTGAACAATTCCGTACGTTACGTTAAGTTTTGCTACGTTATGTGAATGTACACGAACACATATAATTCAATGAAGATTGTGGTATCTTAGGTTTATTTAAACAACAACATTTAACTGAAGAATGATTTTATTCTATACGAGCACCAATATATATATATATATATATATATATATATATATATATACATCCACCGAACACCTGCGCAATACATTTAGAACAGAAAAAGAAGTGCACCTATTTATATACAATATATTACACCTTCACCCTAATTTTGTTCCATCAAAACAAATATAATAATAATAATAATCATAAAACTACAATAAATCAGAAATAAGTTTCAATTTTACACCAATAAATTTCAATAATTCAAAAATAAACAACTTAACTATTAATTTCGATTTTCCTCGAGCGCAAGTTATACCGAGGGGATTTTTCGGCACTCGTTTCACTAGCCTCGCGCACTTTTTCACTTAGCTCACTTACGGGAATTACATTATCAGGGTCTTTATATGTTGAAAGAGAGACCGGCAAAGATAATCTTGATTTTTCTGGTTTCATTTGATTAGAATGTCTTCTCATCACTCTGCCGCTCTCTGTTTCAACGTCAAATACCGTTTGTCCATATTTTTTTGTTATCTGTCCTTTCTCCCATGTAGACACATTTGGAGAGGGATAATTTTTAACAATTACCTGGTCACCAACATTTACTTCTCTGAGTTTTTGTCTTATTTTTATTTGCTTTCTAATGTTTGTCTCCGTGATCAGATCTACATTAGGTCTAATTAAATCTAGTCTACCCTTTAAACGTCTCCCGAACATAGCCTCGGCTGGACTACGCCCGGTAGTTGAGTGATTTACATTTCTATAGTCGAAAAGATATCTAGTTAATGCTAAATTAATACTTTTCTGTTCAGTAGAAGCCTTTTTTATTACCCGTTTGACAGTTTTGACCGCATTTTCCGCCGCACCATTACTCTGTGGGTGATATGGGGGCGAAAATAGTTGACGTATTCCGTTATTTTTGAGGAAATTTTTCATTTCTTCACTGGGAAAAGGTGGTCCGTTATCAGAAACTATTGTGTCAGGTCAACCAAATATTGAAAATATTTGTCTTAAGTTTGTTATTACTTCCAGTGCAGTTGTAGTTTTCATATATATAACTTCTAGCCATTTACTGTAGGAATCAATAATTATTAAATATTTCTTACCAAAAATAGGTCCCAAAAAATCCAAATGTAGTCTCGACCAAGGCCGAGGAGCTAATGGCCATGGAATAGGGGTAATTTTTGGTGGATTTCCTCCTTCTTTAATACATACTCTGCACTGACTACACATGTTTTCAATATCTTTGTCTACATTTGGCCACCAAAAACAGCTACGTGCGAATGACTTACTTTTTGTAATGCCTAAATGAGTGGTGTGCAATTCGGCCAATAATTGCTGTCTGAGTTTGGTTGGTACCACTACTCTCAATCCCCACATAATACAACCATGCTGTAAATTTAGTTCCTCTCTTTTATTATAATAAGCTAAAAGTTCATTGTGTACATTACTTTTATTTGGCCAACCATCATAACAGTATCTATAAATTTGACTCAAAATTGTATCCTTCTTTGTTTCGTTTTTAATTATTATGTGATCAATAGGCAAGTGTTCCTCCAAATACAAAATATGACTAAAATCTTCTTTTTTCTTTGAAATACATTTATAATACTCCATCTTTGTAGTCTGCTAGCTGCAAAATTTGGTATTCCTTTTTTATCGCCAAAGATACTAATTAAAGGTTTATGATCACTTAATAAGATAAAATGTCTACCATAAATATAATCATGAAACCTTTTAACGCCAAAAATTACAGCTAGTGCCTCCTTATCTATTTGAGAATACGCTTGCTCTGCCTTGGATAACGACTTTGATGCGTACGCTATCGGTCGGATATCGCCGTTTGGAAATTTATGCGAAATGACCGCAGCCACCCCATAGGAACTTGCATCAGCCGATAGAATTAAAGGTAATTTTAAACTGTAATGTACTAAGACTTTTGGAGACGCTAATTCTTCTTTAACTAAGTCAAAACTACTTTGTTGTGCCTTAGTCCACTGAAATGCAATGTCTTTTCGTAGTAATTTGTACAAACTATTCAATTTAGTTGCAAGGTTTGGTAAAAATTTGGAATAATAGTTGACCATACCCAAAAAAACTCTAACTTCATTCACATTTGTAGGCACTTTACAATTAAGTATTGCTTCAGTTTTCTTAGGAGATGTATGAACGCCCGTCGATTATAAAACCCAAATATTCTATTTGTTTTTGTCCAAATTTACATTTAGGTAATTTAATGGTTAATCCAAATTTATTTAATTTCTCGAAAACTTCATTTAAAATTTTGAAATGTTGTTGTTCGGTCTCCGAAAAAATTAAGATATCATCAAGGAATATAATTACCCCCTCCATACCACAAAAAAAACACTTTCAATCAATTTTTGAAAAATTCATGGACTGGATGCTACCCCATATGGTAATCTGTTGTATTGAAATAATCCTTTATGAGTATTTATAACAACTAATTTCTTTGATTCGTCGTCAAGTTCAATTTGAGAATAAGCTTGTGACAAATCAATGTTTGAAAAATATTTACTTGCTCCTAATGATGCAATTAAAGTGTCAATTTTAGGAATGGGATATTTTTCTATGTGCAAATGAGGATTGATGGTTACCTTGTAATCACCGCAGATCCTAACTTCACCTGATGGTTTTAAAACTGGCACAATCGGGGTTGCCCATTCGCTAAGTTGAATCGGGGTTAGAATATTTAATTTTACCAAATTATCTAGTTCAGCTTCAATTTTATGTCGAATTGCCAGTGGTACATGTCTAGCTTTACAAAATTTAGGGACAACGTCTGGTTTTAGATATAATTTCATTTTTCCTATGTTACACAAACCTAATTTATCCGAAAAAACTTCAGGAAAATTTTCCTTTAATTTGTATGCCATTTGTGCATGACTATCGTCCGTGCGTACATAAAAAAGCGCATCTACTGAAATATTTAAATTAATTAACCAATCTCTCCCAACTAACGGAGGTCCTCCATTATCGACTACATATAATTTGGCCTCTTTCATTTGTGATTCGTTTTAAGTTACACTTACCAACACATAACCCAGAGTAGGAATGCTGTGACCGTGGTATGCTTTTAATTTTATATCCGATGTGTGCAATTTACAATTTTTAAAATATGTGTTATAAAACTCCTTAGAAATAGCGGAAATAGCTGATCCTGTATCAAGTTCCATTAAAATCTTTGTTTTATTAATTACAATTAAAACATGGAACGGTGTCTTTGTTGACGATTTCATATTAAATAGATTTAAACTTTCATGGCTATCACATAAAGATTTACTCTCGATGTCGACTTGCTGAATATACTTATTAGATTTCTTGAAAGGTTTAATTCTATTTAATTCGGGTTGCGATTTATTGTTACATATGCTACTAATATGACCCACCTTATGACACGTGTGACAAGTTGCCGTTCTAAAGAAACATTTTGCGTCGACATGATTTTCTTTTCCGCAGTGACGACATCTTCCACGTGTTGCTGGTTCGGCTGGTTTGTAACCGGTGTTCCTTCTCTGGCCTCGCTCTGTCGCTGACGTACCCCATTCGGAAAACCTCGCCGTGTTTTTCTTCGCCTCGTGATGGATTTTATGAATTGCCGTGTATGATTGCCCCACTACCATTTCTGCGTTAATTACCGCTGCTTCCAGATTGACGGAGATAGTGTACGCCTTGGCATACAATAATTTATCTTCGGTGAATAACCGCTGCCGAATATTTTCATTTGTGAGTCCAAAAATTAACTGATCTCGCAAATTTTCTTCCAATGATTTACCGAAATTGCAGTCCTTGGCTAATTTCTTCATCCTCATTACGAAATTGGCAATTGATTCGTCTTTACCTTGGATGCACTGACGAAATTTATAGCGTTCAGCAATTTCGGATGTTTTCGGGTTGAAATGCTTTTTCATTTTCGACACTAGATCTTCTAAACTTTCATTTTCGGGCTCGTCCGGACTGCATAAATCTACCATCACATCAAATGCCTCCGGTCCGACCATGCTGATTAACATGGCGGTCTGCAACTCCTCCTTGACTTCATTCGCCTTGAAGCATTGCTTCACTCTTGTGATGTACGATGACCAATTTCCATTTCGCACGTCGTACTCCTCAATTTTACTCACACTCATTTTACGTTTTTCACAATTTCCTCGTCGCCACTTGTGGTATCTTAGGTTTATTTAAACAACAACATTTAACTGAAGAATGATTTTATTCTATACGAGCACCAATATATATGTTACAGTTAAAGTGATAAATGTGGTTTGTATTAATAATTACCGGCTATTATTAATAATAACCGCCTCATTTGGTCAATGTGATTAGAAACACTTAAATAGTCACATGAACCGGCTATTATTAATAATTTCCTAACGGGCACGGTAAAAGTGATAAAAACGTTACTTTTTACAAAAGATCTTTTGTATACAGTCTTCAAAGAAGTTAGCTAAGTTATTTTGATTACTATGTAAGCTATTATATTTATTTAGTCGACGCAAATCATCAGTACGGCTAGCCCAATGACCAACATTACGAATAATACAAAACATTGATGATACTGAATATTTTCTTTAGTCTTCCTTGTACTTTAGAAACTACTGGATATAATTGGTAATGATATTTGGTATACACCCAAGGACGGCTCAATGACGAAAACATAAAAAAGAACATTTTATACAGATTAAGTAAGTACGTAGGCTTTCACGGCCAGAATGATTAAGAAAATAAACTGCTTCCGGGCTATGCCGTGTGTCAAGATTTGTAAATGCTGACGTTTCGCCAACCATGTTGCTCGCTTCTTCAAAGCTAATTGAATACTAGTATTCAATTAGCTTTGAAGAAGCGAGCAACATGGTTCGCGAAACGTCAGCATTTACAAATCTTGCCACAACCATGTTGCTCGCTTCTTCAAAGCTAATTGAATACTAGTATTTAGCTTTGAAGAAGCGAGCAACATGGTTCGCGAAACGTCAGCATTTACAAATCTTGACACACGGCATAACCCTGAAGCAGTTTATTTTCTAAATTTTATACAGAGTGTTCAAAAAAGTTAACCATTTTATTATCAGTTTCGTGCAAACCTTTGAACGGTACAGACGTATGTTGATCGCTCGCGAATTACCAAACGTATTGCCCAATCAATTGCTTAATAAACAAAAATAGTGTCGCGCGCGTATTATAGTGCTGACTATGAGTGAGTGCACGAGTACTAGCAATAAGTAGGACACCATGTCAACACAAGAAATTGTGATTACATCAGAAAATGAACATCTACTGTACAAGGAATTGCAAAAGGAAATATCCGCAAGAAAGCAGATAGAAGCCAAATTTAAGGACTTAGAGGAACAACTCAAAGCCCTGCAAGAGAAATTTCTGGAGCAATCTAGTAAAACAGAACCGAGTACTCCGAATAATAAGGAGTATTATACAGATGAGGAAGAATTGGCCAGAGAAACAGAATGGGTAGTGAAAAAGGCAAGGAAAAGCAAAAAGCGCAAAATGCATGAATCACTAGTAGTCTCACCCCAGCCCACAAACACAAATCAAAATAAAGAAACAAAAAAAGACAAAACGTTCTTGCCACCACCTGTCATTGTGAGCCAAGTAACAAACTACGAGTCAATGCGAAATTCTTTAAACAATAAAGAATTCAAGTACAAAGCTACGCTAATGAATTCTGGCGATATAAAACTCAACGTAGAGAAAATCGATGAATACAGGAAACTTACCGAACTGCTAAATGAACAAAAAGTAAACTGGTACACTTATGAAAACAAACAAACAAGACCAATTAAGGTCATGGTCAGGCGCCTACATCCAACCTGCAAAAATGAAGACATAGTGAAAGAACTAAAAGAAGGCGGCTATTCTATAATTGACGCCACGAATATACTAAAACGAAGCGATAAAACTCCACTACCGATGTTTATGCTTACGTTTAGTAACGAGGAAGATATTAAGAAAATCTATAATATTAAATCCATCTTAGGAATGAAGGTAGAAATAGAGGCGGTAAGAACGCCTAAACAGGTACCGCAATGCAAAAGATGTCAAGCTTTTGGACACACCCACCGATTCTGCAACAAAGAACCCCGATGCGTTAAATGCGCGGGAAAACATTTTTCGACAGAATGCAAGAAACCAAAAGAGGTACCACCAAAATGCTGGAACTGTGGAGATGCTCACCCTGCAAACTACAGAGGCTGTATGGTGGCAAAAGAAATACAACGAATCAGAGACCAGAAAGGGCTACCCAACTTACCAACCCAACCAAAAGTGGGTCAACAACAGCGTGCAGGTAACATCCCAAAATCAAAACCAATTAAAAAAACAAATACAAGCACAACATATGCTCAAGCGACAGATTCCTCAAAAAAGGACAAGCCATCAACTTCAGGTGACGCTACTATGCAGCTGCTACAAAAAATTCTAGAAAGGATGGACAAAATCGAAGAGAGATTATCTAAGCTAGAACAGTAAAAGACACACACATAAGATGACTAATGATTTACGAATCGCAACTTGGAATGCCAACGGTATACGAAACAGAAAATTGGAAATAGAAGTTTTTCTAAACACACATAAAATCGATATATGTCTTGTTTCAGAAACACACTCAACAAATCAGACATATCTAAAGCTGAAGGGATATCAGGTGTACGAAGTATGTCATCCGGATAACCAAGCTAGAGGAGGAAGTGCCGTAATAATAAAAAATAGCATAAATCACTATGAGGAGTGCCATCTCAAGAGCGCAGAAGTACAACTTACGGTCGTTGGTATAAAATCAACCAAACAGAATTTTACTGTAGGTGCGATATATTGCCCCCCAAGGTTTAATCTCAAGAAAACAGATTATAATAAATTCTTAGAACATCTCGGAGAAAGGTTTATACTGGGTGGTGATTATAACGCCAAACATACAGACTGGGGCTCCAGACTGATAACCACAAAAGGGAGAGAGCTGAGAAACGCAATCCAAGAAAGAGGATGTCGATTCCATTCCACAGGTAACCCAACCTATTGGCCTACTGACCAGGACAAAACCCCGGATCTTTTAGACTTCTTTATAACAAGAAAATTTTCGCCGAACTTCATTGATATTGAGGAGAACTTTGATCTGGACTCTGATCACTCTGCAATACTAATGACTCTAAGCGAAAGCATAATCAAAAAGGAATGTACCCCAACCTTGACCAATAAAACTACAGACTGGGTAAGCTTTAAAATAGAGCTTGAAAACACTATACAGCTAAATATCCAGCTTAAAACCAGAGATCAGCTCGACGTAGAAGCCGAGAAATTCATCAACACCATCCAGAAAGCCGCTTGGAACAACACTAAAGAAATCACCCACAGAACTATTGGAAATAATTATCCTATGGAAATTAGAGAAATGGTCAAGCAAAAAAGACAAGCTAGAAGAAGATGGCAACAGTCACGAGATCCAGCTGACAAAACCATACTTAATAATAAATCCCAACAACTTAAACGCGAAATTCAAAAACTAAAAGAGGCATCATTGGAATCCTTCTTAACCAAATTGACTCCCGATAAAGAAACAGATTACTCGCTGTGGAAAGCAGTGAGGAAATACAAGAGGCCAGTGGCCCATGTCCCACCTATAAGACGAAGAGACGGTACCTGGGCAAGAAACAATAAACAGAAGGCTGAAATTTTTGCAGAACATCTAACAGAAATCTTCCAGCCACACAACATCGAATCAGAGCCAATCACGAATGAAGATATAACCTATGATGAAGAAGCCATACAGCTAGTTACTCCAAAGGAAGTTGCCAGAGAAATCAAGACAAACCTGAATCCAAAGAAGGCACCTGGATATGATCTTATCACAGGAGAAGTTCTTAAGCAATTACCTAAGAAAGGTATTGTTATGCTGACGTACCTAATAAATGCATCGTTCAGATTAAAATACATCCCACATGTCTGGAAAGTAGCAGAAGTCATCATGATACCAAAACTAGGCAAACCACCGACCGAGGCCAAATCATATCGCCCAATATCACTGTTACCAATGATATCGAAACTCTTTGAAAAGTTGCTTCTAAAGAGAATGAAACCTATCATTGAGAGAAAAGAACTAATTCCTAATCACCAATTTGGTTTTAGAGAAAAGCATTCCACTATAGATCAAGTCCATAGAATAACAGATATCATAGAGAAAGCATTAGAAGAAAAGCTTATTTGCTCAACAATCTTTCTTGATGTGACACAAGCGTTCGATAAGGTTTGGCATGAAGGATTGATACACAAACTAAAGAGTATGCTACCTTTACAATACGTCGAGCTGCTAACATCCTATATATCTGATAGACTATTCAGAATAAAACAGATCGATGAATACTCGGAACTAAAAGAAGTCAAAGCTGGGGTACCCCAGGGTAGTGTATTGGGACCAATTCTCTATCTACTATATACAAGTGACCTTCCACAGATGGAAAATGTAACAGTGGCCACATTCGCAGATGACACGGCTCTAATGGCAGTGGGATCAACTATTGGTGAATCTACCAGGAATCTTCAACAAGCTAGTAACAAAATATACAAATGGACCAGAAAATGGAAGACCAAGCTCAACGAACTGAAATCTGTCCACATTAACTTCACAAACAAAAGAATCGAGGACATACCTCATGTCAAGATTAACGACGCCATAGTTCCATATGCGAACACTGCAAAGTATTTGGGTATGACACTGGATACAAAACTAAGGTGGAAAGAACATGTTAAGAAGAAAAGAGTAGAGCTTGGCCTCAAATACAGAGAACTGTACTGGCTTCTGGGAAGAAACTCTCAGTTGTCAGTACAGAACAAACTACAAGTCTACAACCAAGTACTAAAACCGATTTGGTTATACGGCATCCAGCTTTGGGGCTGCGCAAAAAGCTCCAATATACAAGGAATCCAGACCTTCCAAAATAAAGTACTAAGGAATATGGTTAACGCTCCTTGGTACATACGGAATAGTGACCTGCACCGTGATCTTGGTGTCCCACAAGTCATCCAAGAGATAAAAAGACTCGCCACTAAGCATGAATCTCGCCTAAGCCATCACGTCAACGTAGAGGCCCTGCAGCTACTGGACAACCAGAATCTAGTGAGAAGACTAAAAAGAACTAAACCCTTCGAACTAGTGAATCAGTGAAATGTGAAAAAAGCAGAGCACAGTGAGTGACGTGTTAGTGCTTCTTGTTTGGGACAAAGTAAATATAGGGACATCAGTGGATAGCCTATTAGAGACAAGTACCTAGTTTTAAGAATTCAGATTTAAATTGATGGTTAATCTTTTAGATTAGTTTCAATATGCTAAGCATCTTATGCTTATTAATAAAAAAAAAAAAAAAAAATTTTATTATCAATAACACCCATTTTTATATTTAATGCATGTGGGTAATTTTTTGTAAATGTACAATTACAATTTATTAAGTAAATTCTCAAATCCCAATTATCTTGAAATTTTGCGCATTTAATAATAATTTTTTCAATATTGTATGTTCATGCAAATACATGCAAGAATAGGCGAGACTAGTTTACATAGATGTTTTTACATAAATGGCACCGCACAAATGATGCAAACATTTTTGTATGGTTCTGTTCCTAACACGGTATTTTTACTTTTGGTGTTTGACAATTAACAAAGCCTTTTGGTACTATTTTATAAATAAAAGATTAAACATTGTAACAACTTGCCCCAATCTTCCCTACATTAGGTTGTCCATTATCTATACCTACCGTAAGCATATCTAATATCTGACGGATATAATATGTTTTATAAGGCGGTTATTATAAAAGTGTTTATCACCAACAAAAAAAGACTTTTAAATACATTATTTATTTAGATATATGAAAAAATATAACAATAACAAAAACACATAATAATTCTCAAGTCCAGGAATCAGTTTAAAAATAAAAAATATTCTTAATAAATAAAATTAACAGTAGGTAACTCAAATAAAATCTGTATCACATTTGTGCACTTACAAATCACGCGCCCGATATTCCACCCAGTGCTGCCACCTTGAGGTCTGTTGAATTCGGTAGAGTCGTTAGTATAGGCGGTAGAGTAAAAACAAAGGAACCAACGGAAATACAATTACTATGATTTTTGCAGTACTTTTTTTATTAAAAAAAAAAGATGACGTCCTATTGTTACAAACTTTATCTTGCTTTATTTTTAAAATATAAATGGTGTAATTGTTGTACTACCACAAAAAAAAGGTCTAGAAGGACTTTTGTATTCAAAATTAAATATAAAACATTTATTAAGTTTTGTATTAAAAAAATAATAAATAATAAGTCATAAATAGAAATAATTTTTCTTGCCACGAATTGCAAAATACACTATGCACTATGTACGTATGCACTGGCAGAATAATACAAACCGAGTTTCTAATTTATTACTTACTTAGCTTTTAAGAATTGCGCAAATAAACATGACCCAAAGAGTTACACACTCGTGCATGCAATTAGTATGGATTGCTTTTTAGTCTCGTTTTGATAATCTTCCTTATTTTAGTCATGAGTGGTAACTAAATACGTTAGTCAGGACTAACGTCACTAAAGGCCTAACACTGAAAGCCCAGTGAATAGATTCGTTGTGTGGCGATTACGTAGATACTAACAGAATTCCAAATCTGAGGATCTATTATATTGTAGCATCACCTTAATGCAATATCGAATTGAAGCACATCACATTGACCACAGCGTGCTAGAAATTATTAATAATGGCCGGTTCATGTGATAAATTCTTCACTTTAACCTCGCCACTTGGCTATTATTAATAATAACCGGTAATTATTAATAATAACCTATTTATCACTATGACCGTAACATATATATACATCCACCGAACACCTGCGCAATACATTTAGAACAGAAAAAGAAGTGCACCTATTTATATACAATATATTACAACTTTCCCAAATTAATAAGTTATCGTACGTTAAGTTAAGCGGATGTAAACGATACTTTATTTTTCGTACGTTAATAATAATAATAATAATAATATTCATTTATTTGCCCAACAGTTACCAATTACAGGACAAAATTTACAAGATTAACAATAGGTTCCAATAATAATAGTAATAATAACAACAACGCAGACACAAAAACTGAAATAAAAAAATGTAAATTAAACATTATTATCTAAGAAACACGCTAAACCACAAAAATGTCCTCATAAGCACTATTGGCATTTCGAAACATGTGATTAAGCGGCGCCTTCAATCCAGTGTTAGTCTTAGCCGGAATGGGTTGAAAAGTTGACGCATATCGGGCAGAGGTCCTCGGCACATGAAAGCGTACGCTGCCAAGCAATGACGGACAATCCAACTTGTTGTTTATCAGCTTTCTCAAGAAATCCGCACTATGTAGCTCACGACGGTGGTGTAACGACTCAAAGTCATGTGTCTGTAGCAAGAGCTCATAGTCGGAACCCTGTATGGGATAAATACCCGTCTGGCGGAAGCTGAGATATTTTAAAAACCTCCGTTGGATCCTCTCAATGGTCAGCTGATGTGAGATGTAATATGGATACCAGACCATAGAAGCGTATTCTAACTTGCTTCGAACAAATGCAAAGTACAAAGATCTAAAAACGTATGGATCGCTGAACATCTTGCACATTTTTAGCACAAAACCAAGAGAACGGGACGCCGCAGAACACACACTCTCAACATGACCAACAAACGACAACTCTCCGTCGAACCAAACTCCCAGATCCTTAATGGCGTTCACCCGTACCAAAGTTCTCCCCGATAGAGTGTAGGTAGACGGAATTGGGTTCCGCTTACGAGTCATAGACATTACTTGGCATTTTTCAATATTTAACGGCAAGCCAAAGTCGATGCACCATGTACCAAGTCGGTCGAGATTCAACTGAAGCAATCGCACATCATCCTCAGATCGTATGGGAGTAAACAGCTTCAAATCATCCGCATAAGCAAGAGTATGACAAGAAAGCGTCTCCAGCAGGTCATTAATAAATAGAAGGAATAATAGAGGCCCCAAGTTTGATCCCTGTGGAACGCCAGATGAGGAGAGATACTCATGGGATTTGTAACCGTTATAGAACACAGAATTCCCTCTGTCGAGCAAGTAAGGCGATAGCAACTTCAATGCCGCTGGACAGAAGCCGAAGAGACTCAGTTTTCTCAGAAGAGTCTGATGAGGTATCATATCAAAGGCTTTACTAAAATCAGTGTAGAGTACGTCCAATTGACCGCCACCATCCACGATCTCAGCAGCAAACTGGGCGAATGTCGCCAGATTGGTAGTAGTGGAGCGGCCAGGGAAAAAGCCATGTTGATTCAGTGATACGTAAGGTTTTACGTGATGAAATATCTGAGAGTACAGAGCCCGTTCGAATAATTTCCCAAAATTCGACAATATTGCAATAGGCCTGTAATTTGCAATAACACCATTGTCGCCCTTCTTATGCACCGGGCAGATTCTGGCCATCTTCCAAGCATCCGGGAAAGTCGACGTTCCAATTGCCAAATTAAAAATATACTGAAGTGGAAATCCGAAAACAAGCCTGCAGTCCCGTAGCAAGAAACTGGGAATAAGGTCATGGCCAGCAGTACATTTGTTCGCAAATCCTCCAAGCAGTTGAATGACGTCATCCTCGGTGACGACACGGAAGGTAAAGGAAGGAATGTAAGAAGTATCATCCCCCAAGAGATTCTGCACATCATTCGTAAAAGAAGCAGAGAAGGTTGAGGCAAAAGCATTGACAATATCTCTGGGGTTTGAATATTCAGTTTGACCACCGGCATCAGTCAGACTCGCAGGTATTCGCGAAGTACCCTTCTTCTGGTGAATGAAGCTCCATATCCCCGCTGGATCATCCCTAACAGAACCCTCGACAGCAATTATATAAGCATCGTAAGCTGCGGTAATCTGATGCTTAACCAACCGTCGCATGCGATCGAATTCCTGGTGATAATACGTTGTGTTCCTAGACTTCCACCTACGCCAGTAATAATGCTTGAGTTTTAAGTTCTTGATTATCTCAGGATTAAACCAGGGAGGGAAAGATGATTTTGAGGTCCGTACCCGAGGCACATATAGATCGAAACCTCTATACAATATTTCATAAAAATTATGTACAGCGTCATTAACATTTGAAAACCTCTCAAGAAAGTTCCAATTTGTGTCCAACAGGAAATGGTACAACCCATGAAAGTTGGCCCTCCTGAAGTTGTAACGGGTGTTATTAGCTGAAGGAAACAGCACTGACTGGTTGGAAACATCAAACGTAATGTCTACGCTTAAGGAAGGATGATGACTATCCTCCGGAACAAGAGACAACTCTTCACGGCTAACGAGCATGCTTGCTTCCAAATTAGAAAATACCAGGTCTAAAAGCCTATCATTGGAATTCAACACATCATTAAACTGCTTCAACCTGAGGACGTCCTTGAATCGTTTGATGTGACCAGTTCTACCAAACGAAGAATAACCATCGATAATTTCAGGGATATTAAAGTCACCCAACATCAACACTGGACAGTCGATAAGCAAAGATAGTATAGCATCAAAAAAGGATTCAATGTGGTCTGAAGAAGTACTAGGAGGAACATAGACTGCCAACAAATAAAATGTTTTGCCTTTTGCAGTAAGCTTGCAGAGAACATGATCAATATCAGGAGCCAACTGCGCAATAAAAGCAATATCTAAGCGTTGATAATGAAAATCACTCCTGAATGCGACAAGCACACCACCTCCCTTAGACTTATTGACGGTCGCGAAATTTCTATCACATCGCAAGACAACATAGTATGGGGGGAATAATTCCGCATCATAAACAGACCCGCAAAGCCAGGACTCCGTGACCACAACAACATCACAATCAGAAACACAGATATTACTATAAAACAATTTCAATTTTGAACGTAAACCCCTACAATTTTGATAATAAACATTAAAAGAAATCGGTAACGATACAGGTATACTGCTGGGCAATTCTAGTTTTCCGACACGATAGTCGGAACTGCGTTCTTGTAAACCAGGCGCAAATTCTTCTCACCACTAGCAGTTCGTGATTCCAGATTAGCTTTAACTGTCTGATAATAGGTACGCTGCTGCGGAGTTTTGTCGGAAGTAATATATACGCGATTCCAACGCTCGAGGTCTTTAAATTTAATAGAATTACGAAATGCAGTGTAGACGTCATTCTCAGACAACAGTCGAATCTTAAGAGGCCGGGCAAGCCTGTCTTTAGTAGGATCAAAGTTTCCAAGTCGGTAAGGTTTGTCCGTAGGTTGCGCAACGCCCAGCAGGTTAGCAATCTCACGAACATTTGCAGCGTCCCGACCAGCTTGATCGGTCCCGCCACAACCCTGAGCCTCCGGTAAACCAAACACAATAATATTTTTCTTGCGCTTCCCCCGTTCCGAGACCTCCTGAACAACCCGCTCGAATTCAGCCGGTGCAAGACCATTCTCACCAGTAAGCGTGCCAACAGACTTCAGCTGCATAATCTCGTCCTGCAGATTCATAATGACAGCCTTGAGTTCGCTTAGACCGGTCCCAAAATGCAGACATCTCCTGCAAGACCAACTCAGACCGGTACTTGCGCTAATTTTACGGGCCTCAGCTATACTGATGTCCACACAATCAATCGCATAAACATTTTTACATACAGTACAATTAATCAGATAGCGATCTTCCACCGGACTATTGCAACATGTACAGGTAGACATTTTAATTGATTCGGTAAAAAGCAAAGCAAACAAGGATAGACAGGGGTACTCTCTTCACGCTCACGGTGCCCGTCGTAGCGACTTTAATTAACACAAACACGGTGAAACTGGGCAACGGAAAGGTTAAAGATAGAATAACAAAGGTAAAAAAGGATAAGATTATGACAGCATTTATTAATATTTGTAAACACCTGATCGATAACCCGTTCGACGTGGTGAGTGCATTGGTCGCCAACCGGTCTGCTCTGGAAAAACCAGTACAGCCGTAAAGGCTTTGGCGGGAAACAGCAGTAAACGATCAAAAATCCAGAAAAATCAGGGAATAATTCACGGCTTACTCACCAAAACTTGAACACAATAAAACAACATACACCACTGTACAAGATACACTCAAAAACTCAACCAAGTAAAAAGAAACACCCGGTGAAAAATCACTTATAACACAGAGCCAGGATACACGTCCTGCCGCTTCGACTTCGACTTATATATATAAGTTAAGTTAAGTGGATGTAAACGATACGTTGACAGATCGGTGAAAAGACCGAACTCATTTTTAACGCGAACGTTAGCGTAATCTGTTCGTTGGCTAACGACAACTTTGACGACAGGTGAATATATCGGCCCTAAATTACAAATACATATTATAAAGAATTAAACATTGCCACAAAGGTTCAAGGTAAATTAAATATATTATAGCCAAATAGATATTGCCACAAAGATACAAATTAAACTAAATATATTAAAAAGAATTAAAAGTGTCACAAAGACTCGAATTAAATTAAATATATTTAAAAAAATTAAAAATCGCTTCAAAGATTCACATTTAATTACATATATTATAAAGCATTAAAAATTGCCACAAAGTTCCAAGTATTATTAACCATATTAAAAAGGATACAAAAATTACCAACAGGAGGTTCAAATTAAGTCGCAGTTAGTCCTACCAAACTTTAGGCATAGTTAAAAATAGTTCGCAATAAAAGGAAAAAGGATAACAAGTAATATATAATGATATCCAAAGTTCGTTAAAATTAACAGCCAGAACAATAACATGTACCAAGTTAATTATTTAAAAATGAACTCCATAAAATATTCCAAAAAATTACTCACTGCAAACCAACTTGGTGCATACTAAGTCCCCCAAAATACTCTAGCGAAATAACTCAAATATTCGGCCAGAGCAAAGTATGGCAAAATTATAAGAACAAAATAATGGAAAAGTGGTAAACAAAAGTTAATTAAATAATCCGCTCAACCGAACGAGCAACGGCATTTTTCTCTTAATCGAAGTAAACATAAATTAATCAGACGTCAATCACGAACAAGTACAGTTGGATAATTTTTATTAATAAACAAAAATACGGAACAATGTAAACTTAAGACCCTATCAGGTATCTCTGCGATCGGAAGAGGGAAATCAAAATTTTGGGCACAGCCTAACAATAACCAAAATGACCTACAAACCACTGACACCCAAAATTACACAAAATCCCCATTCCGATTGGGGCGAAAAACTACAAGTCCAGATGCAAGCACTCCCGTAATTAAGCACTCCCGAAAATCCGACGCGAAGCAAGAATTTAGTGGATTCTTTTACTAGTCAAAAATCAAAATTAGAATCAGAATGTGAGTCCGAATAAAAACGTAAATGCCACTCTCCCCGCGAAGTCCTCTTGAATTGAGGCTTTTCCCACTCCCGAGAACTTTTCCGGGCAGGGCCAAAACGGTCATCAACAGCAATTAACCAATGCTCTGATGCTCTCCAGCCATATTTGTTTCAAGTTTCGGCCATCCTAGCTTTCCGACCAATGCACGAACATGTGTAACATGCCCATGGAAATACAGCTGGTCCAGCAGTTAAGCAGTCCCACGATCCTAATACACGAACTCTATTAAATAAAATAAACTACATTTGAAATACATAGCTTTTAGCTCAGCCATGTCACGACTCTTATTGAAAACGTTGAGGTAATTCAGTCTAGACCGAAATCGTAAATTACGCCCGCCGCCCGCTGATAACCTACCGCAGACAACCCATGCCCATATCCGTTCGAAAGAAATCTTAAATAGTATAAATCTTAGCAGTAATTATTAACGATCAAATACACTGCGTCCAATTTCCCATACTTTATAATAATCCGTAACCCGGGTGGTTACACCCCCGAGCGGAGACGATTTTTTGAATTAACAAGTGGATGATGTCATTGTACCCACTTAATACCCAAGATATTAAAAGAGCACACTTACCTGTAATTAAAGCTTATGGTTTGGTTCTTTAACGACATGAAATAACATAATTTAGCACTAAATAAATCAAAAAATAAATTCAAAAACTATAAGTATATTAATATAAAGATAAATTAAATTCAATCAAAACTTTGGTTCAACAACCGATAACAAAACCAACCCTCAAATATACTATGCTTTCCAACCAATGCAACTAAATTTACTACAATTTGCTCCCAATTAAAACCTAAAGTAAAACTAACAACCACATAAACTGAGTTCTCCTAACTCTTACAACTTTTACAAAAATAACCTAAATCCCTGACCGTATACAATTGCCTCTAAACCTCTAAACCAACCCCGCGGTTCATACAAATGCCGTTTTATCAATCCTATGATACAAAAATACAACTATAACACTAACCTATTCGCAAAATCTGGAAACTTGACATACTAACTAGTTTTGCTCTCTGTCTCTCTCAAATAACGTTATAAAAACTCATTACAAATAACTTCAACCCGAACTCGACACCTCATGTTTAACCCAGCACCTAGTATCATCGCCGTATCGCCGTGCAGCGGCCGCGTACCGCCTGACTTCTAATCTCCTACATTGTGAATTCCTTCACCAATAACCCAGCTAAAGAACAAGTGACCTATGCAATCCTGTACCTCGGATCTGGACGACAATTCTTTTCTTCACTAATAACTGCTCGGTCTTGATACTTTGATCTTGGCTACTGACTATTGACTGAATATAGATTCCTTTGGCCCTCCTATTTATTCTTTCTTGCCCTACTTGCTTGGCTTGGCTTATCACCATGATTCAGGGCGTCTTGTGCGCAATCCGTGGGAACAGCCCGTTCCTTTGGTTTCCGAGTAAACATTTTTTCGTACGCTATACTGCTGCAGATTCTCCAGCCAAAACACTCGGATAGCGCAGCATCTATTCTTAATTTCATGCGGCGGCCCGTCTTTTTTTTTTTTTTTTTTTTTTTTTTTTTAAAAGGGCGAAGGGGCCCAGGAAGAACCCACCTCCACCCCGCTGCCTGGTATCGCCGTGAGGCATTCTGCAGTGCAGCGGCATCTTCCTTCCTTACCACAACAACAATTTGAATTATAAAAATCTGGGCCCCTTCGACTTTATTTTTTTTAAAACAAATTACAACTAAACCCAGCCGGAGCTGACACCTTAAGAGGTTTACATAATTACCCTTAAAATTAACATATAACATACAGTTCCAAGCGTCTATGCACTTTACCCTATTTGCAGGCGTCCTCGCGCACTCACTGGGACACATCCGGCGGCCCGTCTAGACTTTTGTAAACTTTCCCAAGCAGTTAGCGAGATTACTGCGCGTTTCAGCTGCCTTGTCGCCCCAATCTTATGTCTTTTGAAAATATTATAATTTGGTTCGGTGGTCTTACGAGAGAGAGCGTGGCAGGTAACTCTATTTACAATTAAAACTACTAAGAAAATTATCTTCAGCCGTGCTGAAGTTAAAAAAACAAGTGAACCGATTTTGCCCATTCACGAAGTTGTCCTTACTTTTTAAGAGATAAACTTGTATACCAAATTTCAGATCAATTACTTCAAAATTGCGGCAGTTATCGTGTACACAGATGGACATAGCTAAATCGGTTCAGTTTTCAATTCTGATCATATATATATATATATATATATATATATATATATATATATATATATATATATATATATATATATATATATAAGTCTATATCTGCCACGCCTCCTTAAGGGTGTTACAAATGTTGTGTTAAACTCAATATACCTCAACAAATTAAATGTGGGGGGTATAAAAATCCCAATAATTGTGCTCCATCCTTACTCAATTAGTAATTTTATTCACAACAAGTACCCCGGTTGGTTACAATGGGCGTACCTATGGCGTGGGTAACCCATTATAGCAATTGGTTCACACGAGGGATTGTAATACCGGTAAACCGGTTTACCGGCTTACCGGTAAATCGCTCAAAATAGGTATACATTTTTTTACCGGTAATTGGCCATTTTTACAGATAAATAATTCGATCTTACAAATAGTGAATCTAAACACGTATCAGTTCGGTTGCCTGCTACCAGAACTCTAAATCGATATTTCTACTACGGTCTACAGGCGGTACTATGTCCACGAAGCGTCAATGGTGCAGTTCGCTACTAAATATTACAGTAATCTGTAGTGTGTAAAGTGGTCCGATCAAATTTGTATTATTTATTACATTTGTTACTTGAACTTTAACTTTCCTTTAGTCAAGTACAGAGTCCAGTTCATTGACACCTTGCAAGTTATATCTATATTTTACCGGGCGACAATAACCCTGATGATGTCGAAATAACGAAATCGATTGCTCTACTTTTAAAATAAAAATCGAATACTCGTTTTTACGTTCTGCGTTTTCGTTAGGTATTGATCTGTTTTGAGTTCTGACAGATCGGAACATTTGACTAATGCGAATCATCAATTATGTCGTGCACATGAAATGCAGTTGGCAGTTAGCTCTAATCAAAGTTCTATATACTAAACATAATTTCAGCGAAATTGAAGACGCACATAAATCCATTGAATTGACAGATGCCAATGTAATGACAATGACGATGTCGACGACGAATATGATGAAGATAATGGTGAAGGATTAGAAATAGAAAAAGACATAATTACTCAATTATACTTGAATCCTTTTCAAAACATTCAAATTAATTGTCCGAAAAAAATACGAAAAATGTGCAAAAACATGCTAAGAAAGACCTTGGTGAAGAACTTCGTTGATAATTTTATGATGCAAATTCCTACGACATCTACCAGCACTACATCAACTACATCATACTACTTCATACTACATCAATGAAGGAAAAACTTAAGTTTCTAATAAAGATGAAAACCGAAGTACTCCATAAAACAGTACCGAAGAGTACCGAAGTACCCTATAAACAAATACCACAAAAACCTGTAAATTTGAATCAAGTTGTTAAAAAGAATTGACTTACTTTTAGGAAGAAAATGTAAGGGTAAGGGTATGACTACCCGTCCAACAAGTGTAGAAACCCAAACGGCATTTTCGGTGGCTAAATAAAGACAGTTTGGAGAAACTGTTTTTTGCGAGCTTATTTTTTAAAGAAGTTGACAAATAAAAAAATGTTTATATTAGAGTCCTATTATTATTATTATTTATTGGAATTCTCTGATACATCTCATTAAATACATTAAACCTAGATAATATAATTTAGATACAACATATAAATACAAAAATTACACTAATAAATTTTGAAAAGTAATGAAGATCATCAGGGCAAATTGGTAGTACCGAGCTTCGCTGAAGCCTAGGGTACTCCCTTTGCGGGTATCACTACAGCTCACCCCAATTTTGAAAAGCAACGCCCTTTATGCTTCGCAACATTAGGTTGCAAAGCAAAGGAAAACTGCAGAAACCCCGTACAGCGTTGCGTACAGGTCAGTAAAAACACATGCAGATATTTATTAATAGACATATACAAAGGAAGGTAAAGATGAAAAGTAGTACGATAGCAGTAAATTTAGGAAGCTTTATGATAAAACTCTCCTCAAAATGTTCGCGCTTCCCAAAACCGCAATTTCTTGAATTTCCCAGGGCGAAATTTTGCACGGCAACTCCTTGACTTGTTTACTATAATTTAGAGTAACTGCTCCCAATGAACCTACAATCACCGGAATAATGTTTACTTTCATTCCCCACATACGTCCAACTTCTATTGAGAGATCCTTATAAGTTGTTTTTCAAGCTCCTTTCTTACAACATTCGCATCAGCAGGTACCGAGATTTCTATGAACGTGCATACCTTCCTCTGGAAATCCTTTACCACGATATCTGGCTTATTAGCATCAAGCATTCTATCAGTGACAATAGGCATGTTCCATAATATGGTAATATGATCATTACTCACAACAGGAGCTGGAACGTGATCATGCCACCGAGACACATCCATTGCTAAACCTAATAGTTGGGAACACAAGTTGTAATGTATATATGTTCCCACCCTATCATGCCTAGCAATGTAATGCGACTCAGCTAAGCCTGGACAAGCCGCCAATAAATGATAGATATGTCCCGGAGCCTGATGACACAGTCTACAACTCCCATCATGAGCCACTTTCATAATCTTCTGTTCATGATATCTGGACGTATTGCCTGATCTTGCGCCGGTATGATAGAGAATTCCGTTTCAGCCTTAATGTTTCCATGACAAAGCCAAGATAACGATCCAGACTTAGAAATACCATCACCCTCCACAATTCTTAAAAATTGACCATGCATTGGCTTACTAACATAATCCTCTCTCATTTTCTGATTCATTTTTAACTTAATCTGTCGCTTTAAGCTCTCTACTGAAATTTTATTTCCATAATTATCGAGTTCTTCCACCTGAAATTTATCTAAAATTAGTTTGTTTACTAATTATTGACTTACCAGAAGTATCCCTAATTAATTGTTTAATGACTTTATCCTCCTTGTTGGCCTTTATAAAATTTCCTAAATTTAACATTTCCAAATCATAAATATTTTCTAATTGCTGCAAGCCACGACCTCCATCTAAACGGTGCAGGTATAGCCTGCAGACATCAGACCTAGGATGAAACATAAAATTTAGTGTTAACTGTTTTCTAGTTTTAATGTCCAAATCGCGTATTTCCTTCTTAGTCCAGTTTAAAACTATCGAAATATTGGAATAGCATATGTATTTATCGCTTGCATTTTATATTTTCCATTAAAACCAGATTTTCAAAATTTTTCTGACTCGCTTAATGTATTCGCCTATAACCTTCGCCTTCATCCCTTCATCATCAATACTAAAGGCTTCATCCATTCCCAGATACTTATATCTAGTATTATCTGTTAATTAATTAATACTAGTATGATCATTCAGGCATATGTCAGCGGTTCTCTCAATTTTGCCTTTGACAATACTAATTTTGGCACACTTCTCTAGACCAAATTGCATCCCAATATCGTCAGAGAATGGTTTAACTATACTGAGGCTCCTCTTCAACTGCTCATCATTTTTGGCATAAAGTTTCAAATCATCCATATATAATGAATGACCAATTAACTTTTCGCCAGGTATAACTGAACACCAATTTTGTCCTCATTCAATTCACTGGACAGTGCAAACAGACCTATGCAAAAGAGCAAGGGTGATAAACTATCACCTTGAAATATGCCACAATTAATATTAATCGGCTCTGAGAAAACACACGACTCTCGTCCCCGCAAGCATAGTTTAGTAGACCATAAGGACATACATGAGTTTACCAGAAAAATAATTTTTTGGTTTACCCCATATATCTCCAAGGTTTTTACAATCCATTCATGCGGGATACTATCATACGCCTTCTTATAATCAATCCAGGCCATGGATAGATTTCCTCGAGTCTTCTTGATTTTTTCAACAATCTTCTTGTTAATTATTAACAGTTCTTTTGAACCAAAACTGTCCTTTAAAATGCCTTTCTGCTCAGAGGGCAATACATTATTTTCTTTAAGATGTTCATAAATCTTGGTACGTGAAATTTTAGTTAATAATTTATAACAACAATTTAAACAAGTAATAGGCCTATATTGGGATACTTCCATTGTATTCTCCGTTTTGGGAATCAAAACAGTTACACCTTCCGTCAGCCACGACGGTATCAGTTCCGGATTGTTAACCATATTGTTAAAACATTTTACTAAATGTTCATGCAATATGGTTATCCTTTTAAGCCAAAAATTAGGAATTTTATCTGGTCCAGGAGCTTTCCAAAGTCCCAAACTTTTGCAAGCATTTTGGAAGTCATCTTTGGAGAGAAGTACATCTTCCATAGCTGGATAATGCATATTCCGCCTCTCCTCGCGTTTAATCCATTCCGCATCAGAATTGTACTTGCCAGATTGCCCCCAAATGCCTGTCCAAAAATTGGTAACATCCTGCATGTTTGGAAAATTCTGGATACAGATGTTCTCCTTGCCCAGAGCACTATAAAATTTTTTCGGATTTTCTTCAAAATTTTTGTTATCATTGTAAGTCCGAATTCTTTTTTCAATTCTTCTGATACGTTGGGCCTTAGCTTGAATTTTTTGTTTTAACTCCTCTTCAATAATTACTATATCCTTCTCTTCGCCTAAAACACTGTATTTTAGTATTATGTTTTGCCGTAACCGTTGTAACCTCTCTGTTAAATGAATAGATCTTCTAATTTCAGAAATTCTGGAAACGTCCTTTCTCCAAGTAGCAATATTATTTTGGAGTCTACGCTTCCAACGGTTTTCCCGAATTCTATTATTGTGTATTGATGTAAATTTCGGATTCACCATCTTAGTAATAACATATGCGGATGCGTACAACAAATTATTTATTTCAATAATGGACAATTCTGCCCTATTCCTCAGAAATACTTCCAGATCAGAATTAGCCTGCGCAATCAACTCCCTAACCATGTTAGTCTCCCGTATAAAAGGCAATCTAACCCTGCTATGAAAATTTCCTGAAGTAAGCAATTCTTCCTGTACCAATATTAAAAACTGACTGTTGTACTACATTATCATCATTATTACCCAGATTTGGCATTCCATTTACCTCAATATCTACAATACTAGCCACCTCATCATTGCGGCTATTCTGTTCTAATTCTACCACTTCATCCAAAATGTTTCCTTGTTCTACTTCAACCACTTCATCATTTTCAAGATTAAGAAAAATCTCTACCTCCCTTCTTATAGAATCTATCTCTATATTGGATAATTTATTACTATTTAGAATGCACCGTCCCTGGGATGCCAAAGTATTAGCAGTCAACTCCATTCTTTTATCTGAGTTTCTTTCTCGCCATATTCTAAAGCATTCCTGTTGATTAGCACAACCAAACCTTAGCAATGAACAAAAGTGACACCAAACCACCTCCTTATATTCATTAATGGACTATTTATTACGCATTCTTCTTGAATTATTTAAATCCATTTGTTAAAAATAAAGTGGGCCGATAACAATAAACGTTATGAGCAACTCTTTATGTACAGCCGAAGAAAAAAAGATCTTTACATGACCGCGGCAAGCCTACACCAAGCGTGACCTACGCTTGGTGTAGGCTTGCCGCGGTCATGTAAAGATTGTCGGTCGTCGTATATACCTGCTAAAGCCATAAAACCGAAGGGTCACTTCTGTTTCATTTCATTTTAAGTTTTCTGTATGTAGATGGCATGAAATTGAGTTTCGTATTAATATAATATATTTGCGATATTTGGAACGAGCGAAACTGCCGCTCGTGGCTAAAGATTGTAATTCGTTAATATTTTTGTTTCGATTTGCAATTGCAATATTATTTCATTTATACTTAAATACATAGTAACGTTAGTTATAATTATAAAAATTTGAATTAGGCACATATTAAAATACATTATCATCATGGCTACGTCGCCTAAAGGCAAACCGATTACTACATCGGATATCCGCTGTCAATAATTTTTAAAGGAAGGTAATCCCAGATAGAATTTCATGTAAGTGAAAAAAATCTAACTCAGTTTCTACTTCGTAATTTAAGTTATGATAAGTAATTGAAAATTGGCAACTCCGTAAACTACAAAAAAAATTCACTTCGAAGGATATTATATATTTTATTCATGCATACAATTATGTATACAACAAAAATAATATAAATATAAAATGAGAATAGTATAGATAAAAATAATAGGTAGATATACAACAGTGAAATATAATATATGTAATAACTTAAAATAAATATATGTAATAACATAAAAACAAACATTTAATAATATAGTAATAACATAAGCATGTATTAAATAAGAAAAATGTTCTGTTAGGTTGGAGGTGATATAAATTTGGAGTGCCTTTATTTCATATTTGTTGAGGTTGGTATGACCTGCTGTTTTAGGAAATGATACATTTATGACAATCTAAACACAGAACAAATGTATCGTCAATTTGTTGCACTAAGAAAACAAACAAAATCCTTTGTTGTTGTATCAGCCAAAATTGATTTAATTGTGGTTGTCCAACAAATTTATGATTTTTAATCAAATAGCTGCCTAGATTAATAATTGAAGTGCTTTTTGTTTGTTTCCTTGGTGTTTTAATTACACTAATGGACATTTTTTAACGACCTTTTAGCTGCTCATTATAATTTATAGAGGTTTTGACTGTATTGCACCTTCATTTAGTGTTTAAAGTGTTCAAACTATATTATAAAAGGAACATTCACATTTATTATATGTCCCACATTATTTCCCGCATAAATTATTTTTCGAAACTGAATGTTTCAGAGTAAAATTTTTCATATGGACCTAATTGTTTTTCGAAATCCTTAAAAAGTTACAGCAAACTTGAAATATTAGCAAAATAAATTTTTATATAAAATATAATTCCAGGCCTCTAATTTTGTAATTTAACCGAGTTTGTATTACCAATTGTTATGCAGCAACGGATAACTTTGAATACAACCATTTCATGTTTTTTTATGTCAATTTTCTGATGTTCAGATAAAAGGTTCAATGTTTCAAGGTTTCTAAGGGACCCTTTTGACGTGTCTAGAATATTGGGGTCAGCCAGTATAAATTTTTTTATCATTACAAAAATCAAATTAGCGATGAATTGGCTGCTGGTCTTTTCCACAAAAATCAAAATGGAATACTTGGAAAATCAAATATAAAACATACAAATAATCCTTACCATATTCACAGGCCACTCACAAAATATGTCATCAATTTCTTATAATTTTGAGTAAATTTTATTTCACAAGATTATAAATGTATTATATCAAGACAATTAAGCGATACATATAAAAAAAAGGAATGGTAATTAAAAAACTATCGATGACGTCATAAGTAAAAACAATTGAAGGTTGGACATTGAATTTAATATAGCTATGTATATTTATGTATATTTTGATAATTACAAATTGACAAGTTGGAGGTTTTTAAAATAGCAATCCGTTCCAGAGATTTTGTCGTTTCCATACCTTACATAATAAATAATAAAATTCAATTGATTAATTAATATTAAGGTAAATAGCAATTTAATGATAATAAATTGAGTAACATAATAGATTGAAGTTTAAATAAATTTTAATTTTACAATTTTTTGAAAGTTATCGACATATTATTCTGATGTCATATCATTCATATTGGATTGTAAATCCTAACCCTTACTTATCACACATAAGTAAATGCGTATGGATGCTATTATAGAACGTCAAAATATAATTTTAATAAACAAAAAATAACAACATTTTTATAATTAAACTAAAATGCTGAACAACAGTTCTAACGGTCATATCTGCAGCAAAGTAGAAACCGGGACAAATAAGATTTTCAGTTACATGCAAAATTGTAGAAATCTTTTGAAAATTATTCACGCCGAATATAATGATCGGTTTTGTCTTTCAGACATACGCCGGCCGGCGGCGCCCTGATGATCAAGGACTTCAAATTGTGCTTTAAACAATATTCAACAAATTTGCAGACACGACCTATAGAACTATAACGGCAGTATACCGACTGAAATTGTCGGTATACCTACTTACAATAAGAATTAATTTACTGTGTATTTTAAAATACATTAAATATTACAATGCACTTTTGTCAGGTTTGGATATCAGAAACATATATAAATAGACGAAATTCGATTTCATTCCATACATACAGAAAAATAAAACGAAACGAAACAAAACAAAAGAGACCCTTTGGTTTTATGACTTTAGCAGGTAGGTATCCGACGACCGACGACCGACAATCTCCGACCTACGTTTGGTGTACGCTAGCTGCCCGCATGTTAACATCTTATTTTCTTCGGCTGTACACCTGAAATTCTAAGGATAATTAGGTATCACAATAACACTTACTACAAAGAAACGTAGAAATATTACGTATAACTGACAACTTCCTGGATAATTAGAATTGTCAAAATTGCCACTGTCACCAATCTGAAACATAAAATATATTAAAAGATATGTTACTACCTCCCAATATACTCCTTCTATTCCAAAATGATGGGCGTCCACTTGTAAAAGCAATTCCAATTAATTAATGATTTTAAACTGCTTCTTTAATGTGATAATCTATTTCTTTCGGTCAGATTTGACACTGCGTGCCAAGGCACGGCTATCTTATCTTATCTTATTATTATTATTATTATTTATTGGAACACTGTGATACATCTCATTAAATACATTAAACCTAGATAATATAATTTAGATACAACATATAAATACAAAAATTACATTAATAAATTTTGAAAAGTAATGAAGATCATCAGGGCAAATTGGTAGTACCGAGCTTCGCTGAAGCCTAGAGTACTCCCTTCGCGGGTATCACTGCAGCTCAACCCAATTTAGAAAAGCAACGCCCTTTATGCTTTGCAACATTAGGTTGCAAAGCAAAGGATAACTGCAGAAACCACATACAGCGTTGCGTACAGGTCAGTAAAAACACATGCAGACATTTATTAATAGACAATATACAAAGGAAGGTAAAGATGAAATATTAATATAGCAGTACGATAGCAATAATTTTAGGATACTTTATGATAAAAAACTCTCCTCAAAATATTCGCGCTTCCCAAAACCGCAATTTCTTGAATTTCCCAGGCCGAAATTTTGCACGGCAAGTCCTTGACATGTTTCCTATAATTTAGAGTAACTGCTCCCAATGAACCTACAATCACCGTAATAATGTTTACTTTCATTCCCCACATACGTCCAACTTCTATTGAGAGATCCTTATATTTAAGTTGTTTTCCAAGCTCCTTCCTTACAACATTCGCGTCAGCAGGTACCGAGATTTCTATGAACGTGCATACCTTATTATTATTATTTATTGGAACTCTCTGATACATCTCATTAAATACATTAAACCTAGATAATATAATTTAGATACAACATATAAATACAAAAATTACATTTATAAATTTTGAAAAGTAATTAAGATCATGAGGGCATGTTTGTAGTACCGAGAATAAAGATTTTCCGCCTAAAATTGGATTGTACAGCGCTTAGGCTTTCGATTTCGTCCAATTTCCGGCCAGTTCTCGTTATTTTTTACCTCGATTCGGCTAAATTTATGGATTATAGTTTAGAGTGTACAGGTCAGCGCGTCGCCATGGCAACCTATCGAGGTTGCTAGGCAACGGGCGCGCGCTTCGCGACGCGGTCACCAGACGGCGGCACATCATCATGCCGCTGTTGGGATTACGCTACGAAGCAATAGATGGCGCCCCGTAACCGCTTCGAACGGTTTTTTTCCGGGCTTTTTGTTTACCTCTTAACGCTTCGGCGATCTACCTAGGTCGACCAGCAGGCCTATTAGGCCTGCACATTCTCCTAGTATGTTTACTATAATTTAGAGTAACTGCTCCCAATTAACCTACAATCCCTACTTCACATAGAGCGACCGACGAGACGTGAACCTACAATCACCGTAATAATATTTACTTTCATTCCCCACATACGTATATTATAATTTAGATAAATTTTTATTATTATTATTATTTATTGGAACTCTCTGATACATCTCATTAAATATATTAAATCTAGATAATATAATTTAGATACAACATATAAATACAAAAATTACACTAATAGATTTTGAAAAGTAATTAAGATCATGAGGGCATGTTTGTAGTACCGAGAATAAAGACATTATTTATTTATAGACAATATACAAAGGAAGGTAAAGATGAAATATTATATATAAGCAGTACGATAGCAGTAAATTTAGGATCCTTTATGTCATATGAAAAGTATACTGTTATCCAGCCAGCAATAAACACATTGCATATTATATTATAGCGGAGCAAATATATTCTGTATATGGGTTAAGCACGGGAAGGTGGATAGGAAACGAAAACTAATTAAGGGAATTAAGTTTGGGTTAAAGCTAGCAATTTGTTTTTTTTTCTTTATGTGTTAGTTTAAGAGTATTGGGTTAAATTGAGTAGGTCGCATAGACCTGGATTTCGCCTGTAGAATTATTGTTGTGTATTTGATTTGATTAGATTGTTTTGATTCAATAAAGACATTATTTATTTTTTATTTATTTATTTATTTATGATAAGACTCTCCTCAAAACATTCGCGCTTCTCAAAACCGCAATTTCTTGAATTTCCCACGGCGACATTTTGCACGGCAACTTGTTGACATGTTTACTATAATTTTGAGTAACTGCTCCCAATTAACCTACAATCCCTACTTCACATAGAGCGACCGACGAGACGTGTTTGTCAAAAATAGACAGCAAAAGTATTCGGAGAACAAATCTATTATCATTGTTAGATGCTATTAATTTTTCGCAGTGCTATCAATGACTTTCTTTTTAATGTTTTCTTTTCTGTTTCGTAGAAATGTAGCCACTGGCGAACATTACCGATTTGTCAGTATGTGGATGGCAAGGACATCATATTTTGCCGCATTCTTCATAATGATCGTATTTGTAAGTATATACTTTTTAATTTGTTATTATTGTTATTATTGTAAGGGTTGGTGGTTTATCTTGTGTGTGCACCCCTATTTTCTAAGTGATTTTGAATTTGAGTGAAATTGCTTGCTAAGTTCCACTTTAATTTTCTTGGCAACTCAACAGAATCATAACAGAGAATTCGTAGGTACGGGTCTTAATGGTATCAGACAACTTTTAAAATATTATTATTTAAAATAAGTCCTTCTTCCTAGCCAGGCCGAGAATACAAGGATCACTTCGTATATAATTTGATTTGTGAATGAAAAGTGAATAGGTCACGTATCACAGGAACATGGATTTTGTAATTGGAAAATACCCCCCACCCTCCTACGTGAAGGTTTGTATTCAATAAATAAATAAATATATCTTTATTTGCCAAACAATCATGGTAGACATGGACAATTGACAAAATTACAATGATAAACGTACAAAGCTCTAAAGCTATACTCAAGAAACACAGTAATAATCACTACCTCTGGCCACGATCTGCTGCAGATAAAAATATCTTTTAAAAAGAATGAGCAATCACAGTTGGTATGTCGAGTGGCAGGGCATTATAGTATATTATAATACAAGTTTTATAAGACAAAAATTGGCGCACGAGTTGTTTTGGTCACGACGAGCGTAGCGAGGAGTGCCCAAATAGAGTGCCCTTATAAAACGATTTTTATATACTATTTTTTCTACTTTGCGACAGTAATTTTACATAAACTTCAAAAATTGCGGTTGTCATCTTACAATCTAGAGTTGTTTTATATTCAACAGTTTGTAGTTGTGGTAAAATTCACAAATACGATTGACGCGAGCCAATAGCGATTGAGATGTCAGCCTTATTTGACACTTTACGTCACTATCATCAATCTTGGAAAAAGATACTAAAAGTTTGTGATCTAGTGTTTTCATAACGACACCGAAAGCGGTTTCATTATGAACTTATAACGAACGCAAAGTAGAAAAAAACATTTAATTATCATGTATCTCGGTCCGCCTTCAAATGCTAACGACGAATGACGAGGAATTGCAAGTTTAATGCTCATTAGCAGTAGCAATATTAGAATATACAACTACAGACATTGTCATACATTTAATAGTATAATCAGATTATAAACATTAGTATTGTCTTTTATAATATTTCTGGTACATAATCAACCTATTGGTTTACCCTGGCTATGTTCTGTACTCAGAATAATATGTTAAGATGCTACGATCAATTAGCCGATTGGTACTCTGGTCCAGCTTATTAGTTGATGATTTACTTTCGATTTTGACGAACATTAGACTTAGACTTTCGGATAGCAAAATAGGACAGTTGGACTTTATCGTAATTGTTGTAAACAATATCGAGGGATAAGAGCTGTAACAAAATAATAATGAAATTAGTATTGTATATTCGGCAAAATCAAAGCAACGACTACACTAAAACGTCGACGAAGATCTACCAAAATTAAAGGGATGGTTTAGAAGCAACTTACTAACATTCAATGTTAAAAAAACAGAATATGCACTATTTTCAAACAAAAAATAGAAAACACACATAGACATAAAAATAAATGGAACAAGAATACAACAAAAGCAAGAAGTCAAATCCCTCGGAATAACCATAATTGTTTTACATGCTGTGTTCGAATTAATAATGCCAAAATATATGCGAAACATGCCAATATTTAAAAAAATTAGTGATTTTCTTGGGTTATATTTATCAAAAAATAATACAAACTAGGCATAAGCGACGATCACGCCATATAGTGCAGGCAAATTAACTGATTATAAGCCAAAACCGGTATTAATTGTAGACAGGAGTTTTATCATTGGAAATGGTAAAGGGGCTCATTGTGAACGTAAAAAAAATAAATGCAGGTCATGGGGTGGTATAGTGTTTATTTGGGAGGGTTGAACGCGGGTGCAAAGCATATTATTGCGTTTTACGGCGAAACTTGACGTTTTATTCAAAAACGGCCTATACTAAGTTGTAGATCATAAAAAATCTACAACATTCATATTGGTCACTTTTTACTATGACCTCAGAATTTCCGAGAAAAATGCGAATGCCAATGTCAAAACGAATTTTCTGTTTTTTATTTTTCGCTGACGCAACAATGATTCAATTTTAATCAAACTTTGTGAAAGCGTGCCCTTTTATACCTTAAATAAGCACAAATTTTTTTATTATACAAAAAACAAGAAGTTTTTGAGATATTTAGTTTTTTCCGTCAGAATCAGACTTTTTTTAGAAAGAAATTCTGTGGAGAAAAATCATCGTACAGTTCTTCTGGGTCTCATTTTTGTTGTTTTTACATGTACTTATTGACACAATAATAAAAATAATAGTCCCTATTTAACAACATGCTCAAAAATTTAAAAAACTCAAAAACGACTTTTGCAATAGTGAATTTTTCAGTAATTGTTCCTTATTTGTTTTAATTTTTAAGAAAATTGCGATACTGGTTACGACATTCGATTGTACGGAAAAATATACAATGGAAACTGTCTCCCATTTCTACACTAATGCAATAACCATTAAATTAGAATAAGAAATCTTCAGATAAGTAACCAAAATAGTCAGTTTTTGTCTTAGTATCCAATACAGTAGGTAAGTTGTAGGTCAAGAAAAAATATACAACTTTTGTAGAGGTTACTATATAACATAACCTCAGAACTTCCGAGAAAAATGCGAACAATTCATTTTGTTTTTAGAATTTATAATTTTAATTTAGTTTTGACGAAACTTAGTTAAAAATGTGATAACATTTAATGTGAAACAGTACTTTAATAATTGATAATAATAAATTAGAAAAGTTAATATTGTAACACGCCCCTAATACCAGTGCGCTCCATGACCAGCGAGGGCGTAGGAGCCCCCTTCCACTACGTGTCGACACACGACCTGGACCGAGCAGGATAAAAGACGGTACGCAACCCTGGCACATGAGTTCGCTCACCGGACTGGAGGAAACTATTAACTTGGCGCACCTCGTAGGGCCTTGGTGACAACGTGGAATCCAGACGGAGAGACAGGCATCGTCAGTATACGACACGCTGCACCTACCGCGACTTGCATTTTCAAATATCTTTTTCCGAACGACCCCACCCCGTCAATATATATTTACAGATTTACAACTAAAAAATGAAAAGTATTTATTTATCATTTTCTATTTGATTTTTATAGATTGGCATAGTTATTTAACTATGCCAATCATTGCCTTATTCGCAATTTTTCTCGGGAGTTTTGAGGTTATGTTATATAGTAACCTCGACAAAATTTGTGGATTTTTTCTTGACCTACAACTTTTGTATTGGCTACTTTTTGATTCTAAGCCAAAAACTGTTATTTTGCTTACTTATCGAAGATTTCTTATTCTAATTTAATG
The DNA here is from genome assembly GCA_963966075.1 of Aphodius sticticus. Lineage (NCBI taxonomy): Eukaryota > Metazoa > Arthropoda > Insecta > Coleoptera > Scarabaeidae > Aphodius > Aphodius sticticus. Next base: position 46,134,473 of record OZ014507.1, on the reverse strand, counting down.
GTTATAGCATTAGTGTAGAAATTAGAGCCAGTTTCCTTTGTATTTTTTCCGTACAATTTAATGTGCCGTAACAAGGATTGCAATTTTCTTATAAATTTAAGCAAATAATGAACAATTACTGAAAAATTCAGTGTTGCAAAGGTCGTTGTTGAGTTTTTTCAATGTTTGAGCATGTTGTTAAATAGTAACTATTGTTTTTATTATTATATCAATAAGTACATGTAAAAACAACAAAATTGAGTCCCAGAAGAACTCTGTACGACGATTTTTCACCACAGAATTTTGTTTTAAAAAAGGTCTGATTTTGACGGAAAAAACTAAATATCTCAAAAACTTCTTGTTTTTTGGTGTAATAAAAAAATTTATACTTATTTAAGGTATAGAAAGGCACGCTTTCACAAAATTTGATTAAAATTGAATTATTGTTGACAGAAAATTAAAAATTAAACAGAAAATTCGTTTTGGCATTGGCATTCGCATTTTTCTCGGAAATTTTGAGGTCATAGTAAAAAGTGACCCATATGAATGTTGTAGATTCTTTTATGATCTACAACTTAGTATAGGACGCTTTTGGATAAAACATCAAGTTTCGCCGGAAAACGCAATAATATACTTTGCACCCGCTTTCAACCCCCCCAAATAAACATTATACCACCCGATGACCTGCATTTATTTTTTCTACGTTCACTATGAGCCCCTTTACCATTTCCAATGATAAAACTCCTGTCTACAATTAATACCCACTCTCAACATAATTTGCCTGCACTAATACAGAATATTTTAAATGTAGAAGAGAAAATTGATGTATCTATAAACGGTATCAAATAAACCATACAAGGGATGACTACAAAGAATTAATAGAATTAATGATATTCTTCCTTGGTGGGACTTTCTTTTTTAAATAGCTGGCGGATTTCACAATTGCGAATTGGATGGCTAAAGCCTTAATATAGTGCACACATATTTTTTTTCGAAAGGAGTTCAGAGATATCACAGACAAGTATAGTAACTTTTAGTATTAGAAGTACATTTATCTTTATTATAAATATATATAGGGTGATTCATAACTCGAAGCAAAAAATCAGTACATATTTTTACAATCAGTCATTGTTTACGAGATATTGTACTGTACAATCTTGTAGCATTGGTAAATTATTAAACAGGGGAAGGTAGATGTGGAAAAAGAATTTATTTATGTAAATATGTAATAATTATTATTAGAAAAAAGTCACGGCTTACTTACGACTTTTTACTGTTTAGCCATAAATGATAAAACTTTAAAGTGCGTTATATCGGAAATTAAGGCCTGTATTATATCGGAAATTATCATATATATATATATATATATATATTGTTAACAGGCGCTTTATTTTCAATACAATTAGTTTACAAACTAGAACACGTAAATCGACCATATCTTTGACAGCTAATGATACATTCATAATAATTTATTTTATTTTCATCAACATGGCAACGCAACTATGACCGGCAACTTGATGATTGATCCTAACAACCAACGTAACACTACGTTGCTAATCGCGATCGCCAGGCTTGATGATCGATGATGCTAACAATATATATATATATATATACAGGGTGAGTCACTAGAGTCGCGGTGGTAGATATAGCAATTATCTTTAGAGATGGAAAAAAATATTTAATACAAAAGTTGTTTGGAATATCATTTTCTACAACGTAAAATTATTTTCATTTATACTGGGTGTTGCATTTAGGCGTAGCAGAAAATAAATTAACTTTTTTAAATGGAATGCCCTGTATATTATAACATATTATGATTGCGAAGAAAATTGTCTTACTAATTGTATCAGGTGATATTGACGTAAAGCTAATAGTTTCTGCAATATTCAATTTTTACTACGCTATTACGTAGTTTTCGGAAAAGGCCTGCAACGGCCATTTTTTTAATAAAAAATTGAATATTGCAGAAACTATTAGCTTTACGTCAATATCACCTGATACAATTAGTAAGACAATTTTCTTCGCAATCATAATATGTTATAATATACAGGGCATTCCATTTAAAAAAGTTAATTTATTTTCTGCTACGCCTAAATGCAACACCCAGTATAAATGAAAATAATTTTACGTTTTAGAAATTGATAGCGAAACAACTTTTGTATTAAATATTTTTTTCCATCTCTAAAGATAATTGCTATATCTACCACCGCGACTCTAGTGACTCACCCTGTATATATATTGTTAGCATCATACACAGGGTGAGAGTCACTAGAGTCGCGGTGGTAGATATAGCAATTATCTTTAGAGATGGAAAAAAATATTTAATACAAAAGTTGTTTGGCATATCATTTTCTACAACGTAAAATTATTTTCATTTATACTGGGTGTTGCATTTAGGCGTAGCAGAAAATAAATTAACTTTTTTAAATGGAATGCCCTGTATATTATAACATATTATGATTGCGAAGAAAATTGTCTTACTAATTGTATCAGGTGATATTGACGTAAAGCTAATACTTTCTGCAATATTCAATTTTTTATTAAAAAAATGGCCGTTGCAGGCCTTTTCCGAAAACTACGTAATAGCGTCATTTTTGCATATATTTTCTTACAACTTTGTCAGAAAATAACCAATACTAATAGGGAGGTGATAGTGCCCAAAGAAATTTTATGCGCTATACAGGGTGTTCCTAGCACCTAATCAATTTTGATATTTTTCAAATGGCTTTTTCTTGAGTTTTTTAAATGGAACGCCCTGTATATTATTTGCTGGTTGCATTTCCCATTAAGTTGCCTTTAATTTATATTAAGTGTGGCATATACATATTTGTACCCGTTTTCGTGATATTTGGAATTTAAAGGAAATGTGTAATAAAGTATACCAATACAGTGCTTTAATATTACACCCTGTATAATTGAGTTAGTTTTTTTCATGTATTTTGTTATAATATAAATAAATTATAAATGTTGGTAAAGTTAAAAATGCTATTTTTTATAAAGATACATTTAAATAGCAGAGTTACGCTAATATTTTAAGTTAGCTTAGATTTACTTAACCTCGTTGTCATGGAAACAAAAACAAATAACAGACGTGTAGTTGTTGCTGTTGTTCTGCTGTTGCTGTCAACAGACTTAATATAGCTAACCAACATTTGTAATCTCTGTTAACGATGAATTTTAATTATACTAAAGAGGAACTGATAAATATTATTTACATCTATGGAGAAGCCGGCAAAAACGCTCTACTGGCCTCAAGAATTTACGCTCAGCGATATCCCGAAAGACGGCATCCCGATGCAAGAACAATTAATAGAGTTCGGGAACGTTTTGAATCAACAGGTACTATTACTTACAAAAAAAGAAAAAGAACAAAAGCGGCGACACATGAAGAGAATGAATTTCTGGTAGTTGCTAGTGTGGTAGAAAATCCAACTAGCGCATACGGTGTCCGCTAGTAAGTAGTCCCGGACGTTCACGAGCGCAGGCGGTGGGCCGTCGGGTTCAATCGGGACTACGCTAGAAAGCTCTCGGTATAGGTACTATCCGCGCCAAAAAAAAGTTGTACAGCTAAGTTTGACATCATGTAAGTCTGGCTTGTCAACTTGACAGTTGGTGCATGTTTAATCCCTATGACTAATGTCAGAATGACAGCGTATAGGTTATAAAAGAACCATTTACAAAGCTACAAGGTGTAGGACTTTTTTCTGGCGTGCATAGTACATAGAATTAGTGTATACGATAGAAACCAACCGATGTCGACTTTCGAGCGAATGCGATAGTATTACAGACTGGTTCTCCCTATATTTGAGTCGACTGAAAATGGCGTGACACCGATGTAAACAAACTATAGCGTACGTTGTAAAGTCTTTAATTAAATAATATAGTATCTTATTTTCTAACAACAGTTCTTTTGTTTCTGTTCTAATAAAATAATCGTGTCCGCGCTTATGCCGTGTAACGCAGAAAGTCGGACACTAATAGGAGAAACCTAAAATGCAAATATGAGAATTATCTCAAGAGTACCTTTATGGTGGAAGCTATGCAAAAATTATAGACAATGTTGAAATACGGTTTTTTGATATATGGCTTTTTGAAATACTTGATTGACACCTTATGTTTATATGTGGTTTAGGGTGATTTATAATTCGATACCTCATTTTTTTGTTCGGCTATAGTTTTCGAGATGTTCTAAAGTTTTGTGACAGTGGCTAAATTAATAAACAAAGAGATAAAGCAGATGATGGATAAATAAATATTAACAATGGATGATATTCCGAACATGTGATACAAATAATAATTTTTGGCATTAATAATAATATGAATATTATTCCAAGTTCTTTGCTTATTAATTTACTCGCGCTCATAAAACTTTCAAGTTAAATATCTCCAAGACTATTGATCCAAATAGAAGTTATTTAGCATTTTAACATATTAAGGATCATTTGAAGTGCACACGGAGTGAAAATATACCATTACTCACAACTATGATTCTATACTCTATAGTTCTAAAATGTATTAAGTGCACCGCAATCGTTCCTACTTACCCACATGAATATTGTATCGAAACATCTACTAATTGTTATATAATCCATTTATTGAAAACAAAATAACTATACATTTAATAACGAAAAAGGTATTCAAACATAATTTTATTTATACAGGGTGTGTATAAATTGGCGGAAAAGCTACACGTGGCGGTGTTCTTCGCAAAATTCTGAGTAAACAATCTATAATCTAAAATGTTGTACCGTGCTTCTTGAGTCTTCACGAGGTCTCCAAAGTCATGATATCCGAACTCTTGAATGGTGTTATTATTTGAAATCTATTGATGGAGAAGCTGCAGTTTAGAATAAAAAACAATATTGAAAATTTTTCTTTTCCTAAATGTTATCTTCCTGCCTAAAAAGTTTGTTTTTAATTTCGGTATTTCGTTAATTTTAAATTAAATAATTTGACTTGTTTGTGCTAATTTCGTCAGTTCTACCGTTCTACCGTGATTATTCCTACAGTTCATTAGTTAATTAGTTTATTAGTTATTGTATTTTACGTTATCTTTTCGTTCGGTCAACATGGAATATACGTTTAATGAGTATGCCGATATGTATATGGTATACGGACCCATTGTTTACAGTGCATAGTAACACGAACACCTGTTGGATTCAGCGTTGCCAAATCTATGTTTCTTTCAAATGGCTCCTGAGGGCACAATAATGACGCTACAACATTTTAGTATAAAGATTGTTTACTCAGAATTTTACGAAGAACATCGCCACGTATAGCTTTTCCGCCAATTTATACACATCCTGTATACAGTGAGCGCGTAAAGTATGGAAACATGACAAAATCTCAAGAACGGTTTGCTATTTTGAAAAACCCTCGAACACGTCGATTTATAATTATCAAAATACACCTTGTGATATCAAATTATTTTTTTTACCTTCAATTGTTTTTAACAGATGACGTCATCGGCATTTTTTTAAATGACAACCCTATATCTTTTTTAATGAATTTGACAGATCTTTTAATTGTCTTAATGGTAGCATAATATTTTTATGGCCTTACATAAGAAAATTTTCGAGAAAAGAGAATTGAAGGTGGTATGCAGTCTTTGGTGAAAGACTAAATTTTGTTTCTGATTAAAATTTTTACCGTATTCACAAGAAAATTTAAAACTTCTAGACTTGTTATGTGTTCCAGGTATTAACACATTCATTTGGTCAGGGTGAAATCGTCTGGCATGTTTTCTCAGATTGCATACACTGCTATAAGTCTCGTTACATATGGTACACGTTGTATTTTCAGCCATATCATAAGCTAAAATATATGTTATTGAATTAGAAAAATATATGTGTCCCGCAACTTCTTGCCATAAATTAAATTTAAAAAATAAATATTTTTTATATTTCATTTTATTTTTTAATAAGTTTATTAGTATAATTTATAATGGTAGTCCTATATTTTGACTATTATTATGTATTATGCTGATGTACTTACTAGTTTATTCCCTAAGCTTGTCTTTATTTGCTGGAAATATTAAAAAAAAACGTTGCGTTATTCTAAACCCCTTAGGTAAAACACGCTCGCCCCCCATGCATCTTTGTTTACATTCGCTTACCTTAGTTCTCACGGCGCCCGTCCGTGTCTCTTTATTTATCTGATATTTATGCAAACATGTTGCAGGATACCTTGCATAATCGTATTCACTACATGAATACGTAAACAGAACGTTAAATTGGAGTTTCAAACAAATTTCAAGTTTATTGCTGACTAAATTGAAATGATTTTGCGTTCCATCAATTAATTAATTGCTATACAAATTAGTAACTTACATGTGTTTTTCTAAACATTTTTAACAAAACACAAATGTCTATGCACAAACTCTAAACACTGGCAAATTTGACAGGTACTCAGTGCTCCGTACTCACCCAGACGGTTGCCGATAACATTTAAATTACAGTCGCTCAATGTCGCCTGAGTTCATGAATGTCCGGGACTACTTACTAGCGGACACCGTAGGCGCTGAAAATCCATACTCAAGCACTAGACAAATAAGAAATCAAGGAATAACCCAATCATCTGTGTCCAGAATAATACGGCGACAGAAGTATCATCCATATCATGTGCAACATGTACAGGAATTGAGCGAAAACGATTTAGAAAAGAGATTAAATTTTTGTAATTGTGCAGCTGCTAAAATTCAACAACAAGCAAATTTTTTTGACTTTGTTCTTTTTACTGATGAAGCTACGTTTCATAAAAATGCGTATGTTAACCAACATAACTTCCATTTTTATGCAACAGAAAATCCTCGCGTTATCAGGCCTTTGGACCATCAACATAGATGGTCACTCAATGTATGGGGTGGAATAGTAGGTACCAATTTGCTAGGGCCTTACTTTTTTGAGGGTTCCGTAAATGGTCAAAGGTACTTACATTTTCTTAACAACCATCTACATGAATATTTAGCTGATTTGCCGCTTAATATTCGCCAAAACTTAATTTTCCATCACGACGGAGCCCCACCCCACTTTAGTCTGAGCGTAAGACAATTTTTGAACAACCAATACCCCAACAAATGGATTGGAAGAGGAGGCCCTACGTTATGGCCGCCAAGATCTCCTGATCTAAATAAGTTGGATTTTTTTTTGTGGGGTCATGTTAAGGAATTAGTATACCAGACACCACCTACCACACAAGACGATATGAAGATTAGAATAACAAATGTTTTTGCTGACATCAGAGAAAATAAGAGAGAGATGTTAAGAAATACTTCGAGATCTTTTACCCATCGGATTAATGCTTGTAGAAGACAAAATGGAGGGCATTTTGAACACCTACCAAATCAATAACTACTTGTTGTTTTATCTTTAATTGTTATAGTTTTTTACTAGTTTTATGTTAATGCTTATCAAGTTTAAAAAATAGTTTAATAAATGTTATTAGTTGTGGTTTCTCTTAATTATTTGTTTTTATTTAATTTTTAGTTGTCTCAAATTATATTAATTTTTCATATTTAGTAACTAAATGGTAATGTCCATGTACTTTTCAATTTATTTTGAGCAATTCTGTCAGTTTTTTAATTCAACAATAGTATTTTTTTCCTTTCTATGTTCTCTTTACAAAAAAAAAATTATTAAAAAAGAACCATGTTATGCAGGGTGTAACATTAAAGCACTGTATTGGTATACTTTATTACACATTTTCTTTAAATTCCAAATATCACGAAAACGGGTACAAATATGTATATGCCACACTTAATATAAATTAAAGGCAACTTAATGGGAAATGCAACCGCAAATAATATACAGGGCGTTCCATTTAAAAAACTCAAGAAAAAGCCATTTGAAAAATATCAAAATTGATTAGGTGCTAGGAACACCCTGTATAGCGCATCAAATTTCTTTGGGCACTATCACCTCCCTATTAGTATTGGTTATTTTCTGACAAAGTTGTAAGACAATATCTGCAAAAATGACGCTATTACGTAGTTTTCGGAAAAGGCCTGCAACGGCCATTTTTTTAATAAAAAATTGATTATTGCAGAAACTATTAGCTTTACGTCAATATCACCTGATACAATTAGTAAGACAATTTTCTTCGCAAACATAATATGTATACAGGGCATTCCATTTAAAAAAGTTAATTTATGTTCTGCTACGCCTAAATGCAACACCCAGTATAAATGAAAATAATTTTACGTTGTAAAAAATGATATGCCAAACAACTTTTGTATTAAATATTTTTTTCCATCTCTAAAGATAATTGCTATATCTACCACCGCGACTCTAGTGACTCACCCTGTATATATATAAAACTTTGAAATAGTTAATACAAGATGGCGGTAATTTTTTAACTATTTCAAAGTTTCATATCAATATATGCAGATTTCTGCAAAGAATTAACATCCATTATATATATATATATATATATATATATATATATATATATATATATATATATATATATATATATAAAAATTTGAAATAGTTAATACAAGATGGCCGTAATTTTTTAAGTTAAAAAACTACAGCCACGCCCAGGCGTATTTTTTTTTTGTTTCTGCGGGAATTAACATCCATTATATATATATATATATATATATATATATATATAACCAAAAATAAATTTGTTGGGTAGGACGATCACAGGAAAATCAATTGATTAACTCTTTGTTAACTGCAATATTTCGACGCTTTATTGTGTCTTCATCAAGCAATACTAAAAACATTATGAGCACATGGTAACAAAGTACGAAAAGAACATCAAACAATTCACTTACAACTAAGTTAGTAGAGATGGCAATTTGAAGTTTCAGCAAAACCATTTCCGAATGCGGAGTATAAACATTTTAAAACTTAAAACTAGTATAGAGTTGTTAACAGTCACAGTACTACGAACACACTGATCGAAGGAAACCGACTATATCGAAGCCGGATTAACAAAGCTCTTGAAATGCTAAATGATACTAGTACTTATGAAGCCATTAGAAAAATCCTGTACATCCTTCAAACAAGAACTAACTACATTCTATCTACACTTAAAGAGAACAAACATATAACAACGGAAGACTTCAAACGGTTGAACATACATAATTCGGTCTTAAGCAAAGCCTATTTCTTACCAAAAGTTCATAAAGAAAATATACCTTTAAGGCCGATTATTTCAGCAATTAACTCAGCAACGTATGAAATGTCAAAATATATGTCTAATATATTAACGATCTCTTTAAGTGAAAGAACTAAGTATAATGTAAGGGATACCTTCGATTTTATCAGCAATATTAGAAATATTAAAGTCCCAAATAATCATAAATTAATATCACTGGATGTTATTACCTTGTTTACCAATATTCCCGTGGAACTTGTTGTCGTTATTGTGACCGCAAAGTGGGACTTGATTAAGGTTAATTGTCATTTCACTCTTGATTCATTCCTAAAAGCTTTAAGGTTTATTTTCTCAAACACGTACTTTACTTTTCAAAATCAAACCTACCGACAAAAGTTTGGCACACCAATGGGATCTCCCATTAGTCCCATTGTCGCGGTCATAGTCATGGATTTCATTTTGGATAATGTGATTCCGTTACTGGGCTTTAGGTTGCCTTTCATTTACAAATTTGTTGATGACATCGTCACGTGTGTTCCGCAGGATGGAGTGGAGCACATCTTGGACGCTTTTAATAATTTCAATACCCACATTCAGTTTACTGTGGAATCAGAGGATGATGGTTGCTTGCCATTTTTAGATTGTAAAATCATACGTACTGTGAGCGGGGAATTGGCCACTGATTGGTACACTAAGCCAACATACTCAGGTATATATATATATATATATATATATATATATAAAAGGAAAGCTGATTAATCGACGGTGAGATATAAAGATATTGCCCGACAAATACCTTTCTCCTTTATATATATATATATATATATATATATATATATATATATATATATATACACTTTTTTTTCTAACCACAGTTTCAGTCACAAAATTAATACTGTTTTAACAATGAAGAATAGAATCATAAAAATTTGTAATCCACCATTTCAGCCTTCAGCACTTAGTAAATTGAAAACAGTTTTTCTTAATAATGGGTTCCCGAATGATTTGCTGAATAAACTATTGTTTTCTACCAATGCTTATAGAAATCCGCTTGGCAACGATAATATCCCGCGGCCTCAAGCTGATAGAAGATATAAATGTTTAGCAATGATAACGGGTTTAACGCCAACTTTGAAGAAAATATTTCTACCCCTTCTCCCAGAACACACTAAATTAGTACTTCGTTACCCGAACAAGGTTAATAACCTATTTAGTAGATTACTAGGAGAATGTGCAGGCCTAATAGGCCTGCTGATCGACCTAGGTAGATCGCCGAAGCGTTAAGAGAGACACAAAAAGCCCGGATGCTCTTACACGCGCGACGTGATTATGCTCGTACGTTCTGAGCGGTTACGGGCGCGCCATCTATTGCTTCGTAGAGTAACCTCAACAGCGACATGATGTGTCGCCGTCTGGTGACCGCGTCGGGAAGCGCGCGGCCGTTGCCTAGCAACCTCGATCGATTGGCATGACGACGCGCTGGCGAGGACAGTCCCAAACGATAATCCATAAATTTAGCCTAATCGAGGTAAAAGATAACGAAAACTGGGCCAAAAATGGACGAAATCGAAGGCCTAAGCGCTGTAGAATCAAATTTTAGGCGGAAAATCGGCGCCTGTGGCGCCGATTTTCGTAAACTTCTTGCGCGGACTGTGTTAGACTTTTAGTATATAGTAGGGAAAAGATCAAGATCCGGACTGTTACAAGTCTAACCTAGTTTACTGTGTAGGGTGTTCTAATTGCCAGGATAAATACGTGGGTGTGACCACTCAGTGGCTGAAGAATCGCGTTTCTTTACATAAGAATGATTGTCGCACGAATAAAACTAGATGTGCCTTGTCAATACATTGTATAGAAAATGACCATAGCTTTGACTTCATAAATATAGAGATTATAGATGTAGAAAAAAATTATAATAACAGACTTTTCTTAGAAATGTACCACATTAACACAACTGCAAACACTGTAAATTTTCGAAGCGACTTGGACGGCCTTAGTAATAGAGATTGATAAACATAGATCACACAGATAATAATTTAGATAATCTCATTTTTAAGTTAACGCCTCTTAGTATGTTGTACAAGGGGAAGAAAAAATAACAGAAATCCGGCTTCGATATAGTCGGTTTCCTTCGATCAGTGTGTTCGTAGTACTCTGACTGTTAACAACTCTATACTAGTTTTAAGTTTTAAAATGTTTATACTCCGCATTCGGAAATGGTTTTGCTGAAACTTCAAATTGCCATCTCTACTAACTTAGTTGTAAGTGAATTGTTTGATGTTCTTTTCGTACTTTGTTACCATGTGCTCATAATGTTTTTAGTATTGCTTGATGAAGACACAATAAAGCGTCGAAATATTGCAGTTAACAAAGAGTTAATCAATTGATTTTCCTGTGATCGTCCTACCCAACAAATTTATTTTTGGTTATATATATATATATATATATATATATATATATATATATATATATATATATATAATGGATGTTAATTCCCGCAGAAACAAAAAAAAATATGTGTAAAGAGCATCCGGGCTTTTTGTGTCTCTCTTAACGCTTCGGCGATCTACCTAGGTCGATCAGCAGGCCTATTAGGCCTGCACATTCTCCTAGTAATCTACTAAATAGGTTATTAACCTTGTTCGGGTAATGAAGTACTAATTTAGTGTGTTCTGGGAGAAGGGGTAGAAATATTTTCTTCAAAGTTGGCGTTAAACCCTTTATCATTGCTAAACATTTATATCTTCTATCAGCTTCAGGCCGCGGGATATTATCGTTGCCAAGCGGATTTCTATAAGCATTGGTAGAAAACAATAGTTTATTCAGCAAATCATTCGGGAACCCATTATTAAGAAAAACTGTTTTCAATTTACTAAGTGCTGAAGGCTGAAATGGTGGATTACAAATTTTTATGATTCTATTCTTCATTGTTAAAACAGTATTAATTTTGTGACTGAAACTGTGGTTAGAAAAAAAAGTGTATATATATATATATATATATATATATATATACCTGAGTATGTTGGCTTAGTGTACCAATCAGTGGCCAATTCCCCACTCACAGTACGTATCATTTTACAATCTAAAAATGGCAAGCAACCATCATCCTCTGATTCCACAGTAAACTGAATGTGGGTATTGAAATTATTAAAAGCGTCCAAGATGTGCTCCACTCCATCCTGCGGAACACACGTGACGATGTCATCAACAAATTTGTAAATGAAAGGCAACCTAAAGCCCAGTAAGGGAATCACATTATCCAAAATGAAATCCATGACTATGACCGCGACAATGGGACTAATGGGAGATCCCATTGGTGTGCCAAACTTTTGTCGGTAGGTTTGATTTTGAAAAGTAAAGTACGCGTTTGAGAAAATAAACCTTAAAGCTTTTAGGAATGAATCAAGAGTGAAATGACAATTAACCTTAATCAAGTCCCACTTTGCGGTCACAATAACGACAACAAGTTCCACGGGAATATTGGTAAACAAGGTAATAACATCCAGTGATATTAATTTATGATTATTTGGGACTTTAATATTTCTAATATTGCTGATAAAATCGAAGGTATCCCGTACATTATACTTAGTTCTTCCACTTAAAGAGATCGTTAATATATTAGACATATATTTTGACATTTCATACGTTGCTGAGTTAATTGCTGAAATAATCGGCCTTAAAGGTATATTTTCTTTATGAACTTTTGGTAAGAAATAGGCTTTGCTTAAGACCGAATTATGTATGTTCAACCGTTTGAAGTCTTCCGTTGTTATATGTTTGTTCTCTTTAAGTGTAGATAGAATGTAGTTAGTTCTTGTTTGAAGGATGTACAGGATTTTTCTAATGGCTTCATAAGTACTAGTATCATTTAGCATTTCAAGAGCTTTGTTAATATAGGTTTCTTTATCAATTACTACCGTAACGGAACCTTTATCAGCCTTCAACACCATTAAGTCAGGATTTCTCCTCAAAAAGGACTTAGTTTTTCCACACATATCAACTAAAATGGTATCAATTGGTGTGTTGGCTTTTTTCGTTTTTAAGTAATTTGTTATTATATTAGTTACTTTAGCTCTTGTGAGATCCTTGTTAGTATTTTCACAGCATCCAAGGACACCCTCCACCTCCATCAGCAACCTTCTTATATTAATATTATCTTTACTACTAGGCAAGCAAAATTTAGGACCCAAAGAAAGGAAGTTCAAAACATCCGCAGGTATGGTAGCAGAGGACAAATTTACCAGCCACCTTTCATTACCTTTAAAAACATCGATAGTGGTTTCCCTTTTATTAATTACTAGTTTTTTAAACTTTTTTATATTTGTAGCCTTTACTTTACCGAAGGATTTATTATATGCAAACTGCAAATTATCACTGTACTTTGAAAAAACATGAAACGGTAAAACTGCTTTAATTTGATCATGTAAAATTGACATTTGTTTAGTAATTTTTGTTATGTTGCATATGGTTATTCTAATCTCTAAATTAATAGTAGTCCTCTCCAGCCTGTTTGAGAAATTGTTGATTCTCTGTAGAAGGTGACGATCAGTTGTGTCCAGCAGTGATCTAGTTCTTTTTGACCCAGCCTGTATGTGTCTTGGTTTGATTCCTGTCGCCCGACATTTTATGAGAAAGGTTTGCCTATTCCTCAACTTTGCCAATCTGATGTTGTTATTCGAAAGATTCTTCATACATATCACCACGTTTCTTCCATACGTTGCTTCGATATCTTGATAAAAACCCATTGTAATTGACTTAAAAATATCTTATTTTCTTCGACCGTATGTAAGGTAAAACCAAAAATAAATTTGTTGGGTAGGACGATCACAGGAAAATCAATTGATTAACTCTTTGTTAACTGCAATATTTCGACGATTTATTGTGTCTTCATCAGGCAATACTAAAAACATTATGAGCACATGGTAACAACGTACGAAAAGAACATCAAACAATTCACTTACAACTAAGTTAGTAGAGATGGCAATTTTAAGTTTCAGCAAAACCATTTCCGAATGCGGAGTATAAATGTTACGGTCATAGTGATAAATAGGTTATTATTAATAATTACCGGTTATTCTTAATAATAGCCAAGAGGCGATGTTAAAGTGAAGAATTTATCACATGAATCGGTTATTATTAATAATTTCCAGCATGCTGTGGTCAATGTGATATATTTCAATTCGATATTGCATTAAGGTGATGCTACAATACAATAGAGCCTCAGATTTGGAATTCTGCTAGTATCTACATAATCGCCACACAACGAATCTATTCACTGGGTTTTCAGTGTTGGGCCTTTAGTGACGTTAGTCCTGACTAAAGTTACTACCATGACTAAAATAAGGAAGATTATCAAAACGAGACTAAAAGATGCCAAGCCATACTAATTGCATGCACGAGTGTGTAACTCTTTGGGTCATGCTTATTTGCGCAATTATTAAAAGCTAAGTACCTAAATAATAAATTAGAAACTCGGTTTGTATTATTCTGCCAGTGCATACGTACACATAGTGCTTCTGTATTTTGCAGTTCGTGGCAAGAAAAATTATTTTTATTTATAACTTATTATTTATTATCTTTTTAATACAAAACTTTAAAAAATGTTTTATATTTAATTTTGAATACAAAAGTCCTTCTAGACCTTTATTTTTTTTGTGGTAGTACAACAATTACACCATTTATATTGTAAAAATAAAGCAAGATAAAGTTTGTAACAATAGGACGTCATCCTCTGTTGTTTTGTTCACAAATGTGAACTGTACCTGTATTTTATTTTTATTTTATTATTTACTATGAATATTGTTTATTTTTGATTTGTAAGTGCAAAAATGTGATACAGATTTTATTTGAGTTACCTGTTAATTGTTAATTTTATTTATTAAGAATATATTTTATTTTTAAACTGATTCCTGGACTTGAGAATTATTGCATTTTTGTTATTGTTATATTTTTTCATATATCTAAATAAATATGGTATTTAAAAGTTATTTTTTTGTTGGTGATAAACTCTTTTATAATAACCGCCTTATAAAACAGATTATATCCGTCAGATATTAGATATGCTTACGGTAGGTATCGGTAATGGACAACCTAATGTAGGGAAGATTGGGGCAAGTTGTTGCAATGTTTAATCTTTTATTTATAAAATAGTACTTTATTGACAAAAACCAAAAGTAAAAATACCGTGTTAGCAACAGAACCATACAAAATATTGCATCATTTATGTAAAAACATCTATGTAAGCTAGTCTCGCCTATTCTTCCATGTATTTGCATGAAAAACAATATTGAAAAAATTAATATTAAATGTGCAAGATTTCAAGATAATTGGGATTTGAGAATTTACTTAATAAATTGTAATTGTACATTTACAAAAAAAAACTACCCACATGCATTAAATATAAAATGGGTGTTATTGATAATAAAATGGTTAACTTTTTTGAACACTCTGTATAAAATGTTGTTTTTATGTTTTCGTCATTGAGCCGTAATTGGGTGTATACCAATTATCATTACCAATTATATCCAGTAGTTTCTAAAGTACAAGGGAGACAAAAGAAAACATTCTGTATTATCAATGCTTTGTATTATTCGTAATTTTGGTCATTGGGCTTGCCGTACTGATGATTTGCGTCGAGTAAATAAATATAATAGCTTGCATAGTAATCAAAATAACTTAGCTAACTTCATTGGAAACTGTATACAAAAGATCTTTTGTAAAAAGTAACGTTTTTATCACTTTTACCGTGCCCGTTAGGAAATTATTAATAATAGCCGGTCCATGTGATTATTAAAGTGTTTCTAATCACATTGACCAAATGATGCGGTTATTATTAATAATAGCCGGTAATTATTAATACAAACCACATTTATCACTTTAACCGTAACATAAACATTTTAAAACTTAAAACTAGTATAGAGTTGTTAACAGTCACAGTACTACGTACACACTGATCGAAGGAAACCGACTATATCGAAGCCGGATTTCAATGGGTTTTTATGGAAGAAACGTGGTGATTTGTATGAAGAATCTTTCGAATAACAACAACAGATTGGCAAAGTTGAGGAATAGGCAAACCTTTCTCATAAAATGTCGGGCGACAGGAATCAAACCAAGACACATACAGGATGGGTCAAAAAGAACTAGATCACTGCTGGACACAACTGATCGTCACCTTCTACAGAGAATCAACAAATTCTCAAACAGGTTGGAAGGGACTACTATTAATTTAGAGATTAGAATAACCATATGCAACATAACAAAAATTACTAAACAAATGTCAATTTTACATGATCAAATTAAAGCAGTTTTACCGTTTCATGCTTTTTCAAAGTACAGTGATAATTTGCAGTTTGCATATAATAAATCCTTCGGTAAAGTAAAGGCTACAAATATAAAAAAGTTTAAAAAACTAGTAATTAATAAAAGGGAAACCACTATCGATGTTTTTAAAGGTAATGAAAGGTGGCTGGTAAATTTGTCCTCTGCTACCATACCTGCGGATGTTTTGAACTTCCTTTCTTTGGGTCCTAAATTTTGCTTGCCTAGTAGTAAAGATAATATTAATATAAGAAGGTTGCTGATGGAGGTGGAGGGTGTCCTTGCATGCTGTGAAAATACTAACAAGGATCTCACAAGAGCTAAAGTAACTAATATAATAACAAATTACTTAAAAACGAAAAAAGCCAACACACCAATTGATACCATTTTAGTTGATATGTGTGGAAAAACTAAGTCCTTTTTGAGGAGAAATCCTGACTTAATGGTGTTGAAGGCTGATAAAGGTTCCGTTACGGTAGTAATTGATGAAGAAACCTATATTAACAAAGCTCTTGAAATGCTAAATGATACTAGTACTTATGAAGAGATTATAATCCATAGTGCAGTAATATGTTTAATTAAATGAATAAAACAACTCTTCTTTGGTGCACGTGTTTAATGTTTACTTGGGACGCGTTTCGGACCTCAGGTCCATCATCAGCCGCCAAATAGTCTAGAAAATCGACGTCGACAAACAAAAGCAGTCATGCAGATATGTCAAAAGAGAATAAGTCAACATCTCAATAAAATACATGCGAGAGGAAAATTCCGCGGAGAGTCGAAAATACTGAACCCGACTTGTTGATAGCAGTGTTGCCTATTCCATTCCAACACTGCTATCAACAAGTCGGGTTCAGTATTTTCGACTCTCCGCGGAATTTTCCTCTCGCATGTATTTTATTGAGATGTTGACTTATTCTCTTTTGACATATCTGCATGACTGCTTTTGTTTGTCGACGTCGATTTTCTAGACTATTTGGCGGCTGATGATGGACCTGAGGTCCGAAACGCGTCCCAAGTAAACATTAAACACGTGCACCAAAGAAGAGTTGTTTTATTCATTTAATTAGTACTTATGAAGCCATTAGAAAAATCCTGTACAACTGCTTCAAACAAGAACTAACTACATTCTATCTACACTTAAAGAGAACAAACATATAACAACGGAAGACTTCAAACGGTTGAACATACATAATTCGGTCTTAAGCAAAGCCTATTTCTTACCAAAAGTTCATAAAGAAAATATACCTTTAAGGCCGATTATTTCAGCAATTAACTCAGCAACGTATGAAATGTCGAAATATATGTCTAATATATTAACGATCTCTTTAAGTGAAAGAACTAAGTATAATGTAAGGGATACCTTCGATTTTGTCAGAAATATTAGAAATATTAAAGTCCCAAATAATCATAAATTAATATCACTGGATATTATTAGCTTGTTTACCAATATTCCCGTGGAACTTGTTGTCGTTATTGTGACCGCAAAGTGGGACTTGATTAAGGTTAATTGTCATTTCACTCTTGATTCATTCCTAAAAGCTTTAAGGTTTATTTTCACAAACACGTACTTTACTTTTCAAAATCAAACCTACCGACAAAAGTTTGGCACACCAATGGGATCTCCCATTAGTCCCATTGTCGCAGTCATAGTCATGGATTTTATTTTGGATAATGTGATTCCCTTACTGGGCTTTAGGTTGCCTTTCATTTACAAATTTGTTGATGACATCGTCACGTGTCACGTGTGTTCCGCAGGATGGAGTGGAGCACATCTTGGACGCTTTTAATAACTTCAATACCCACATTCAGTTTACTGTGAAATCAGAGGATGATGGTTGCTTGCCTTTTTTAGATTGTAAAATGATACGTACTGTGAGCGGGGAATTGGCCACTGATTGGTACACTAAGCCAACATACCCAGGTAGATATATACACTTTTTTTTCTAACCACGGTTTCAGTCACAAAATTAATACTGTTTTAACAATGAAGAATAGAATCATAAAAATTTGTAATCCACCATTTCAGCCTTCAGCACTTAGTAAATTGAAAACAGTTTTTCTTAATAATGGGTTCCCGAATGATTTGCTGAATAAACTATTGTTTTCTACCAATGCTTATAGAAATCCGCTTGGCAACGATAATATTCCGCGGCCTGAAGCTGATAGAAGATATAAATGTTTAGCAATGATAACGGGTTTAACTCCAACTTTGAAGAAAATATTTCTACCCCTTCTCCCAGAACACACTAAATTAGTACTTCATTACCCGAACAAGGTTAATAACCTATTTAGTAGATTAAAAGATCAAGATCCGGACTGTTATAAGTCTAACCTAGTTTACTGTGTAGGGTGTTCTAATTGTCAGGCTAAATACGTGGGTGTGACCTCTCAGTGACTGAAGAATCGCGTTTCTTTACATAAGAGTGATTATCGCACGAATAAAACTAGATGTGCCTTGTCAATACATTGTATAGAAAATGACCATAGCTTTGACTTCACAAATATAGAGATTTTAGATGTAGAAAAAAATTATAATAACAGACTTTTCTTAGAAATGTACCACATTAACACAACTGCAAACACTGTACATTTTAGAAGCGACTTGGACGGCCTTAGTAATATATATTCCTTCATAATAGAGATTGATAAAAATAGATCACTCAGATAATAATTTAGATAATCTCATTTTTAAGTTAACGCCTCTCAGTATATTGTACAAGGGGAAGAAAAAATAACAGAAATCCGGCTTCATATAGTCGGTTTCCTTCGATAAGTGTGTACGTAGTACTGTGACTGTTAACAAGTCTATACTAGTTTTAAGTTTTAAAATGTTTATACTCCGAATTCGGAAATGGTTTTGCTGAAACTTAAAATTGCCATCTCTACTAACTTAGTTGTAAGTGAATTGTTTGATGTTCTTTTCGTACTTTGTTACCATGTGCTCATAATGTTTTTAGTATTGCCTGATGAAGACACAATAAAGCGTCGAAATATTGCAGTTAACAAAGAGTTAATCAATTGATTTTCCTGTGATCGTCCTACCCAACAAATTTATTTTTGGTTTTACCTTACATACGGTCGAAGAAAAGAAGATATTGTTAAGTCAATTACAATGGGTTTTTATCAAGATATCGAAGCAACGTATGGAAGAAACGTGGTGATATGTATGAAGAATCTTTCGAATAACAACATCAGATTGGCAAAGTTGAGGAATAGGCAAACCTTTCTTATAAAATGTACAGGGTGTCTCACGGAACTGGTACATTAGAAGTTTCTCATGTTCTACTATTTCTGGAAACTTGAAATTTTGGAACTAGAATTTACTCGATCTGAGCTCTTCAGCTAAAATATTCTCAAGTTAACTGTCACGTCCGGTCACCGGAAGTCGATATCAACTTTGTTATTTTAAATGGAATGATATAATTTTAATTTTATTTTTTGTTTCTACGTATCAAAACATATCATTTTTGATAATGTTTCCCTATATGTACCTAATAAATATCACCATTTTTGAGTTCTTTTGATTTTACTATTTTTTTGGTGATTTTCCCGGTTACGTTTAAAATTGAATATCTCGGTTATTATTGAAACTAGAAGATTCATGATTGGTGGTCCAAAACTAGAAACATAACCAAAAAGACGATGTTTAGGTCATCATGATATCTCATACAGGGTCTTCAAAATTTACAACACAATAATTGAATTTTTAAACGTAAAAAACTCATTTTTTCAAATAGAACACCCTGTATACCGATACGCCATTCGATCGGAAATCGTATTCCCTATCAATCAATATTAAGATTCCCTATATCTATCTTTAATAGTTTTTGAGATATTGTCAGTATAAAAGAATGCAAACTAAATACAAAACGATTTATTCTTTATTTATAGGAATGTAACAACTTTGGAACAGCAGGAAAATAGAAAAAAATTGATACGGTTTCTTAAATCTAAAATAATAGATTTGGGACAGCTAACTTAAATTAAAACTTAATTATGTTGTTCGAAATGCTGCCCGTTCTGTTCCAAACATTTTAAAACACTTCGCTGTACTACTGTCATTGTCGCTCTTCGGATTTCTTGTCGCTGAAGTCCATTAATGGCGGCTACTACTCTGTTAGTCAATTCTTCTCGAGTATTAACTGGTGTGGAATAGACCTGACTTTTCACATGACCCGGAAATAAAAGTCTAACGGTGTTAAATCTGGTGAGCTTGGTGCACACCGCCCGGGGTCTCCTATTGCCGAACCACCTGCCGTCACCTAACATCTGATTAAGTTGAATGATGCCACATGCGAAGAATGTGCCGGTGCACCGTCCATTTGATACAAGCAGTCGCGTGAAATATTGAGGGAAAGAGTATCGCAAAAATTGTTCACACATCCACGCAAAACCTCTAACTATCTATCAGTATTTAAATTTTCGTTGTAAATTTCTTATCTAATTTCGTCCCCATTATTAAATGGGAGTATTTAAAATGGATTTAAAGAAAAAGTAACAATATCTCAAAAACTATTAAAGATAGGTATAGGGAACCGTAATATTGATTGATAGGGAATAAAATTTCCTATCAAATGGCGTATCGGTATACAGGCTGTTCCATTTAAAAAAAATGAGTTTTTTACGTTTGAAAATTCAATTATTGAGTTGTAAATTTTGAACAGCCTGTATAAGGTACCATGAGGAACTAAACATCGGCGTATTTGCCTATGTTTCTAGTTTTGGACCATCAATCATCAAACTTCTTGTTTCGATAATAACCGAGGTATTCAGTTTTAAACGTCACCACGAAAATCGCCAAAAAATTAGTAAAACAGAAAAAACTCAAAAATGGTGATATTTAGGCATAGGCATAAGGGTTCCCTTATTAAAAACGATGTATTTTGATACGTAGAAACCAAAAATAAAATTTAAATTATATCATTCCGTTTAAAATAACAAACTTGATACCGACTTCCGGTGACCGGACGTGACAGTTAACTTGAGAATATTTTAGCCGAAGAGCTCAGATCGAGTAAATTCTAATTCCAAAATTTCATGTTTCCAGAAATAGTAGAACATGAGAAACTTCTAATGTACCAGTTCCGTGAGACACCCTGTATATGCAGGCTCCTGCAGCTCAGCTGCCGTCTTCTGTAGCTCAGTTACTAATTAAGCTAAGAGTTTGACATTTTGCAAGCTTACCCTGTACTTCAAGGTACATTTCAAGAAATTATTTTTGATTATACAGGGTGTCCCAAAAATGTGCAACGTCAACGTGATATATTTTTTTTAAATTGCATGCTATAAATTTTTTTACACATTTGGAAGCTTGTTTTGGTTGCCTACATACCACCAAAATTTTATTGAAATCGGTTGAGTGACTGCAGCGCAAAAAATAAAAACAAAAGAAAATTGATTTTGCATCGTTGGCTTTAAAAATCAATAAAAACTTCAAATTGCACCTCGTTAATAAAATTTTGCGACGTCCTTATTAAGTTAGATCTAGTAGTCTCGTTAACCAAGTGTCATTGATCCAAATTATACAGGCTGACCAAAATCTAGTGTCAAACTTGTCAAACTTCAAAGCGTGTTATTGTTCTTATTTTAAATTGGAAGCCATACATTTTTTTAGGTGAAACGAAGCAGAATTAAAAAATAAACATTGTTTCTAAATACAACCCCATCACAATTCCCAATATTTTAAAAGTTATTCGCCAAAAACTAATTTTTCAACGTTTCCAACGGCAATTGTAGGTAATAAATATCGTACGTGGCGTTGAAAAACAATTTATTTCATAAAATATAACACAGAGAAGTATTTTAGATTTGAGTGTACTTAATTAAGTAGTTGTTCGAAATGTCTTCCGTGCTCTTCGAGGCACAAACGATGACGAGTATGAAATGACCTCGCCACTGCTCTTAATAGGTCGGGCGTAATAGTTAGAAATGTATCTTTCTTGCATGTTTTCTGGTGTTGTTGGAGGTTCAGCATAAACGATGTCCTTAACGTAGCCCCACAGGAAGAAATCCAGTTTCGTTAAGTCCGGTGATCGAGGAGGCCACGGAACTGGTCCTCCTCTTCCAATCCACCGATTTGGGAAGATTTCGTTGAGCTGGTGCCTGACATGTAACGAGTAATGTGCTGGAGCTCCATCATGTTGCAGCCACATTTCCACCCTTACCGCTATAGGTAAATTTTTAAGTAAATTTGGCAATTGAACAACTACTTAATTAAGTACACTCAAATCTAAAATATTTCTCTGCGTTATATTTTATGAAATAAATTGTTTTTCAACGCCACGTACGATATTTATTACCTAGAGTTGCCGTTAGAAACGTTGATAAATTAGTTTTTGGCGAATAACTTTTAAAATGTTGGGAATTGTAATGGGGTTGTATTTAGAAACAATGTTTATTTTTTAATTCTGCATCGTTTCACCTAAAAAAATGTATGGGTTCCAATTTAAAATAAGAACAATAACACGCTTTGAAGTTTGACAAGTTTGACACTAGATTTTGGTCATCCTGTATAATTTGGATCAATGACACTTGGTTAACGAGACTACTAGATCTAACTTAATAAGGACGTCGCAAAATTTTATTAACGAGGTGCAATTTGTGGTTTTTATTGATTTTTAAGCCCAACGACGCAAAATAAATTTTTTTTTGTTTTTATTTATTTGCGCTGCAGTCACTCAACCGATTTCAATAAAATTTTTGTGGTATGTAGGCAACCATAACAGGCTTCCAAATGTGTAAAAAAATATATAACAAGCAATTTAAAAAAATATATTAGGTTGGCGTTGCACATTTTTGGGACACCCTGTATAATCAAAAATAATTTCTTGAAATGTACCTTGAAGTACAGGGTAAGCTTGCAAAATGTTAGCTTAAATTAGTAACTGAGCTACAGAAGACGGGAGCTGAGCTGCAGGACCCTGTATATATAGCGTAGTTCTTAAACTGCAAACCCCGGCATAGGGGCGCTTGCAATTTAAGAACCACTGTATTTAAGAAAAAGTGGACGATAAAATTGCGTAATCGTGACCGTTTTGCGGTAAAATGTTAGAAACCGTGAACGTGCGCGTTTGGGGTGATTTCTAGGGTTCCAAGCTCTAGTAAAATTTGCCAACGCCATAGAATATTGAAACTCAACACTTTCCGTGTTGGATCACAAAAAGACAACTGTATTGGATTTATAATATAATTTGAATGTACTAATGAGACCATTATTAAAAAAAAAATACCTGTTTTACCCTCAAAATGCGAAATTATGATTTTTTTTCAAAAGTGCGCGCTATATAATTATTGTGTTGAACTATACGTTAGTAATGGGGCATATGGACTTGGACATATGCCGGCTGTGGCTATGAGGTCCCATTTTGCAAACTCGTGGCATGCTCAGTGCTCACACAGGACACAGGGAACGTTGTTACTTGTTAGGGAGCGGTGTCATGTGTTCGACTGGCAGCTTATATCATTTAGTAGGCTATGGGGACGTACTTAAATCGAGGCAACACGGCTCGCATATGTAGATTTATATCCTTCTCAGAAATACGATCGCGCAATTATTGCTTCCCGCGCCCCGGAATAACGACGGCAATTTGTGTGGTTTTTTTTTCTTTCCCAAATATGAGAAGTATATCCGTTTTCGTGCTGCCATTATTTGGGACGGAATAGTACCGTATTATTCAATTGCGACATATTTATAGTTCAGTAATTCAGTAATGCCGTTGATTGTCAACGGTCAGTAATACCGTTGATCACGTTGATTGTCTACGGATGTCGATAATGGGTTAGTTGGGGCCATGATATCTAGAGGGCAGGGGTTTGAACAAGATTCATTCACAAATTATAGCGTTTTCGACTTATACACTTTTATGGACGCACTCACTGCGAACTGCACCGAGTCCGAGCATAAATATATAATAAAAAATCTGATGTGGCCAGGCACATGACTTTATCATACTATATATAAAATTAATAGTTTAACTGCATGAGATTCTATTTGAACGAGATCGGCTATGTCTACATTAAAATAAAACTAGCAGAACTAGACAGATATGTCGATTAAAGCTGCGTTCGGATAATGTACTCCGTTGACATCCGTTGTACTCCGTTGGGTGTAAAAAGTGTAAAAACTTGGGTGTACAGTCATGGAAATAAGTAAGTTCGTATCGCTATCGCAGGATTTGAAAATAGTATGTCGGTTATATATTAGTGTACTGTGCTACCTCGACCCGGCCCCATCGCAAAAAGTTGTCCGTCACGAGGTGGTTTTATCGAATGTAACGGGATTTAGTTTATTTTTAGCGTGTCCGACCTTTTCGTTAATGTGATATCTTCATTGCAATGTAATAAATGAAATATGATCACTACAGTTAAGTTTACGGGTAGGTAATGCATTTAATTAAATATAGAATTACTTTTATAATAATATTAATAAACATGTTTGATAATATGATACGAAAAGCTCATTTTAAGATATTGCGTAATATCATGACACATTATATAAATTTATGTTAACTAATACACATATTAGTTACGCAAGTAAATGCCTTTGCCCAGCAGTAGGATGGCGGGCTTAAGTAAGTAAGTAAGTAAATGCGCAAATCAACTTGATGCCAAGGATTATCACTAAATATAGACTAGGTATTTCAGAATTGTAATATTAAAACATATTCACTAAATGTAAATAAATTCTCTAAATTTAATTTAAATTTACATTTAGGACGAGCATTATTTTTTATGAAGGACAATGGAAATTTTATATCTGTATTTACTTTACAGCAGTTAATGTTCAATTATCTTTCATGACATCTAATACATGCTTGACAACCAAAATAATTTAAATTATAGCAATATATACAGGTACAAAATTTTACTTATAATTAATAATTTTTTATTGTTGTAATATGTATTTATTGTGTTTCATTTTTGGTTTTGCATTGTTTGATAACTAATTAATTTTTTATTTTTCTTTTTTTGTTAATATTTCAAAGAGCTCTACAGAAGTTTTATTGTAATATAGTTCCAGTTCAATAAGCACACATTTTTCATTTACTATATATTAGCTGGAACATTATTGGAAATTTTATTTCTTAATTTGTTTTCTAAATAAATTAAGAGGCGTGCATTAACAACGATAATAAGTTAAAAGTAACATTTTGACATATGAATTGTTTACTGTAAGGTTAGCTAAAATGCATATACATTAAAAATGAAGGTCTTTTTAATTTCCAAAAATGTTTTTCCTCGAATAATCAGGGTACTTCCTTCGAGTAGTCCATTGAATGACTTTGACATGTACGTTTACTTTGATCATTAGGTCAATATTATTTTCGGTTTCCTTGCTTCTAACAACATTTGTACGCTACGAATTTCGACAAAATATCAAGTATTTGGTATCATTGTAATCGGAAAGATGTTATCTATCGAATAATCAGGGTGTGGCCATTGGATACCCGTGAAAAAAAAGACTCAGCCCAAAAACCAATTAAATCACGCTAGAGGGCGCCAGTAATGCAATGTCGACTAAAGTCGATTTAGTTAGTGTTTATTTGACAATTTTCGACTTTTTTCACCAATTCATAGCCACCTAGATTAATACACAAAATAAGTTATTTTTGCGTTGCCTTGGTGATAAAAATTGACGATCAATATGTTTTTGTGTTCAGAATGACATCCTGATTGAAAATATCACACAAAGAGTATAGGGTGCCATTTAAAATGTCAATGATGACGGCATTTCCGGAAAAAGTGGAAGTCATATTAACCTCAAGAGTATCCCAAAGAATGGCATTTTTGTCTCTTAACACTTTCCCAAATTCCACCCGGTATAGTAATACGCGCGCGCAGAGCGCTTGTATTACTATAGATACGCGCTTCCCCGCGTCGACCGCCTGATAAAAATTGACGATCGATATGTTTCTGTGTTCAGAATTTCATTCTGATTGAAAATATCACACAAAGAATATAGGGTGCCATTTAAATCTTAAATGATGACGTAATTTCCGGAAAAACCGGAAGACATTAGCCTCAAGAGTATCCTAAAGAATTGCATTTTTTCTCTATTAACACGTTCCCAAGTTTCATTCGTCCAGCTTTATAAACAAAAAGAATAAACGGGAGTACCTATGCCGTGGGTCACCCGGTATTTCCGCTAAAATCTCAATTTTTTTTTTGGCGCGGTTACAATACTTTATCATACTGCGTATGATAAAGTAAAAATCTGATGTGGCCAGGCACATGACTTTATCATACTATATATATATAGGAAAGCTGGTTAATCGACGGTAAGATATAAAGGAGAAAGGTATTTGTCGGGCAATTCCGTCATACGAAGATCGAAGATCGAAGAAGCAACCGTATACACGTGTTTCGCACTATTAGTCCTCATCAGTACGGTATAGCCAAGGAGCAAGATGGACACTCAATGGAAAAACACTCAAATGGTTCCCTACAGGGGGTGACCAATGTCGCCAATTTGGTGCTTCAGTCCCAACATCGTCAGGATTCGAAGACAAGAAGTGACGTCGTGCCGGAGGTGACTGGTACACCCCAGGTACACCATAGCCCATGGAAATTAAAGGAAAGCTGGTTAATCGACGGTAAGATATAAAGGAGAAAGGTATTTGTCGGGCAATTCCGTCATACGAAGATCGAAGATCGAAGAAGCAACCGTATACACGTGTTTCGGACTATTAGTCCTCATCAGTACGGTATAGCCAAGGAGCAAGATGGACACTCAATGGAAAAACACTCAAATGGTTCCCTACAGGGGGTGACCAATGTCGCCAATTTGGTGCTTCAGTCCCAACATCTTCAGGATTCGAAGACAAGAAGTGACGTCGTGCCGGAGGTGACTGGTACACCCCAGGTACACCATAGCCCATGGAAATTAAAGGAAAGCTGGTTAATCGACGGTAAGATATAAAGGAGAAAGGTATTTGTCGGGCAATTCCGTCATACGAAGATCGAAGAAGCAACCGTATACACGTGTTTCGGACTATTAGTCCTCATCAGTACGGTATAGCCAAGGAGCAAGATGGACACTCAATGGAAAAACACTCAAATGGTTCCCTACAGGGGGTGACCAATGTCGCCAATTTGGTGCTTCAGTCCCAACATCTTCAGGATTCGAAGACAAGAAGTGACGTCGTGCCGGAGGTGACTGGTACACCCCAGGTACACCATAGCCCATGGAAATTAAAGGAAAGTTGGTTAATCGACGGTAAGATATAAAGGAGAAAGGTATTTGTCGGGCAATTCCGTCCTACGAAGATCGAAGATCGAAGAAGCAACCGTATACACGTGTTTCGGAATATTAGTCCTCATCAGTACGGTATAGCCAAGGAGCAAGATGGACACCCAATGGAAAAACACTCAAATGGTTCCCTACAGGGGGTGACCAATGTCGCCAATTTGGTGCTTCAGTCCCAACATCTTCAGGATTCGAAGACAAGAAGTGACGTCGTGCCGGAGGTGACTGGTACACCCCAGGTACACCATAGCCCATGGAAATTAAAGGAAAGCTGGTTAATCGACGGTAAGATATAAAGGAGAAAGGTATTTGTCGGGCAATTCCGTCATCCGAAGATCGAAGATCGAAGAAGCAACCGTATACACGTGTTTCGGACTATTAGTCCTCATCAGTACGGTATAGCCAAGGAGCAAGATGGACACTCAATGGAAAAACACTCAAATGGTTCCCTACAGGGGGGGACCAATGTCGCCAATTTGGTGCTTCAGTCCCAACATCTTCAGGATTCGAAGACAAGAAGTGACGTCGTGCCGGAGGTGACTGGTACACCCCAGGTACACCATAGCCCATGGAAATTAAAGGAAAGCTGGTTAATCGACGGTAAGATATAAAGGAGAAAGGTATTTGTCGGGCAATTCCGTCATACGAAAATCGAAGATCGAAGAAGCAACCGTATACACGTGTTTCGGACTATTAGTCCTCATCAGTACGGTATAGCCAAGGAGCAAGATGGACACTCAATGGAAAAGCACTCAAATGGTTCCCTACAGGGGGTGACCAATGTCGCCAATTTGGTGCTTCAGTCCCAACATCTTCAGGATTCGAAGACAAGAAGTGACGTCGTGCCGGAGGTGACTGGTACACCCCAGGTACACCATAGCCCATGGAAATTAAAGGAAAGCTGGTTAATCGACGGTAAGATATAAAGGAGAAAGGTATTTGTCGGGCAATTCCGTCATACGAAGATCGAAGATCGAAGAAGCAACCGTATACACGTGTTTCGGACTATTAGTCCTCATCAGTACGGTATAGCCAAGGAGCAAGATGGACACTCAATGGAAAAACACTCAAATGGTTCCCTACAGGGGGTGACCAATGTCGCCAGCTTTCCTTTAATTTCCATTGGCTATGGTGTACCTGGGGTGTACCAGTCACCTCCGGCACGACGTCACTTCTTGTCTTCGAATCCTGAAGATGTTGGGACTGAAGCACCAAATTGGCGACATTGGTCACCCCCTGTAGGGAACCATTTGAGTGTTTTTCCATTGAGTGTCCATCTTGCTCCTTGGCTATACCGTACTGATGAGGACTAATAGTCCGAAACACGTGTATACGGTTGCTTCTTCGATCTTCGATCTTCGTATGACGGAATTGCCCGACAAATACCTTTCTCCTTTATATCTTACCGTCGATTAACCAGCTTTCCTTTAATTTCCATGGGCTATGGTGTACCTGGGGTGTACCAGTCACCTCCGGCACGACGTCACTTCTTGTCTTCGAATCCTGAAGATGTTGGGACTGAAGCACCAAATTGGCGACATTGGTCACCCCCTATAGGGAACAATTTGAGTGTTTTTCCATTGAGTGTCCATCTTGCTCATTGGCTATACCGTACTGATGAGGACTAATAGTCCGTAACACGTGTATACGTTGCTTCTTCGATCTTCGATCTTCGTATGACGGAATTGCCCGACAAATACCTTTCTCCTTTATATCTTACCGTCGATTAACCAGCTTTCCTTTAATTTCCATGGGCTATGGTGTAGCTGGGGTGTACCAGTCACCTCCGGCACGACGTCACTTCTTGTCTTCGAATCCTGAAGATGTTGGGACTGAAGCACCAAATTGGCGACATTGGTCACCCCCTGTAGGGAACCATTTGAGTGTTTTTCCATTGAGTGTCCATCTTGCTCCTTGGCTATACCGTACTGATGAGGACTAATAGTCCGAAACACGTGTATACGGTTGCTTCTTCGATCTTCGATCTTCGTATGACGGAATTGCCCGACAAATACCTTTCTCCTTTATATCTTACCGTCGATTAACCAGCTTTCCTTTAATTTCCATGGGCTATGGTGTACCTGGGGTGTACCAGTCACCTCCGGCACGACGTCACTTCTTGTCTTCGAATCCTGAAGATGTTGGGACTGAAGCGCCAAATTGGCGACATTGGTCACCCCCTGTAGGGAACCATTTGAGTGTTTTTCCATTGAGTGTCCATCTTGCTCCTTGGCTATACCGTACTGATGAGGACTAATAGTCCGAAACACGTGTATACGGTTGCTTCTTCGATCTTCGATCTTCGTATGACGGAATTGCCCGACAAATACCTTTCTCCTTTATATCTTACCGTCGATTAACCAGCTTTCCTTTAATTTCCATGGGCTATGGTGTACCTGGGGTGTACCAGTCACCTCCGGCACGACGTCACTTCTTGTCTTCGAATCCTGAAGATGTTGGGACTGAAGCACCAAATTGGCGACATTGGTCACCCCCTGTAGGGAACCATTTGAGTGTTTTTCCATTGAGTGTCCATCTTGCTCCTTGGCTATACCGTACTGATGAGGACTAATAGTCCGAAACACGTGTATACGGTTGCTTCTTCGATCTTCGATCTTCGTATGACGGAATTGCCCGACAAATACCTTTCTCCTTTATATCTTACCGTCGATTAACCAGCTTTCCTTTAATTTCCATGGGCTATGGTGTACCTGGGGTGTACCAGTCACCTCCGGCACGACGTCACTTCTTGTCTTCGAATCCTGAAGATGTTGGGACTGAAGCACCAAATTGGCGACATTGGTCACCCCCTGTAGGGAACCATTTGAGTGTTTTTCCATTGAGTGTCCATCTTGCTCCTTGGCTATACCGTACGGATGAGGACTAATAGTCCGAAACACGTGTATACGGTTGCTTCTTCGATCTTCGATCTTCGTATGACGGAATTGCCCGACAAATACCTTTCTCCTTTATATATATATATATATATATATATATATATATATATATATATATACATATATAAATATATATATATATATATATATATATATATATATATAATATATATATATATATGTGCCTTGTTACGGCACCGAATTGCGAACTTCAGATCAAGACTCGGCCATTCCAATAATCACCTCGTCAAAGTTGTATTACGCTCTGATCTGCACTACAGAAAGTCCATTAGACGGCACTGGGCATCCACATTACACCTTCTTTGAAGAATATATTTTGTTTTTCTCTTTCAATATCTACTTTGTTTGTGAAATTTTTTGAATTTCAATATTTTGGTTTATTATTATTATTTGTATATGGCAATACTTGCTGAAATAAAGAAAAAAGAATTATAACCCCTACGAGGTTTCAGGTTATGGCGCGGGTTGGTGCTGCACTTCTTATAATATATGCGAGCTTGGAAACGACGCCGAATTGACACTAATTAGCAGCGCGCAGGCGCGGATGGACGGTTTACCGTGTTATCATAGTATAATTACTATACGAACTATATTATTACTAAACAAGGTAATTATGCTACCAAATAGCGTACATTTACAGTGGATTTTTACTGTTCGTACGGTATATTCAGAGTGCAAACGTTAAAACTACTGTTTCCTTGTAATAGTACATAGATGCTTGGAAATTTACCCTTAAAGGAACGTAAATATAGACTTACAATGGTTACATAGTAAAATTTTTACAAACACCTATAGTATTTTTACCGATACTTTTTTCAGTGTATTGCTTACCTTGGTAGCGA
Source organism: Aphodius sticticus (assembly GCA_963966075.1). Taxonomy (NCBI): domain Eukaryota; kingdom Metazoa; phylum Arthropoda; class Insecta; order Coleoptera; family Scarabaeidae; genus Aphodius; species Aphodius sticticus. The sequence goes on along the minus strand of OZ014507.1, from coordinate 46,103,061 downwards.
TCTCACTTTTTTTGTCATTGTTTAGATTTTGAATCCCACAATTATATTAGTAGTTGGTAGTTGTTTTCTTTGGTATTCAATCGAAAAATTTGGACCAAGGCTTATAATATTGGTTATTTCATCAGGTAGTTCAGTTCCTGACAGATTCGTTATCCATTCCTTATTGTTGACCTATGCGGTAGTACTTAGTTGTTTGTTTTGAAGACTTTCGATCTTCAGCCTTTGTGTTTCTTTGACTTCATTGTTTTTCCGTTGAATTTTTTGTGCGAATTTCTCAAGGTATTCCTGGATTACTTGTCGTTCTGGTATTTCGAGCAATTCATTTTCCTTTATTGTGATTGTACGTGTTAGTTGTTTTATCTTCTTTGTGACATATGTGAGAAGCAACTGGATTGTAGATCTTTGGAAAGTTTGGACATTGTTTATAAACCTTTGTTTAAGATGGTGCTGTTCAAATTCGATGTGTTTGTGGTTGAACTGAAGAAAAGTTGGTGTTAGTCCCAATGTTTTTGTCCTTAACAAAAATATACGCTGATTTTTCGCTTTCATTAATTTTTCTTTGCACTTCATTAGCTTCTTCATCATTATATAATACTGCGTATGATAAAGTAATAAACGGGAGTACCTATGGCGTGGGTCACCCGGTAGAGTGTGGTTCTTAAACTGAACATCCCTATAATGGGGCTCTTGCAATTTAAGAATCACTGTCTTTAGGAAAACAATTGAATTTACCTTTTTTGTGCAACACTGTATAAGGATTAATTTTATACAGATGCTAAAATTGCGAAATCATATCCCTTTTTCATCTGTGCAATTTTAACCTGTAATTTCAATCATATCACAGACTAAATCATATGACAAATCGTATGCGATTTTTCGTTTTACACTATGCAAATTTTATATAGGTTATATGAAAAAATCGCATGGTTTAAAATAAGGAGGCTTTTCGCGAGAAAGTAGCGATTGATGGATACTTTGAGTGTGGACAACCCAGGCGTTGTCCGATGATTAGTTTTTGCACAATTGCGATTTGAATATGTGTATGCAATATGATTCGGCGAGCCTGGATGCGTCGGAGGTGGTCCGATTTTAATTTTTTTACGTATTTTGAAAGTAGTGTGCTACAAAACGTCTAATCTGATTTTGCGTTAAAATGTTGCGAAATAGGTGAAAAATGCTTGCAAACATGACCGAAAACTGCCGCGCGCTCCACACCGGTCGAGTAGTGGGGGTAGGCGGTCGACGCGGGGAAGCGCGTATCTATAGTAATACAAGCGCTCTGCGCGCGCGTATTACTATACCGGGTGGAATTTGGGATGTGTCATGTGCCTGGCCACATCAGATTTTTACTTTATCATACGCAGTATGATAAAGTATTGTAACCGCGCCAAAAAAGAAATTGAGATTTTAGCGGAAATACCGGGTGACCCACGGCATAGGTACTCCCGTTTATTCTTTTTGTTTATAAAGCTGGACGAATGAAACTTGGGAACGTGTTAAGAGACAAAAAATGCCATTCTTTGGGATACTCGTGAGGTTAATATGACTTCCGCTTTTTCCGGAAATGCCGTCATCATTGAAATTTTAAATGGCACCCTATACTCTTTGTGTGATATTTTCAATCAGGATGTCATTCTGAACACAAAAACATATTGATCGTCAATTTTTATCACCAAGGCAACGCAAAAATAACTTTTTTTGTGTATTAATCTAGGTGGCTATGAATTAGTGAAAAAAGTCGAAAATTGTCAAATAAACACTAACTAAATAGATTTTTGCCGACATTGCATTACTGGCGCCCTCTAGCGTGATTTAATTAGTTTTTGGCCAGTGAGTCATTTTTTTTTTCACGGGTACCCAATGGCCACACCCTGATTATTCGATAGAAAACATCTTTCCGATTACAATGATACCAAACATTTGATATGTTGTTGAAATTGGTAGCGTACAAATGTTGTTAGAAGCAAGGACATCGAAAAAAAAATATTGACCTAATGATCAAAGTCAGCGTACAAGTCAGTCACACAATGGACTACTCGAAGGAAGTACCCTGATTATTCGAGGAAAAGCACTTTTCCGACACAATGATACCAAATGCTTGATATTTTGCTTGTAATCGTAGCGTCAAGGTCAATATTTTTTTTTTCGATTTCCTTCTAACAACAAAACGGTTAAAAACGCTACAATGTTAACAAAATATCAAGTGTTTGGTATCATTGTAATTGGAAAGATGTTTTCTATCGAATAATCAGGGTGTGGCCATTGGGTATCTACCCGTGAAAAAAATGACTCACTGGCCAAAAACCAATTAAATCACGCTAGAGGGCGCCAGTAATGCAATGTCGGCCAAAATCGATTTAGTTGGTGTTTATTTGACAATTTTCAACTATTTTCACCAGTTCATAGCCACCTAGATTAGTACACAAACAAGTTATTTTTGCGTTGCCTTGGTGATAAAAATTGACGATCGATATGTTTTTGTGTTCAGAATGACATCCTGATTGAAAATATCACACAAAAAATATAGGGTGCCATTTAAAATTTCAATGATGACGCCTTTTCCGTAAAAACCGGAAGTCATATTAACCTCAAGAGTATTCCAAAGAATGGCATTTTTTGTCTATTGACACTTTCCCAAATTTCATTCGGCCAGCTTTATAAACTAAAAAAATAAATGGGAGTACCTATGGCGTGGGTCACCCGGTATATACGTTTCCCCTCTAATCGCACACTACCCTCACCACCAGGGCTGTGGAGTCGGTAAAAAATTTGTCGACTCCGACTCCAGATAATTTTGGTAGTCCGACTCCGACTCCAACTCCGACTCCGGCAAAATTTTATTTGTTTCCAGCGAATTTAATGGCAAAAAAATTAAATCTGACATAATCTAATTGTAAATAAAATCAAAAAGGCCTGTTGATCGGACCACAAAGTTATGGCCATATTTAAAAAGGACGCTTCTTTATATTTTTTCAAAATATCTCTGAAATCATTAGAACTTCAACTGTTTTCTCATTAGAGAGCACATAATTCTGAACTATTGTGTCACTTGAACCGATGTTCTATATTTAATAATAACAAAAGTATAGTACAACAAAACCACTGTATATGTAGTACAAAATAAAATTTATTTCAATGAATACAACATTAAGTGCAAAATAAGCTGAAAATAATCTCAACTCTTACTTCTGTTAGTGGTAATGACGTCACAATTCTGGCTGCAATGCGTATGGCTTGCACACATGGATATTCCGACATTCAACTTAAGGAAGAGTTTAAGTCGGAAATGCAGTTATAATGTTTAATCGGCTATTATACATATATTATGCATGTTTAAGTTTATGCATTAAAAATTACGTTAGAGTGAAGTTTGTACCTTTGCTAATAACAATATATCTGGCTCATTTCTGTCAAGTGTAGGTGACGAAATCTGCGAATATCGGTGATTTTTAGTTGATCGCAAGAAGACTACGACATAGCCACCAATAATCTTAAAAGCCGTAACCTACACTCACACAGAATCAGTAACAATTTAAAATCTCTACATATTTTGTTAAATACAAAGGGATGTCATTATACCATATGTCATTATACCATAATATTGTATAATCCAGGGTGATACGTTTGATAAATTTGTTCATGTGCCGGAAAAAGATTCAATTTCGGTTAAACGTTTAAAGTTATCAAACATTAAAGCTAAAATTGCAAAGTTTTGCTAGTAAAGCATTATCTTTTACATTCAGATATTGGGACAAATAAAAATGAAAAAAATGTTGAGAGTGATAATACGACTGTGATACCATCACGTTGTTTCTTCTAGTACAAAAGGTGTAGGAAAATTATTTTCTTTTTAAAATTGCAAGGGAATATCATTAAAATACCTTTTGCAATATTTAATGAATTGTTCAGCTGTTCTTTGTGGCTGAACGAATAGGAGCAAATGCTCGTAATTTTGATGAATAAGGAAACCCACACGTGGCGCTTCACTTTGGAAAGTTCTAATTCGTCTATAAGTATGCATCGAAGACCGATTTTTTTTTATTTGTAGATGATCTAGCTATCATAATTAGCAAATTGAAGTTGGTTATTGGAAATGGGAAATACATAAACTATATATGCGACGCGGCAAGCGACTCACAATAATCATTTTGCTAATTATCACTCACCACGGACCTGTGTGTTTTGTAGTTAAACTATATCTACTTTGTAAAAGACCTAATAATGTTTAGTAAATCGTTTCCTATCTATTGAGGCAACGGTCATCTCGCATGTCTTTTTCTACATTATTTAAACATGGACCCGGAGTCGGAGTCGGTACATTTTTCCGACTCCGACTCTATATATGTCTGAACTCCGACTCCGACTCCACGACTCCGACTCCACAGCCCTGCTCATCACTCGACCACTCTAGCGGGCGCGGGCGTTTTCGCTCATGTTTTCAGTAGTTTATTACCCACTAATAAATAATAATTGTCTTATCTAAAAATCAGAATAGACGTTTTGTTGCTGTTCACGTCTATACTCTGTCCGCCGAAACTTTGCAGTATTAGCCTGGATAGGGATCGGAAATTCACGCTGTTGATTGGTGCAAACGGCAGGCAGATTCATACTACCGCAAATAAAATAGTAATAATTTGACGTTTGTTTGATTATTCTTTAACATGGCTGAACTGGACGAACAGCGTGATGACATCCGAGGCCTAGTGGTTGTTGGTGTTGATTAGTTTATCAATGAAGCTGCCGCAGGGCCAGCGCCTGCGGTGATTGAAAATGTTGGTGATATATACAACATCGTCAGGGCAAACCACTTAGTCGAGGAGAAAAGACGCTTCTATACAACATTTTTCTCATCATAATGAGGGTGTATCACAAACAGAGAGTGTATGTTTAGCGTAATTCTTTTATTATGGCAATGCCTATTTATATAAAAGACAAGCAAAGCGGATTTTCCCAAAATTGCTAGAGTTACTATACATTTTTTTTCGAATTTTTACCTATACTAAACGTTCAACCTTTAAATCGATGACATAAATGTAATTAGAAAAGTGTGTATGTGTACTATAGTTACTGTGTTACTATATAGTCACCGTGCTGGCCAGTGTATATCTGGCTTGCCAAATCCCGCCCACCACTGCAAAGTTTTACTGAACAGAGTATAGTTTCCAAATCCGTTTTTTAAATTGCAATCGGACGACCACAAACACAAAATATTACCAAAAAAAAATTCAAACGAGGATTGTGCGAAAACTATTACTCCAACCGAATCCAGGTTTGGCACACTTGAAGTACATGTGAATAGCTACCACTGTGCAAAGTTTCAGTTGTTAATAAATAACAAAAAAAACTAAATTTTCCGGTTTTTCCAGCTTTTCTCAGGTTCTAATTATCCGATCGGATCGTTTGACCTGTTATTCTCTTCGTAGTTTAATTCTCTACAGTTCCGTTGCACCATTAAGATTGCTTCAATAGTTTTCTTTTTACAGTAAAAAAAGTTTTAAAAAACGCGATTTGTTGTTGATAATTGTTTATAAAAAATTAAAAAATTGTATTTTCGAGTAGGAAACATAGCGGGAATATACTACGGACTCTCCTGCACAGGATGGTACAGGCGGCTTCCTGCTAGTCTTTATGTCAAAATCAATCATTTGTAGCTCTATTGCTTGGTCTAGACCAGGGCTTCTCAAACTGCTTGCGCTGTCCTTCTCCCGCTCTCGACTGTCGCATAATTGCGTCTCGCGCCAAGAGGGTCGCGATCCACACTTTGAGAAGCCCGGGTCTAGACTCTAGTGACTTATGGGACTATACGACGGGCCGACCGTCGTATAGTCCCATAAGCACAGGCCCGGACAAATTATAATTCTTTTTCTGTAATATTGCAGACAGTGCAACATAGCACATATTAACTATATTAGTTTAACTAAAGAAAGTGAAAATATATAATAAACAAAAAAATACTCTAGATTTAGGTTATAACAAATAATGTAAAATAAATCTTATAAGTAACATAAATATGAATATGAATATAAACAAAATAAGTATTATACATTTTGTAACCTACTGGTCATTAAATAAAACCATTTTATTATTTTGATGTCGAATGCTCGCGGATTTATTTATTTTGGTTTTTCTGATGTAAAACATTCGAATATGTGTGTACCTATTTATATTCGTTTTAATTAATAATATTCTGTGACTATCGAACACATCTTGATCGAAACTATATTTTACGAAACTTGATATTTGATGAGATTTGGTGATGTTCTGTCTATACATATGTCCGTAAAATGCTTCGAACAGACAACACTGGACTTTGTCGGCTTCATAATTCCTGCTGGGCAGGAATCTTTGGACACCTACATTTAATTGTAAATGTTCATTATCATTTCACTGACATCTAACGTCACTTACCGATGAAACGTAATTCCCGCTGATTTATTACAGCCAGGACCCTTTCTGCTGCGACAGCTTCTTACATCACATACTGCCATGGTAATTAGTTATAAAAAAATACTTATAACGTACTAGAACCACTTAAACCTATATAATGTATCGGCTTGTCAATTTGACGTTATGGGACTAACCGACGGTATGATTTGACATAAAGTGATCCCAATTTTAAACTCATATGACTCCTCTTTTATTTTAGCTTTGTTCGTTGGGTCTGTCAAAGTAGCTTAGAGCAACTTAGAGTAGGCGTATGGTGTTCGTTCGGCATTTGTATTCTGTTCGTTGGAATTCGATCAAGTTCTGGTAGCGTAACCTAAGCAGCTTGGAGCAGTTTTTCTTTACCCTGCTCAATAGTAGGAGTGTATTTAGAGCAGCTTAGAGCATGTTGTAATTAGTTTGTAATTTGACAACACGCTATTGCAATATGTCAGTACTATACCGATCATCATCGCTTATCATGCACTATACATCGACTAAATACATCAATGAATACTGATACTGCCGCGCTAAGCAAGAAGGTCGTATCTGACAATTTGTTAGCACTTTACCTTTTCCGATCAAAACTAAAGATGGAATGATGGATTAATCTATTAAAGCTAAAATAAAGAAGAATATTTCAAAGAATTCGCAAAAGCATATTGTAGTATAGGTTCCATATTCCAGGCATTATTCTAATGTTTTAATATTTTTTAATTATCTATAAGCATAGTGTTTTTTAAAATATATTTTACAAAATTATCATCGTACTCCAAATAAAGCAATAAAGTGGTAACGTGGTTTCTATATCTGTCTGTAGGTTCAGGTTCCCCAGCGAAGAGGGTTGATTGCAGGAGGGAGGGGGTGTTGCAAGAGCAAAATAGATATTTGCTTTTTGCAGTTCTTTATTACTAATTTTCTCAAAAATTAGACTCAATTCAGAATTTCTGCCTTCAGATTTATATTCATATTATTAACGAATACCAATCTTTGCTAGACATAAAGTTAATTGAGATTTTTTCTAGGTTAATAACTGTGATATGTAAATTTATTAAAGTGAAACACAAAAATGTTTCTATTTGTTTTTTAATGTGGTATTCTGGATTTTGAACCGCTTGGGGTACGAGGTGATATGTATTGATAGATCAAGTCTCACAGCAATTCAGTTTGGATATAAAAGCAGCATTTAAGAGAGTCCTGCATAAAAAGCACCCTTATACGTAGTATGTAAAAAAAAATAAATAAAAAATGTATCAAAATTTATCAGGCAAGCATATTTTATTAAATCTAGTCAATATCAAGATCTAATCTGTTGCTTACCGAGCTCTCAAAAGGAAAATTTAACAAGTATTTGTCCTTCCATTTTACAAGTTGTTTTATACTTAACCACGAATATATACTTCAACTATGACAAGCCAAATTGCGTTCGTTCGGTTCTGCCAATTCTGCTCCAAGTAGCTCTCACTTTACTCTAAGCTGCTCGTGACGTCAATCTGCCCTAACTTGAGTAATGTCTAGTGAACCCAACGAACAAAGGTTGAATCAATTTAACTTTGCGTGTTGTCAAAAGTGACATGCGGTAGTTACGATATGATTAAATGCATTCCCACTCTTTCTACGGCATGACAAACTATTGAGCAACAATTTTTTTACTGAAGTCCCCGAAAAAATAATGAGCAATTTGGATGTCACACACAACTTAGATCCAATGGATTTAATGCCAAATCTAACTAAAAATTTCGAGCCCTTCTGCTTTAGGGACATAACCTACATTGAAATGAGAGGCATTATAACGAGTTTAAAAAACAACACATCCTCTGACTACTATGGTTTAACAAATAATATGATCAAATACGTTAAGAACATTTTAATCATTCCCTTGACTAACTTGTTAAATCGAGCTCTTAGAAATTCTATCTTTCCTAAGGCTTTTAAGTTGTCTCGTGTCATACCGATATTTAAAAAAGGCGATTCTTCTAATATGTCGAATTATCGGCCCATCTCAATAATCCCTTTATTCGGAAAAGTGCTTGAAATTGCTATGAAAAAACAGATAGAAAAATATTTCGAAGGGTATGATCTTTTTTATGAAAACCAATTTGGTTTCAGAACAGGTAAATTAACTACTTCAGCTCTAATAAAACTTTTGGACAGTATTAACCAGGCCATGAATGATGGTTTATACACCAGCACACTGTTCTGAGATCTATCGAAAGCATTCGATTGTGTCTCACATGACCTTTTAATAAAAAAGCTCAAGTTTTACAATTTTAGTCATCTGTAAACAAAAGTCTGAACTACGCCACATCAAGTCCGGCGTTTTTCAAGGATCGGTAATGGGTCCCATTTTTTTTCTTATATTTGTCAATGACGTTGGGCAACATATTGCGGAGGGGGGTTTGATTTTGTTTGCTGATGATACTACTTCAATGAATTTTGGCGATACTCTCGAGTCGGTTCTGATGGGGACGTCGCGGATCCGGGGAGACCTTGAACAATGGTTCAGCTCAAATAAGCTCTCCTTAAACAGAGACAAGACCCAGACTATGTTGTCTGCAACACGCTCAATTACTGGCCATGAAAACCCTGAAAAAGTCAAATTACTGGGTGTTGTACTAGATCCCGGACTGACATGGTTTCACCATTGCAACATGGTGGCAAAAAAATGTCCTCTTTAGTATTTCTTTTCCGTAACCTGGTGTCGACTGTCTCCCGTGAGGTATTGATTGCCGCGTATCATGGTCTCTTTGAGTCCGTGATGTCTTATAGTATTCTGGTGTGGGGTCACTCGGCATCGTCCAAAAGGATCTTTGGTTTGCAGCGAGGGGTAGTCCGAGTTTTGTGTGGCAGGCGTTACAGAGATGATACGAGACCGCTGTTCAAAGAACTAGGCATATTAACCTATCCAGTCTGTACATCTTAAATTGCTTATGTTACATCAAAGCAAATGTAAATCGTTACAATAACATCAGTAAGGTCCATTTTCATGAAACGCGTCATAATTTGAATATTTATCAGCCTTTCATTTTTTGCATTATTTCTTTGAAAGTTGCGGATGCATTAAAAGTAAGTCTAAGGGCAGTATTTAATATTAAAAATGCCAGGGAGGCAAACGAGTCATTTTGTACCAGAAGAAAATCTCGAACTCGGAGGAAACCAAAAACTTACGCTGCAAGTACGCTTGCATTACCATATTCTTCCTGTAGACAACATTTAGCAATATGCACATTACGCACACGCACACGCACACGCACACGCACACGCACACGCACACGCACACGCACACGCACACGCACACGCACACGCACACGCACACGCACACGCACACGCACACGCACACGCACACGCACACGCACACGCACACGCACACGCACACGCACACGCACACGCACACACACACACACACACACACACACACACACACACACACACACACGCGAGATTTTTTTTGCACCTTGGTCAAATATGTGCAGGGGACCCAAAAGGACATATTTTCGCTAAAATATCAAAAATCTTTTTCGGCTCGATTACAATACTTTATCATACGCAATATGATAAAGTTGAAAGGATTATTCATATTTACTAAAATAGTAATATTATTTATATACATATATTAGGTATAGCAAATGTTTACAAAATGTCATCCAAGTGATATCACTCATGAGCAACAGCGCAAAATTATTGTTTAATTACTAATTTTTACTTTTGCAATCATGGAAACAAACATCTTACAGTCTACCATTATAAATAGAATGTCATCACGTTGCATATAATATATATATTTTGTAAATGTTAATTCTTTTTTGTTTTTCAGACCGTGTCTGTCTCTTTGCTGCTGCATTATTCGCACCATCAAATATTTGTATTTATAGGTGAGCTATTATGTCTGACCGTCAGCGAGAAAGCACACAAAATCCTCTCTCAGCTTTTGACGGTTTTGAGCACCTTTACCGAATTCAGCTCATTTGAACGCCTCGTTATTACAGTCTAGATTTTGATACATTTGGTTGTTTTTCTCGTGGACGGTCACATATAAATACATATTAAATTAAGAAAAAATTGCTAGCATTACTTGTTTATACAGTCTTTTACGACAAGCTGCCATTAGATGTGTATGGTGAAGCAAATGAAATCAGGGATTAAAAATTTGAATTATGCTGTTGGATACGACCGTTTTAACTAAAATATTTTCAGTTTTTGGTTCCATTCGGTTTCACCGGAAATGTAATTTTCAAATGGAGCTATAAATTCGGGGTATATTTTATAGCATTTTTGAAACCGTAAAATTTTAGGTCAATTGTATGTTACATCCCATATAGGTACCTAACATGTGTTATTTTTGAGAATATGAATTTTTTCAATTATTTATAAGTTATTTGCTGTGGCCATTGGAAAAAAATTTTAGGCAAAATTATTATGAAATATTATCCACATTATTATTATGAAATATTATCCACACATCGGCAGTTGTTCTAAAAGTTATAGAGGGCGTTCAAATTATAAGATCAACGTTGAACTCGAGAAAAGTACTAAAAGTCGTTTTTTTCCCAAATGGTGACAATATGAATGAATTTTAGGATTCCTATACCTACCTATGCCTATGTCCTAAACCTACAATTTTCACTTACTCACATTGTTTTTTAAGCTTTATAATAGAAATTGTAAATATTGCCACATCTAGATTGCGTTGGAAAACAACTGAAATATTGAAAATTGAAGTCAGTTTGAAGATATGTGGGTTGCGCTTAATGGGCAATTCCACCGCTCTCCTCCGACTTAACGCCACTGTTTTTTTACATTTGGGGATCTATTAAAGACAAAATTGTTAGTAACTGATAAGGAGAACATGCAAGATAGAGTTCGAGCGGCAATTAATGGGTTATGTGGTAACTATAAGGAAAGTCGCACGAAACGGCAATATTTTCGAATTATGACTAAAATAGAAATAAGTAATTTTTGGAGTTTACTTAAACGATGTTCTTTTATTTTTAACTTTGTCTGTTTCATTGTTGCTACTCTTATAAGTGTATAGGGATTAATTTACTCAGAATGACTAAAGGCTGTAAATGTCCATTCGCACTATACCGAACTTCACGTCTCGGCGTTGATAGGCAACGTCACGTCAATATTGCTGAGTTCACAGATCACACTAACCGTCTCAATACAGCAACGTCACGTCAATAATGTTTAATGTTTAGCTAGTTTATTATAACAAATAACAATGATTGCACTAATTTTGACAAAGAATAGGCAACTGCTGTCACTAAAAGGAAAATAGCACCGAAAAATGTTCATCCTACACCTTATTTATTACTTTCTTAATAATTTCATTGCTTTTAGGTAGGTAGTTGTTTTTATTAATTGCCTAAGCAGTCAGTGATGATGCGGATGGTTAGGGGAGAGGGGGGGAGTGAAGGGTGGTGAATGCGTTTTGTTACATAATTACATATTTATATTTTTGTATAGGCCAAGGGTGGTGCGCGTGTCGGTTGTTCCCGCCCGACCGTCTGCATTTATTTATTTTTTTTATTTATTAGCGGTAGAATTGGTGATTTGTTGAATTTTAGCCATCGGGTTGGATAGTAAATGTTTATATTCTATATAATGTAGCTCCACCGAGTATTCAATAAACCTATTTATTATTAGTATAGGACATTTTACACAAAGTTGATCTAAAATTGTTCATAAGATTTCAAAATGCATTTATTTGATAAGGTTGCTTTTTAAAAAATTTATTTTTAGTACTTCTCTCGATTTTAACTTTGATGTTATTATTTGAACACCCTGTATAAATTTTCGGACAGCTATTTTACCGGACAACTTTTTCCAACGGTCTAAAAATAAAATAACGAATAATTGAAAGTAACCTTGCAGCTGTAATTTTGATTGAAAAAATTGAATATCTCAAAAGTAACACACATGCTAGGTACAGTATAGTATAATTTGAACACCCTGTATACACTTTTGAAGAACTCGAAGAACAATTTTACCGCACAACTTTTTCCAACGGTCTAAAAATAAAATAACAAATAATTGAAAGTAACCATGCAACTGCCAATTTTATTGAAAAAATTGAATATCTCTGAAATGACACATCGTTGGTATAGGGTATATAACATACTGGCTGCCCCGCGCTAGAAACAAAGTATATTAATGACTTTAAGAAATCAAAATACATAGACGTTTCTTCCATATATAAAAGTTGTAGATAATCGCTGTACTGCCAAAAAATATTTTTATACTGGTAGGCTGTCCCACAGCAACGTACCATCACAAACTTATGTTTTTTTTAATGGAACACTAGGTATATTATTGCAGTTGTTTATTAAGATTTTAATTCTAATTGTTTTCGCATCAACTTTCATTAGGTTATTCTCACCTGTTTCTTAGATATTGTGAAATTAATGTCAAAAACGTGCACTTTTAAAAAATACTATTATGAGATAACTAACAAGGATAAATAAACAAAAGAACTCATTTTGGATTTGGGAAGCGTTTGCGGAAACGCTTCGTTGTTGATCTACAGGGTGTTGAAATTTCAAGATTGCTACAAAAACCGCGCCATCCTAGTTTTAATTTTTAACAACTGGTGGCGAATAAAATGTCAAAATAAATACAAAGAAAAGGTTATCTAAATCAAGGCATACTAGACCAATTATTTAAAAAAAATTAATTTCATCTAGCGAAACACAGAAAAACTTTTATTTTTTTCTCGATAACGGTGGTAAATACGAAAAAACTACAAGAGATTAGAATGCTTTAGAACAAAACAAAAAATGCATTTTGTATTTTAGAATCTACCAGCGGCGCACCGAAAAATGTTCATGGGGAGAAAAGGGGGCATGACCCCTGAAAAAGTATCTCCCTGTAGATCGTTGGCTATGTGTTGGCGATGAGGAATAGGGTAGTACGCATCAGCGACGTCTCTCTTGTGGACGCGAACCTGAAAAAGTTAAGCAACAAGTTCTGCAATAATGGGTACCCTAAATCGCTAATTCAAAGACTCATTTATAACACCCCCTTTAATGAGCAGGCCACTGATGACGGGTGTAGCAGGCCAAGTGTGAGATACAAAAAACTGACTATGGTTAGCAAATTTGTCCACCAAGCTGGTGAATATTTTTAGTAACGACACTTTTCGTGTAGTCTTGAGCAATGTCAAAACTGTTGGTGGTATTTTTTCTAACACAAAAGATAAAAGTCCGCAGCCTCTGCAATCTAATGTTATATATTGCATTCCCTGTGGGGGCTGTTCCTTAAAATATTATGGCCAAACTAGCCAATGGCTTAAATCACGGTTGGCATTGCATAAAAGCGACACAAAATTAAAAAAGAAAAATTTCGCAGTCGCTTTGCACAGCGCTGACAGTAACCACGTTATAAAGTTTGAACATACTGAGGTCATTTTCCGTGAAAACAACTACAGATCAAGATTGTTTTTGGAAATGTTTCATATTCAACGTAACATCACCGATTGTTTGAACTTTAAATCAGACACTAGCCAATTAAGTAGTATCTATTCTTTTCTCATTAACTATAATTTTAAAAATTGGCGCGAGTCGGTTCGTGCTGGCGTTGGCATCCCTGCTAGTTTGGAGTAACATTTCGCTAAAACTTCATGTTTGTTTTCATAGCTGTTCTTTGTAAAAATGGTGACATGTCGTTCCAATTATTGTTAAATTATTTTGATGTAATTGTGGATATGATTTGCCTTGTGAACGTGTAAATGTGTTTTGTGCTGGGCCTCTTCGTCGGTGAAGATAATTTCTTTGTCCGTGCCAACTTCGCAGAACTCTGGTTGTAAGTGTTAATATCATTGTTCATTACTGTTAGAAGTCAGGATTTTTGTTTCTTTTAGCCTGTTCCTGATGATGCTTTTATAATAGAGCGAAAATTAGAACATAGAAAAAAGGAGTTACCTTATTTCGCCCAAGACCAAAAATTCCCAATAATTGAAGTTACTTTATATATATATATATATATATATATATATATATATATAAAGGATGTTAATTCTTGCAGGAACCTGCATATATTTATATATATATATAGTATTTGATGATTTATATATTTTTCAACAATATTAAATCAAATTAGTTAGCCTTATCAAAATATTAGACGCCATAAATAAGAGATGGCACTTGTTGGATGACATTGCATTCCTACCAAAAATCGAATTTTTAGAAGCAGTGGAAATCACACTGACACACACATATTTCCAATACAAAGAAAAATTTTATAAACAAATTTTCGGTTGTGCAATGGGCTCTCCAGTGTCAAGTGTTGTCGCACAAATAGTTATGGAAGAGCTAGAAACTACAGTACTTTCATCCATTACTATCAGCATACCATTCTTTAAGCGATATGTGGACGATTGTATAGTTGCTGTACCAAAATATCGAGAAACTGACGTGCTAGATATATTTAATAACTACAACGCTAGACTTAACTTCCTTGACGTAACGCTGATACATAAGAACAACAGAATTTATACAAAATGGTATACAAAACCGACATCTTCACACAGATACCTCAACTACAACTCGGTACAACCACAAACATATAAAATAAGTGTTATTAGAGGTCTTGCGGATCGTGCAACTAAACTAACAAGTCCTGAATACCGTAAGGAAGCAATATACAAAGTTAAGAATATTTTATACAATAACAACTATCCAGAGGATTTAATCAGAAAAACTATTAATAGCCGAATAGCAATTAACAACAACACAAGAAACACGACGCTACCACATGAACCCGATACAACTAAATATATAGCACTTCCATATGTTAGGAATCTATCGGAGAAAATAGGCCATATAGTGAAACCGTTCAACATCAAAATAGCACACAAAAATACCAATAATCTCTCGATGATGCAAATCAGATTGAATGCTCCAACGCCACTTCTCAAACAATCCCACTGCGTATATCAAATTCCTTGTTGCAGTTGTGATAAAGTGTACATAGGACAAACGGGACAACTACTTGAGGAAAGATTAAAAGGTCACAAATACGCAAAAAACATAACAGCGCTAAAAGAACATCAAGAAGAAACAGGACATCAATTTGAATTCAAGGAAGTGAGTGTGTTACGAAAAGAAAATAACTTAAAAGCAAGGTGTGTTGTGGAGACAATTGATATTCTAAAAAATAAAAAAGCTGTGAACGATAGATCAGACATTAACTTATCAAAATGTTATAGATTAATTCTAGACAAAAACACATAGAGTGGAAAACATTGTAATAAAAGTTTGCTAGGTAAATATTATGTAAACCAGTTATGTTCGCATATGGCAAAGTTGTTTTCTTGGACTATGTGAAATGTACCATATGTTTTAGATTTAGTTTTCACAATTTTTAGTACATCTGTGACCAAGACGCGAGGTGCGTCGAAACGTCAGATATTATTGTCAACAAGTTTTTAAAATGTTTTGTTAGTGCACGTTTAGTTTAAGTGTATTTTACGTGCAAAACCTGTAAAGCCTCTAACCCCAAAAGAATAAACAATTTTAATATATATATATATATATATATATATATATATACAGGGTGTCCGGAAAGTAATGGGACCCAGCTTAACCGTATATTCTTGATGTCAAATGGGACCGATTCAAGCAAAAATCCCATAGTAAAAAGTGCTTCCTTAAGAAGTTATAAGGTGTTAAAGATAGAAAATATATTTCTTGTTTTGCGTATATTTCAGAAAAGAAACAGCCGATCAAGCTGAAAAGTGGTACCCTGAGGCTTTTGGAGACGCCAAACATGATAACAGTATTAGGACATTTGCATATTGTAGAGGGAGCTGTCGGCAGCTTTTCTGGGGGAATATTAGTATGATACTTTTGTTATTATTATGACTTTGAGCGGGACGACTAAAAATTATGATACGGACGTCAATTTTACGTAAAAAATGTTTACCTATTTTATAGCGATAAAATCCACCGTTTTCAAGAAAAACGCAATCAAACGTACTGTGTATTTAATAACTGTAGTTTATGCAATGTTATTCTATCAAGTTACTATGTGTCAAACTTAAATGCCTAACGTGAATTTGTGTCAGTTTCCTTAACGATACGGTATTTAATTGATTATTTCACAGTTCATTACATATTTGTGGTATGTTATCTCAAAAAAATATGCCTACGTACAATTTTTTTTCAAACTCGGAAATGATCGATATGGTTGCCGTTTATGCTCAAGAGCTATGTAATGGAGCAGCAGCAGCGGGAAGATACAGTCAGTAGTACCAAAATCGTCGCCAACCTAATAGAAAGCTTTTCCAAAATATATTTCAACGGCTAAAAGAACATGGAACTTTTCGGCGCTAGAGCGCCATGCAGGACGACCAACTTCGCCAACCATTGAGGAGTAAGATATTTGTTCCGAATAAAAGATGATCCTGAAGTAAGAGTACGGAAATTATGTGCAGCTACTGTAGTACCCCGGACAAGCGTGCATAACATTATTCTGCTTTATCCATACCACCACACTAATGTGCAGGCGTTACTACCAAATGATTTGCCACAAAGACTGAAACTTTGTCGATGGTTCCGAAACAAACAAAATCACGGCCCAACATTTTTTGGCCGTGTGTTATTTAACGATGAGGCAACTTTTACACGCCGTGGTATCCTAAACACACGCAATTCTCACTCCTGGAATGTAGAAAACCCCCATTTATCCAGAAATAAACATTTCCAAAATGAATTTTCGGTAAATGTATGGTGCGGCGTTGTTGGAGATCATTTGATTTGGCCTTATGAACTTCCTCCTCGATTAAATGGTGCATCGTATTTAAATTTTTTGGACAACGCTCCACCTACCTTAGCAGAAGACATCCCTTTAAACCTTCGTGGGAGTGTATGGTGCTCCCGCTCATTTCCTGCAAACTGTGCGAAACTATTTAGACAACCACCTTCCCCACCGCTGGAGTGATTATCCTTGGCCACCGAGAAGCCCAGACCCATTAGATTTTTTTATATGGAGCTATATGAAATCTATTGTATACCGGCAAGTCTACTAACACTAGGCAAGATTTGCAAAGAACGATTATTGACGCAGGAAATGAAATGAGAAATAACTTTGAGTCATTTTTTAGAGTACGACAAAACTTAGGAAAGCGTTGTGAAAGATGTGTTGAACTAAACGGTGGACATTTTGAAAACCTTATAAATTTATAAATAAAGAATAAGTGAAAATTAAGTTTAATTTTTTATAATGACATAGCTTTTAGCAAATACACAAAATGCTTAATTGCGTTTTTCTTGAAAACGGTGGATTTTATCGGTATAAAATAGGTAAACAATTTTTATGTAAAATTAACGTCCGTATCATAATTTTTAGTCATACCGCCCAAAGTCATAGTAATAACAAAAATATCATAATAATACTACCCCAGAAAAGATGCCGACAGCTACCTCTACAATATGCAAATGTCCTAATACTCTTATCATGTTTGGCTTTTCCAAAAGCCTAAGGTTACCAATTTTCAGCTTGATCGGCCATTTCTTTTCTGAAATATACGCAAAACAAGAAATATATTTTCTATCTTTAACACCTTATAACTTCTTAAGGAAGCACTTTTTACTATGGGATTTTTGGTTTAATCGGTCCCATTTGACATCAAGAATATACGGTTAAGCTGGGTCCCATTACTTTCCGGACACCCTGTCTATATATATATATATATATATATATATAAAATAAACTGCTTCCGGGTTATGCCGTGTGTCAAGATTTGTTAATGCTGACGTTTCGCGAGCCATGTTGCTCGCTTCTTCAAAGCTAATTGAATACTGAAGACCTACCAAGAAAGTCTCCCTTATATACCTGAATTTACACCTCACTGCGCACATCTGGCGCTACCGCTCCATGTGTTTTTCCACCTGACCGCGTTAGGATCGATTTCCAGACCCTACTAATGTCAGTACCGTCCTCGCGATTGATGTTGTCAGGATGTTTGTAAATTTCGATGGCTTCTCTAATAAGCCTTCGATGATAATTACCCACCCTTGCCAACATCTTCGCGTCATCGAAATCCATTGTGTGTCCCGACTCGTGGCAGTGTTGAGCAACAGCGGACTGTTGGATCTTGCCTAGCCGGGTGTCCCTACTGTGCTCCTTGATTCGACATTCGATGCTTCGTCCTGTCTGTCCTACATAGCATGTTCCGCACTCACATGTTATCTTGTATACCCCTTCGTTCTTCAGGAGTGGTGTGATATCCTTTGGGTTAGGCAAAAGATCCTTTACCTTAGCTGGTGCTCTGTACCTTACCGTGATACCCGATTTCTTCAGTACTCTACCGATTCTCTCTGATACCCCACTTACGTATGGTAAGCAAGCGAACCCCTTTGACTCTTGCGGTTCCTCTGAGACTTGCGGTTTTCTTTGTGTGACACCCCGTATGTCAGACTTGGTGTATCCATTCTGGCGTAGGGCCCACTCCAAGTGTTTCCGTTCGTCATGCAAGGTGCTAGAGTCGCATACCTTCTCGGCTCTGTTGAACAAAGTATTAATAACACTTCTCTTCTGTTGGGGGTGGTGGTGTGATTTGGCGTTCAAGTACCGATCGGTATGTGTCTTCTTACGGTAGACTGTATGTCCAAGTCTACCCGTTGACGTTCTGTATACCAGCACATCTAAGAAAGGCAGCTGATTGCCCTCTTCTATTTCCATCGTGAATTTGATGGAAGGACTAACATTGTTCAGGTGGTTAAGGAACTCAGCAAGTCTATCTCTACCGTGTGGCCAAACCACAAAGGTATCGTCGACATATCTGACCCAGTGCTTGGGTTTGAAGGGACTTGATGTAATGGCTTTTTCTTCAAACAATTCCATGAAGAAATTGGCGATTACCGGTGACAAAGGTGATCCCATGGCTGCACCCTCTACCTGCTCATACATCGCTCCCGCCCACTTGAAGTATGTGGTGGAGAGACAATACTCTACAAGATCCGGAACATCGGTTGGTAGACCTAGGGGGACAAGTGTTGTCCGGAGGCTTTCGACTGCCTCCTTAACCGGAACACACGTAAAGAGTGATGTTACGTCGAAACTTACGAGTATATCCTGAGAGTCAATGACAACTTCCTTCAAAATCTGAATAAAATGTTCAGAGTTCTTGACAAAAGATGTAGTTTGTCCTATAAACGGTTGGATGGTTTTCGCCAAGTATTTTGCCAACAAATAGGTTGGGGAGCCTATTGCGCTAACGATTGGTCTTAAAGGTACGTTATCCTTGTGGATCTTTGGCAAACCGTAGATCCTAGGTGCCCTAGGGGCTTGAACAAAAAGGCTTCTTTGTTCCTGTACGGGAATCGATGATGATTTAACCAATTCCTTCACTCGCCTTCCTATCTTATCTGTTGGGTCCTTGGAAATTTTACGGTATGTATTCGGGTCCAATAGATCGTCCATCTTCCTGTTGTAGTCCTCCTTGTTCAATATCACCGTTGCATTCCCTTTGTCTGCTGGTAGTACTGTGATATCATTGTTGTCCTTGATGGTTTTCAGAGAGTACTTCTCTTCTTTGGTAATATTGCTCTTTGGCGGGGTAGCTTTCCTAATTATCCTGGAAACCTCTTGACGAATGTCATCTGCTTGTACACCTGGAATTTTGTACAATGCGGCTTCTACTTCCGTAATAATTTCCTCCTTAGGTATTCTTATCGGTGCGATTGCAAAGTTCAATCCTTTGCCTAGGACCGACAATTCACCGGTGGAGAGTTGGTGATTAGACATATTTATAACTACTTTGTCCACAGTAGTAGTTTTGGTCACAATCTTGTTAGCCTCTAACCTAACAAACTTCTACTTGGCGAAAACCATCCAACCGTTTATAGGACAAACTACATCTTTTGTCAAGAACTCTGAACATTTTATTCAGATTTTGAAGGAAGTTGCCATTGACTCTCAGGATATACTCGTAAGTTTCGACGTAACATCACTCTTTACGTGTGTTCCGGTTAAGAAGGCAGTCGAAGGCCTACGGACAACACTTGTCCCCCTCTGTCTACCAACCGATGTTCCGGATCTTGTAGAGTATTGTCTCTCCACCACATACTTCAAGTGGGCGGGAGCGATGTATGAGCAGGTAGAGGGTGCACCCATGGGATCACCTTTGTCACCGGTAATCGCCAATTTCTTCATGGAATTGTTTGAAGAAAAAGCCATTACATCAAGTCCCTTCAAACCCAAGCACTGGGTCAGATATGTCGACGATACCTTTGTGGTTTGGCCACACGGTAGAGATAGACTTGCTGAGTTCCTTAACCACCTGAACAATGTTAGTCCTTCCATCAAATTCACGATGGAAATAGAAGAGGGCAATCAGCTGCCTTTCTTAGATGTGCTGGTATACAGAACGTCAACGGGTAGACTTGGACATACAGTCTACCGTAAGAAGACACATACCGATCGGTACTTGAACGCCAAATCACACCACCACCCCCAACAGAAGAGAAGTGTTATTAACACTTTGTTCAACAGAGCCGAGAAGGTATGCGACTCTAGCACCTTGCATGACGAACGGAAACACTTGGAGTGGGCCCTACGCCAGAATGGATACACCAAGTCTGACATACGGGGTGTCACACAAAGAAAACCGCAAGTCTCAGAGGAACCGCAAGAGTCAAAGGGGTTCGCTTGCTTACCATACGTAAGTGGGGTATCAGAGAGAATCGGTAGAGTACTGAAGAAATCGGGTATCACGGTAAGGTACAGAGCACCAGCTAAGGTAAAGGATCTTTTGCCTAACCCAAAGGATATCACACCACTCCTGAAGAACGAAGGGGTATACAAGATAACATGTGAGTGCGGAACATGCTATGTAGGACAGACAGGACGAAGCATCGAATGTCGAATCAAGGAGCACAGTAGGGACACCCGGCTAGGCAAGATCCAATAGTCCGCTGTTGCTCAACACTGCCACGAGTCGGGACACACAATGGATTTCGATGACGCGAAGATGTTGGCAAGGGTGGGTAATTATCATCGAAGGCTTATTAGAGAAGCCATCGAAATTTACAAACATCCTGACAACATCAATCGCGAGGACGGTACTGACATTAGTAGGGTCTGGAAATCGATCCTAACGCGGTCAGGTGGAAAAACACATGGAGCGGTAGCGCCAGATGTGCGCAGTGAGGTGTAAATTCAGGTATATAAGGGAGACTTTCTTGGTAGGTCTTCAGTATTCAATTAGCTTTTGAAGAAGCGAGCAACATGGCTCGCGAAACGTCAGCATTAACAAATCTTGACACACGGCATAACCCGGAAGCAGTTTATTTTCTAAATGATTCTGGCCGTGAAAGCCTACGTACTTACATACGTACGTACTTATATATATATATATATATATATATATATATATATATATATATATATATAAACCAAAGAACGGTAGTAACGACCTAATATATGTATGTATAAGAGAGTGATTGATTCTTGGGAATTTTAGGTCCTATCGAACAGTTGTTCGATGTGAGAGCGGCCGCATGTGCGGTATACACGACTTTTAAATTGTTTTAGTGTGATTGTTTCAGTTAATTACCTTGTGATCGTGTTGATATGTGTTGTGCTGGTCCTCTTTCGATTTGCGGATAATTCCTTTGCGTAGGCGGACTTCTCAGAACTCTGGTTCCTGTTCCTGATGATGCTTTTATAATAAAGCGAAAATTTGAACTAAGAAAAAAGGAGTTACCTTAATTTCGCCCTAGGACCTAAAATTCCCAAGAATCAATCACTCTCTTATATATATATATATATATATATATATATATATATATATATATATATATATATATATATATATTATTTATTAGAATTCTCTGTTACATCTCATTAAATACAGTAAACCTAGATAATATAATTTAGATACAACATCTAAATACTAAAATTATATAATACTATATAATACTAATAGATTTTGAAAAGTAATGAGGATCATCAGGGCAAATTGGTAGCACCGAGCGTCGCTGAAGCCTAGGGTACTCCCTTTGCGGGTATCACCACAGCTCAACCCAATTTTGAAAAGCAACGTCATTTTTGCTTTCCAACACAAGTTTGCAAAGGAAAGGAAAACTGAGGAAACCCCGTGCAGCGTCGTGGATAGGTCAGTAAAAACACATGAAGACATTATTTATTAATAGACAATATACAAAGGAATGTAAAGATGAAATATTAATATAGCAGTACGATAGGAGTAAATTTAGGATGCTTTAAGATAAAACTCTCCTCAAAATATTCGCGCTTCCCAAAACCGCAATTTCTTGAATTTCCCAGGGCGAAATTTTGCACGGCAACTCCTTGACATGTTTACTATAATTTAGAGTAACTGCTCCCAATGAACCTACAATCACCGGAATAATGTTTACTTTCATTCCCGACATACGTCCAACTTCTATTGAGAGATCCTTATATTCAAGTTGTTTTTCAAGCTCCTTCCTTACAACATTCGCATCAGCAGGTACCCAGATTTCTATGAACGTGCATACCTTCCTCTGTAAATCCTTTACCACGATATCTGGCTTATTAGCATCAAGCATTCTATCAGTGGCAATAGGCATGTTCCATAATATGGTAATATGATCATTACTCACAACAGGAGATGGACCGTGGTCATACCACCGAGACACATCCATTGCTAAACCTAATAGTTGGGAACACAAATTGTCATGTATATATGCTCCCACCCTATCATGCCTAGCAATGTAATGCGACTCAGCTACTACTGGACAAGCCGCTAATAAATGATAGACATGTTCCGGAGCCTGATGACACAGTCTACAACTCCCATCATGAGCAACTTTCATAATCTTCTGTTCATGATATCTTGTACGTATTGCCTGATCTTGCACCGCTATGATAGAGGATTCCGTTTCAGCCTTAATGTTTCCATGACAAGCGCCAAGATAGCGATCCAGACTTTGAAATACCATCACCCTCCACAATTCTTAAAAATTGACCATGCATTGGCTTATTTACATAATCCTCTCTCATTTTCTGATTCATTCTTATCTTAATCTGTCGCTTTAAACTCTCCACTGAAATTTTATTTCCATAATTATCGAGTTCTTCCGCCTGAAATTTTTCTAAAATTAGTTTATGTTTACTAATTATTGACTTACCAGAAGTATCCTTAATTAATTGTTTAATGACTTTATCCTCCTTGTTGGCCTTTATAAAATTTCCTAAATTTAACATTTCCAAATCATAAATATTTTCCAATTGCTGCAAGCCACGACCTCCATCTAAACGGTGCAGGTATAGCCTGCAGACATCAGACCAGAGTTGGGCATTTTGTTAATCGAGTGACCGAGTGATGAGTGAAGAGTGAATTAATCGTCACTTTTCGTGAACGAGTGAAGAGTAACACTCTTCACTCGTTCATTAAGAGTAAAGATTAATTCACTCTTCACTCGTCACTGGCCACATACGCACATGAGTGGATTACTCGCCAATCATCAATCATGAGTAATAAGGAACGAGTGATGAGTGAAAGGCAAATTAAAATTAAAAATCGGCAAAATTTATTGAAAAATAGATGATTCTTATACTAAACGTGATTTTATTTTGTTCGAAGTGATGGACTTAAACCCAAATTTTCTTTCTTACAAAATAAAGATCAACTTTTGCACTCGTATCATAAATGAAACAGATATGACAGCGCTATTTTTTATCTCTGTTGTCAATAGTAACATATCACGTTCCTGAACGGTGTTTTTGAGTGTTTTGTGCGTGTTGGAACAGTCAACAGACCTAACATACACTTTACGCTGAATGCTGATGAGAACTGAGTCGGACCGCGTAGACAGACATGTGGTCGGTGTATTGAAGAAACCTATAAAACATCTTTTTACTGTCCCGTCGGCCGTCGACGGAATATTCAACACGGACATATGGTTACTCGCTCAAAAATAATTGACGTTTAACGAGTAACGATTGACGAGTAACACTCATTTTGGTGATTGACGAGTGATGAATGAAATATATACTTTTATGATTGACGAGTGATGAGTGACGATTAATTGCATTAATCTAGAGTGAAACTAATCAGTGATTTAATCGATTAACGCCCAACTCTGCATCAGACCTAGTTTTCTAGTTTTAATGTCCACATCACGTATTTCCTTCTTAGTCCAGCTTAAAACTCCAACACTATATCGAAATATTCGAATAGCATATGCATTTGTGGATGTATGTATGTATATATATGTATGGGTAGGAATGTTTGTATTTTTTTTAGTATCTGAAAGAAATTCAATTTTGTTTCCTTTATCATTGTCAATCTATAGGTACTTTTTTTTCGTTTATTCAATTTTGTTTTCTGTTTATACTAGACGGGGTTAAGTATTAAAGCAGAGCTTATGTGCTCTGAACTTCGCCCTGATCAACTCCTTATGTTTTAATCCAATTATAACACTCAATAAAGGCTATTATTATTTATTGGAACTCTCTGATACATCTCATTAAATATATTAAACCTAGATAATATAATTTAGATACAACATATAAATACTAAAATTACACTAATAGATTTTGACAAGTAATGAGGATCATCAGGTGTTTAATTACATTAAACAATTTTTTTCTTTTTTATCCGGTGCTAACAAAAATATATTCCCAAATTCCTAAATAAAATACAAATGTTGGTAACTTTCCATTACAATTGTGAAGTCGCTTATGTATGTAATATTTCGCCACTTTCAATTCATCAAAACAAAACGTAGCAAAATTCGTAATTGCATTGCCACTAATCCAGGTAGCACCTAGTATCGATTGAAGAATTGCAACTCTGCAGAACCAGCGTTCAATGTGCAATTTGAAACCAGTGCCGCCCAACATAATTCGTTGTGTTTATTTCAGTCTTACATCAATAAAATTCATTAATGTTTAGCACCGCTGTAATAGTTTTTAGGACACTTTTTGTATATAAACCCAAATAATTTCTTAATAAAATCAGTATTAAACCTGTGTTTGTACTCATTCCTTAAAACAAACCATCTGGCCTGCCCGGAGTTTGTTCATGGTCCGTCGAGCCCCCTTACCCACACTACGCCAGTAAGACACCTTAGGCATTTGGAGATTGAGTCTGGTCTCCAGTAGTGTTCCTATTCCATCATACCTACATTTACCTGCACTACGCCAGTAAGACACCTTAGGCGTTGGGGAGATTGAGTCTGGTCTCTCAGTAGTGCTCCTTTTTTATGCTATGGTCCAAGGCTACGAAATTTACCCAATTTAACCTAGCTTACTAAACCATACCTAACAAACACAGTTTAGCAAACGCGCGCGGAAAGTCCCTACGCACAGTCGGCAGGACACAAATCAACGGCGTGAGTGCGCATCAGTCGTAATTACGTAATTCGGATCGCGTCGGCAACAGTTCGTTCGCGTCCAAAAAGCAGTTCAAGAAAAGGAGATCAACATGTCCGAAGAACTAGATCAATACGCCCGCATGCAGGATGAACTGGGACAAGAAATTAAAAAATTATCAAGAAACATGGCGAAGGATTCTCAGTCAAGGAAGACAAAGCAGTACATCCAAAGCCACCAGAAGAAACTGGACGAATATTGGGAGAAAGTGAAAGCCAATCATGAGAAGCTCATGGAAATTAAAGATGCAACACACCCATACTTCGTCCAAAACTACTTTGAACAGCTTAAAAGGCAAGTTCAAGAAACGCAAAAATATTTGAACGAATGCCCTAAGCAAGAAACGCCGACAGAAGAAGAGAAGTCGAACCAACAAGACAGCCAACAGGCGTACCGAATGAAGAAGCAAGATATAAAAATCAAACAAATAAAGGAAGTAATCGGTCAAACGAAGGCTGAATTACTACAAAATAAAAGCAAATCAAGATATGAAAACCTCAAACAACGGTTATATAAGCAATTCGATGCAATAGGCGAATTGAACGAAGAGATTCTAATACATGAAGATCAACACGACGACGAATACTTTTCAGACGAGGTGTACAAGAAATGTGTCGACCTGTACGATGAGGTCATGGAAAAATTTGACGAAGCAATCCACAAGGACGTACCTAACAACCCCACACCGAGCAACACCATTAGGCTACCACAAATTAAAATTCCAAGTTTTAATGGATCCTACGACAACTGGCCCACCTTCCATGATCTATTCAACGAAATCGTTCATCTTAACACGTCATTGACAAATGCAGAGAAAATGCAGTACCTAAAAACCAACCTGGAGGGAGAAGCAAGTCGCATCATACAGCATCTGGCGATATCAGATGCCAACTACTTGACGGCATGGGACATCTTACAAAATCGGTACCAAAACAACCGACTAATCCTGTCAAAACTCCTGGACAGGATTCTGGACATCCCACCCTTCCAAGATGAATCGTTGGAAAAAATTAAACAATTGCACGACACAACGTGTGAATGCCTACAAGCTATCAATAACTTGAAGGTACCGACCAACACCTGGGGTCCACTAATCATCCGCATTCTGGTGAGAAAATGGGATCCAGAGACAAATAAATTATACGAGCAATCTCTCGAGAACCCAAATGATATCCAGGAATACGCGGATCTAGTTCGATTCTTGAAGAAACGGTTCCAATCACTTGAAGCAATGGGGGAGTCTAAGAAGAAGGTGACGCCGTACCAAAATAAAAAATATCAAGACAGAATAATAATCTGCAAATATTGCCAAGAAGACCACTTCATTCACAGTTGCCCGAAGTTCAAAACGCTATCAGTGGATCAGAGAATGGATTTCGTAAAAAGCAGCAATCTATGCCAAACTTGCATGAATCACGATAATACCAGGAAATGCTGGAGTACCATCAAATGTGCCATCTGCAACAACCCACACCATAGCCTACTACACTATCGTGACGTCCAGAATGAATTTACACCTTTAAAGTCTGGACAACACATCCCAATAAAGAAAACATGGTCGCCAACAGCAAAACTATCCACTCACGTTGGTACCCAGGAAGGAACAGTACTACTAGCAACAGCACTAGTTAAAACCAAGAAGGTATCTGGTGAAGGAGAATATCTTCGTGTGCTGATCGATCCAGGATCCCAAGCCTGTTTCATAACAGAACATGCAGCTCAAATGCTAGGACTCCCAAAACAACGTATACATGTAGAGGTATCCGGACTAGGTGGCGATGACCCAAAAATATCAAAATCAAAAATTGATGTGCAAGTACAACCTCGCTTTCCAAGCAAATTCTCCCTGACAAGTACGTTTCTCATCCTCTCAAAAGTTACTCAACCCCTTCCTAACAACGACCTTCACATCAGCGTGTCAAAATCCTTTGAAAACAAGCTCCTTGCTGATCCTACCTTTGATATTCCTGGACCAATTGACGCAATCATCGGTGCCGAGGAGTACGGGAAGATCATACTGGACGGTCTAGAAAAGTCAGAAGACGGTATTCTTGGACAGAAGACCGAGCTGGGCTGGATTTTGTCAGGCAGCGTGAAGCAACCATCTCAAGCCGACATTCAAGTGACAAGTCTGGTCAACAGAGTAGATGAAGATAAACAATTAACTAAGTTCTGGGAAATGGAAGAAGTTACGGCAAATAAACCATTAAGTCAAGAAGACATCGGATGTGAAGAAGAATACGAACGCACGGTAAAACGAGACAGGGACGGCAGATACATAGTAAACATTCCGTTCAAAGCTGATACTGACCTAGGCAACTTAAAAAATCGGGCCGCCGCAAGATTACTACAATTTGAGAAGCGTCTCTCCAAAGATGGCGAACTTGCACAACAGTACAGCAACTTTATGGCGGAATACATTAACCTGGGTCACATGGAGAAAGTAACATCCGGCCAGGGCAATGGCAAATATTACATCCCTCACCAAGCAGTCATCCGACCATCAAGCTCAACAACAAAACTACGCGTGGTGTTTGATGCATCATGTAAAACCTCAAATGGAAAGAGCTTGAACGAACTAATGCATACGGGTCCACGATTACAACAAGATCTGGCTGACATCCTGCTACGATGGAGGAAACATCGCATAGTATTCACTGCTGATATAGAGAAGATGTATCGGCAGATTCGCACCAACCCACAAGATCAAGATTATCAACGAATTCTATGGAGATTTGATCCAACCAAGCCAATAGAAGAATTTCGACTAAAAACAGTAACATACGGTACAGCATGCGCGCCATACCTAGCAATAAAAACGTTGCAAAAACTTGCCAAAGACGAAGAAGACAATTTTCCAACGGCGTCCAAAGTTGCTCTTAAAGACTTTTATGTGGATGACATCTTATTTGGAACCGACACAGAAGAAGAAGCTACCAGTCTTCAGCACGAACTAATAACCATGCTTCAAGCTGGTGGGTTCTCATTGAGAAAATGGTCCAGCAATTCCGAAACAGTAATAGAAAACCTCGCTGAAGAATTGAAAGATCAAACAGCACTGGAAATATCAGAGGATGGGTTAAAGAAATCGCTTGGAGTATACTGGGCGCCGCATACAGATCATTTTCGTTTCAAGGTAGATATATCAGTCGATAGACCAATAACGAAGAGAACGATCTTATCAGAAGTAGCCAAACTATTTGATCCATTAGGATGGTTAGCGCCAGTTGTCATCAATGCCAAAACGTTAATTCAAGAGTTATGGCTACACAATTTGGAATGGGATCAACCACCCCCCGATGTCATTCAGAAGAAATGGAATGAGTTCCAATCCAAACTAAAAAGCTTAGAAAACATTTCCATGCCAAGATGGGTTCATACCACGACTACATCTTTTAGAACTGCACGGCTTTTGCGATGCCTCTGAAACGGCTTATGGCGCTGTGATCTACGTCAGAACGACGGATAGTCAAAGTAAATTCCAATCAACCATTCTGATCGCAAAATCAAAGGTAGCACCTGCCAGAACCAAGGCCACATTACCAAGATTAGAGCTGTGTGCTGCTGTGCTGCTGGCAAAATTGATTAAACGTTCAGTCAAAGCATTGGAGTGGGAACACGTGCCGGTATACGCATGGACAGATTCAATGATAGCATTATCATGATCAAAGGCGAAGTGTCGCGGTGGAAAACATTCGTCGCAAATCGAGTTGCAGAAATAAACAGTATGCTTCCCAGTAAATTCTGGTACCACGTGGATACCAAGGATAACCCAGCCGATATAATATCACGGGGTATTGATCCTGAAAAAATTGGCACTCACTCCATGTGGTGGAAAGGTCCATCCTGTCATTGCCCAAATTTACATTCAATAAATGAGTGTAGTAGTCACAAACGTGTACGATCTGATCTCACCAGCTCACATTCACCACATGATCAAAGACGCAAATAAGAAGGTTCCCTCAAATCTTTATATCATATCATCCATCATCAAAACAAAAGTGGTACATGAAGATGATGTTATCAGTGTCCAGGCCTTCTTCCCAATGGCAGAGATAAACCAATTTGACGTGATCAAGGTCAACGCCATACCACTACAGATAGAAGACGGCTCTTACTGGGCATTTGATATTCCAAACGATATCATTGCCATCGACTACAATAACCAACTATACTTTCAAATGACGGATGAAGAGTATCGAAAATCAATAGCATTGGATGACACGAATTATCTCTGTTCTCCTACAACAGTAAAGAATATTGAAACTAACAACAACTGTATCATAGATGAATTATTCAATCGGCATGAGAAACAAAGCTGCGATGTTGTGGAAGTGAAACTTCACTCCGTGGTTTGGAAACAACTGTACATGATCAATACATGGCTTTTTATCTCCGTAACTCCACAACGGATCGCAGTTACCTGCAATGGCGTGAGAGAAGATGTCGAACTGAGAAAGACCGGAATCATTCAACTGTCACAAGACTGCATCATCAAAACAAAACAGAACATTCTCACCCCAAAGAAGGACGACAGTCTTACGATACTTGGCAGCTACAACAAAGCAGTGGTATTACCAGGATATTTTACTCTGCTAGCAGCCCAGAAGCATCGATCACCACCAATTCAAGAGGAACCAGTATTATCCGTCTCCGATGACTTAAGAGAACTAAAGATGGATGAAGACGCCATCCATCAAGAAATCTCGAACGTATTGTGGCATAATGTGCGTCATCATGGCGTGATGGCCAGTACTGTCACCACCACTACAATACTAGCCCTATGTGTCACCCTGTGGGTTGTAGTGCGTTCATTAAAAAGAAGATTTAATAAACCAAATCCATTGGCCACCCAGGACCAGGCCATCCTAATGAAACCAGTACCACGCCAAAGACGATCCTTACTCACCGATGTGGAGCCATCTTCAGTACACCATCTGGTACAACCACAGCGTCAACACCATAACAGTGAAGAAGATGTCAGGTCACTCCAACCATTGTATACAGAAGTCCAAACTGTGCAGTGCTGAACTGAGAGTGCCGATACAAGAGACCCAATTGTGTTGCTTAATATTACCATATTAATCGGTTTTAAGTGGTTACTTGACCTTAGAGATAGTTATTCCGGCGGGGCAATTTGTTTAATTACATTAAACAATTTTTTTCTTTTTTATCCGGTGCTAACAAAAATATCTTCCCAAATTCCTAAATAAAATACAAATGTTGGTAACTTTCCATTACAATTGTGAAGTCGCTTATGTATGTAATATTTCGCCACTTTCAATTCATCAAAACAAAACGTAGCAAAATTCGTAATTGCATTGCCACTAATCCAGGTAGCACCTAGTATCGATTGAAGAATTGCAACTCTGCAGAACCAGCGTTCAATGTGCAATTTGAAACCAGTGCCGCCCAACATAATTCGTTGTGTTTATTTCAGTCTTACATCAATAAAATTCATTAATGTTTAGCACCGCTGTAATAGTTTTTAGGACACTTTTTGTATATAAACCCAAATAATTTCTTAATCAAATCAGTATTAAACCTGTGTTTGTACTCATTCCTTAAAACAAACCATCTGGCCTGCCCGGAGTTTGTTCATCAGGGCAAATTGGTAGTACCGAGCTTCGCTGAAGCCTAGGGTACTCCCTTTGCGGGTATCACCACAGCTCAACCCAATTTTGAAAAACAACGCCATTTATGCTTTGCAACACAAGTTTGCAAAGCAAAGGAAAACTGTGGAAACCCCGTACAGCGTTGCGTACAGGTCAGTAAAAACACATGCAGATATTTATTAATAGACATATACAAAGGAAGGTAAAGATGAAAAGTAGTACGATAGCAGTAAATTTAGGATGCTTTATGATAAAACTCTCCTCAAAATATTCGCGCTTCCCAAAACCGCAATTTCTTGAATTTCCAAGGGCGAAATTTTGCACGGCAACTCCTTGACATGTTTACTATAATTTAGAGTAACTGCTCCCAATGAACCTACAATCACCGGAATAATGTTTACTTTCATTCCCCACATACGTCCAACTTCTATTGAGAGATCCTTATATTTAAGTTGTTTTTCAAGCTCCTTCCTTACAACATTCGCATCAGCAGGTACCGAGATTTCTATGAACGTGCATACCTTCCTCTGGAAATCCTTTACCACGATATCTGGCTTATTAGCATCAAGCATTCTATCAGTGACAATAGGCATATTCCATAATATGGTAATATGATCATTACTCACAACAGGGGATGGAACGTTGTCACAACGAGACACATCCATTGCTAAACCTAATAGTCGGGAACACAAATTGTAATGTATATATGTTCCCACCCTATCATGCCTAGCAATGTAATGCGACTCAGCTAAGACTGGACAAGCCGCTAACAAATGATATACATGTTCCGGAGCCTGATGACACAGTCTACAACTCCCATCATGAGCAACTTTCATAATCTTCTGTTCATGATATCTGGTACGTATTGCCTGATCTTGCGCCGCTATGATAGAGGATTCAGTTTCAGCCTTAATGTTTCCATGGCAAAGCCAAGATAACGATCCAGACTTTGAAATACCATCACCGTCCACAATTCTTAAAAATTGGCCATGCATTGGCTTACTAACATAATCCTCTCTCATTTTCTGATTCATTTTTAACTTTATCTGTCGCTTTAAACTTTCCACTGAAATTTGATTTTCATAATTACCGAGTTCTTCCACCTGAAATTTTTCTAAAATTAGTTTATGTTTACTAATTATTGACTTACCAGAAGTATCCCTAATTAATTGTTTAATGACTTTATCCTCCTTGTTGGCCTTTATAAAATTTCCTAAATTTAACATTTCCAAATCATAAATATTTTCCAATTGCTGCAAGCCACGACCTCCATCTAAACGGAACATAATATTATCGCTTGCATTTTATATTTTTCATTTAAACCAGATTTTAAAATTTGTCTGAGTCGCTTAATGCTTATTATTATTATTATTATTATTACTATTATTGTAAAGGAAGAGATAAATTGTGCGAAGATTAAAATGGTAACAAATAAAATGCAAATTAAAATAAAAGGTACCCACCAATAAACAAACTAAAAACAGTAAACAATTCTGCTAACCTGTAAATAAACATGAAATAAATTTTAATTTATGTATTATTAATTAACTGTTGAAGAGGCAACGCTAAAACTGCAGAATGCTGTCAATAATATTAATGATTGGATGCAACGACGGCTAATTGCATTGAACGAAACGAAATCCGTTTACATAAATTTTACCAATACAACGCGTTCAACAAGCGAATACAACAGGTTCCAGTGGAAATAAATAACACCACCGTACCTTACTCGAACACGGCAAAATACATCGGTATGACGCTGGACACCAAGCTTCGCTGGAAAGCACACGTTAAAAAGAAACGAGAAGAATTGGGCATAAGATACAAGAAAATCTACGGGCTTATTGGTAGGAAGTCGACATTGTCGACATATAATAAACTCCTACTTTACAAGCAGATGGTATTTTCTCGATGGTCATTGTTCCCGAGATGTCGCATTTCAAAGTTTTGCGACCACGGCTAATTCAAAATTTGCAAAATAATACATTCATATTACACAACCAAAGTAACCCTCGCAGCACGGCGATAGCATATTAATTGAGGTCCGAACGACATGTCCACAAGAGCACGTCATATCGTGGCTGCTCGCAAGATGGCTAATTATCTTGATGCAGGTCGATTCACTGCACGGTTGCCAGATTGGGGGATTTTCCACTAGTTTTGGGGGATTTTGCCCCAAAATAGTACCTTAGGGGAACTTTTGGGGGTAAACTAAAGTCACCAAACTCCCCCGACCTGGCAATACTGATTCAGTGTTACGCGCAAAGCTACCTGATTGCACCTTTTAATAATTCTTCACTCAACGCTATTGTCATAGTCGACTACAAACATAGGTCAAACATTTTTACTTTTCTCTTAAATGTTCAGGTGGTTAGTTACCCGCCTACAGACTTTTCAGGAGGGTAGTACTACCCACCGTACCCACCTCTTCCGCCGGCCCTGGACTGGCAACTATATATTTAATATTAATTGAGGAATTATTGTGAATAAGTTACAAATGTCAAATTAATAACACAAATTAATAACTTTTTAGGTGTTGACGACAGACCTACCGAGTTAGACATTTAGGATAGCTGATTTATCTATCTTTCAAAGTATGTCAAGATATACAGGGTGTTCCATTGAAAATTCTTTAATTATTTTACGTTTAGATATTCGGGATAAGCCATATTACAATCGCAAATCAATAATAACTGTCAAAAAGTGCTTTACTTTTATTATCCAAAATGACTTCTTTTGTTTCTTTATCCTTGTTAGTTAGTCCAGAACGATGCTTTGAAAAATGCACGTTTTTTGCATTAATTTCACAATATCTCAGAAACAATATTGATAATAGCCTATTACAATTACGTAGGCTTTCACGGCCAGAATCATTTGGGAAATATATTGCTTCCGGGTTATGCCGTATGTCAAGATTCGTAAATGCTGTCGTATTGCGAACCATGTTGCTCGCTTCTTCAGAACTAACTGAATACTGAAGACTTACCAAAGAAATCTCCATCCCTTATAGATTTAAATTTACACCTCACTGCGCACATCTGGAGCTGACGCTCCCATGTGTTTTCCACCTGATCGCGTTAGGATTGATTTCCAGACCCTACTAATGTCAGTGCCGTCCTCACGATTGATGTTCTTAGGATATTTGCAAATTTCGATGGCTTCTCTAATAAGCCTTCGATGATCATTACTCACCATTGCCAACATCTTAACGTCATTGAAATCCCTTGTGTGTCCCGGCTTATGGCAGTGTTGGGCAATAGCGGACTGTTGAATCTTGCCTAGTCGGGCATCTGTGCTCCTTGACTCGACATTCGATCCTTCGTCCTGTCTGTCCTACATAGCATGTTCCACACTCACTGAAGAAGCGAACAACATGGCTCGCGAAACGTGAGCATTTACGAATCTTGACACACGGCATAACCCGGAAACAATTTATTTTTTAAATAAACCTACTGATCCATTTAAAAAAAGACATAAGTTTGTGTTGGTACGTTGCTGTGGGACAGCCTGTAAGCAGGACAATATTTTCTGGCTGCAGAGCGAATGATTATCTACAACTTTTAAAATGGACGAAACGTGTATTTCGATTTGATAAGCCGATTAATGTACATTGTTTCTAGCATGGGACAACCTGTATATATACCGGGTGTTTACGGTCTTGTGATTTTATTTTCAAAGGGTGATTAAACATCATAAAAGAAGGCCTTTACCATAAAACTTTCTTTACAAAAGTTGCATTATAAGAGAGATATTAAGTTACTGACATCAGCCTACTTATTAAAAAATTCACTGATAACTTATCGTTAGAGTTTAGATTTACTTTGCACAAGTTGTTGATCAATCGTTTTAGCGTTAATAACCTTCTTTTAAGGTGTTTAGGCACCCTTTAACATTAAAAACAAAGAAAAAAATAACAGTAATATCACACGTATTATGCAACTTTTGTGAAGACATTTTTACGTTAATGGCTTTCTTTTAAGATGTTTAATCACCCTTTGAAACTAAAATCACAAGACCGTAAACACCCTGTACAATCAAAACGTGTAAAGTATATGGATGAGAGAAAAAAGAAAACTTCGGAAGCAATTCGGTACATCGAGAGCGTTTTTGCCCTCAATTAATTTCGTTATAAATAAGGTCGTTTGGAGATATAAATTCCAAAATCCATTTTCACAAAAATGTTATGCTTACGAAAAGTTAAAAAACAGAAAACATGGTAGATCCATTTTTAACACTAGTTTTAGAACTCTTATATCTATTGACATGCATCCAAAAAGTCAACCTCTAACACGATTGGGCGAACTATACAGTCGACTCTTAGATTTTTTTGTGGCGATATAACTCAACGATATAACTCAAAAACTATCCAATACATTTTGATTTATTTTTGTTTTAAATACTTTCCAAAATACAAAGAATGTCTGGGTCAACGTCATCAAAATTTGTTGGGTAGTTTCTGATATATACTCTGATATATAGCCAAAAAATGTAAAAACATTGAAATTTAATACTTTGATATAACATTTTCGGGATAGGTATGGGCATTTCTCTTATTTATTTGTAATGAAAACTCGATTTAAAAATTTCTAAAATCGCGCAGCTCTAGTTCTGGTTGAAAAAAAAACCTGTTTGTAGTTTTGCTTATTATTTATTTTTTATTTTATTTTTTTTGTTTTTCAATTTCGTAATTCTAGAACCATTTGAGCAACATCACGTCCTGAATATCCTAAAACTCATGCGATATAATTCCGAAATTACCCAATATATCTCTATTAAATTTGTGTGAATATTCGATCAACATTTGTTGCGTAGTTTTCAAGTTATGTACCCACTAACATGTAGGAAATACTTTCTTTTTTCTTATAAGTTGCTAACATCAAATTAATACTTTGATATAACATTTTCGGGATAGGTATGGGCATTTCTCTTATTTATTTGTAATGAAAACTCGATTTAGAAATTTCTAAAATCGCGCAGCTCTAGTTCTGGTTGAAAAAAAACCTGTTTGTAGTTTTGCTTATTATTTATTTTTTATTTTATTTTTTTTTGTTTTGCAATTGCGTAATTCTAGAACCATTTGAGCAACATCACGTCCTGAATATCCTAAAACTCATGCGCTATAATTCCGAAATTACCCAATATATTTCTATTAAATTTGTGTGAATATTCGATCAACATTTGTTGCGTAGTTTTCAAGTTATGTAGCCACTAACATGTAGGAAATACTTTCTTTTTTTCTTATAAGTTGCTAACATCAAATTAGATGCTTACAACTTTTTAGCTGTTGACGATACACCTACCGAGTTAGACATTTTAGGACAGCTGATTTATTGATCTTTCGTAGTATGTCAAGATATACAGGGTGTGCCTTTTAAAATTCTTAAGTTATTTGACATTTAGCAAATTTCCAGTTATTTGGGATAAGTTGTATTAGAGTCGCAAATCAACAATAACTGTCAAAAAGTGCGATTCTTTGACTATTCAAAGTGAATTGTTGTTTCTCTATCCTTGTTAGCTACCTCTAATGATTTTTTTTAAATGCACGTTATCACATTAATTTCACAAAATCTTTATCAAAAGTTGCAATAATATATTATTATACAGGGTGTCCCACGTCGAGCTGCCATTAGAAGTATATGGGGAACCAAATGAAAAGAGAGATTGAAAATTTGCGGACTGATATTGTTGGACACGATCGTCTCAACTAAAATATTTTGAGTTTTCGGTTACTTCCGGTTACACCGAAAATGATGTCAACTTATATATTTCAAATGGAACACCCTGTACATTTTTGAAATCTTCATTAAATTTTAGATCAATTTTATGTTACATTCCCTATACCTAACATGTGTCATTTTTGAGATATTCATATTTTTCATTAAAAAATGACAGCTGCACGGTTACTTTCATTTACTTATAAATTATCCCCTGTGACCGTTGGAAAAAAGTTGTCCAGCAAAATTGTTGTGAAGGTAACGTATTATCGACACATCGGTAGAACTCTTCTGAAAGTTATACAGGGTAAACCGTGCTTTTATTGGGTTGTTAGAGCTTGAAATAAAAGTGCCAACTAGATAGACCTTTTCATTTATTCCAATATTTCGCCAGTAAATTCTGGCTTCTTCAGGGAATTAAAAACAAAATTACACAATACCTGAACATGACAGCACTACAGTCTAAAAATGGATGAAACATACCAAATAACAGTCTCAACACAAAGTCACAATAATCGACGATAACGGCATTAAACAGACAAATATAGTGTCGAATGTACCAGTGCAAACGTTCAACTAAGACTGAAGGACTCGACAAGGTCTTTTTTCCTTCCTATACTTTCCAAACTGCACACAACCGGTAACATTCGAATAGTCGCAAAATATTAAAAAAGTAAAAATTAACAACCTGAACAAACTGACAAACTTACAAACGACTACATAATATCACAATGATACAACATGACAAACCAAAACAAATTGAGGACCGAAAATGACAACTTCTACCCTCTTAAAATTTTAAGAGGGTAGAAGTTGTCATTTTCGTGTCCTCAATTTTTTGTTGGTGGCGTACCTGATTAAGTTAGCACATAACCCATTGAAAACAGCTCGAACTCTATCTTTCATGTTCTCATTATCAATTATTGGGTCCTCAAGAACTACGTCTTTAATAGCTCCCCAAATGAAAAAAACCATTGGCGTCAAGTCGGGGGAACGCGGTGGATATTTGTATGACCCATTAAGCGCAGTCCACAGATCGTCGAACATCTCGTTAAGCAAGCCTCTTACTGCAACAGTTATGTACGGTGGAGCACCGTCCATTTAAAACCACCCAATTATTGAGGACCCAATAACTAATAAGGAGAACATGAAAGATAGAGTTCGAGCTGCTTTCAATGGGTTATGTGTTAACTCTATCAGGGACGCCACCAACAATAATATGTTAAAAAGAATTGAAGCATGTTTAGGGGAAAATGGCAACGATTTTAAACAATTACTGAAATAGAATTAAGCAGTTTTTTTAATTTACTTTACGATTTTGTTTTATTTTTATTATTGTGTTTTATTGTAGGCTTATAATTTTATAAATACTAAATTAATTATAATGAAAAATGACCTAAAAAGACTTTTTTCCAAATTATTCAGTTGTTTTCAAACGCAATCTAGATTTGACAATATTAGCAATTTCTACTGTGATGTTTAAAATTCGATTTCAGTAGGTACAAGAACATTTTAGATATAGGACATTGTACACAAAGTTGATCTAAAATTTCCCATAGAATTGACAAATGTAGTCATATGTTACGGTTGCCATTGGAAAAAATCGACTTTTAGTACTTTTCTCGAATTCAACTTATCTTATATATCTTATATGTAAGATATATATATATATATATATATATATCTTATAATTTGAACACCCTGTATAACTTTTAGCAGAGTTTTACCGATCTATCGATAATACGTTACCTTTACAACAATTTTGCCGGACAACTTTTTTCCAACGGTTACAGGGGATAATTTATGTCATTGAAAGTAACCGTGCAGCTGTCATTTTTTAATGAAAAAAATTAATATCTCGAAGAAGACACATGTTACGTATAGGGTATGTAACATAAAATTGATCTAAAATTTAATGAATATGTATATCAAAAATGCGATAAAATACGGGATGTTCCATTTGAAATATAAAAGTTGACATCATTTCCGGAAGTACCACCGGAAGTAACGGAAAACTCAAAATATTTTAGTTGATACGATCGTGTCCAACAATATAAGTCCACAAATCTTCAATCTCTCATTTCATTTGGTTCACCATAGACTTCTAATGGCAGCTCGTCGTGGGAGTTCCTTTATACAGATACGGCGTAAAGTATGGAAATATGACAAAATCGCAAGAACGTTTTGCTATTTTAAAAAATCATCGAATACGTCGATTTTTAATTATCAAAATACGCCATATGATATCAAATTAATTTTTTTTACCTTCAATTGTTTTTATCAGTTGACGTCATCGACATATTTTTTAAATGACATCCCTATAGTTTTGTAATGAATTTGACAGATCTTTTAATTGTCTTAATAGTAGCATAATATTTTTATGGCCTTCCATAAGAAAATTTTCGAGAAAAATGCAATTGAAGGTTATGAACAAAAAAAAAATCTCCGCAACGGCTCAGCCGAATTTAACGAAATTTTGGAATTAAGTATTTTGCAACTATCTGAAGTCACTGGCGTTATTATCGTTGATACAACGTTTGCAGTTTCTGAGATATAACCTCAAACTTTTTAGTTTGAAATAGAACATCCTGTATGTTTTGACAATTACTGTATAAGAAAATGTCATTCCATTGCCTATTCAATGTCTACGCTTGATAGAGTATTATATCAAAAAAATCTGGAAATTAACAGAAACCTTTATTACTTTGGTCTAAAAGTTAACAAAGAAAAAATTGATAACAAAAATAATAACAACAAAAAATAAACCAATCGAATTTAAAACAATGTGTTCTGGTCAATGGTTGAGAATCCTCATAAAGAAAGTAGCGTAGTTACAGTAGAAAACGTAATAATGTTTTGTTCCCAATTTTTTCTTTGTAAATTTTTAAACCTAAGTAATAAAGCTTTTTGTTAATTTCTAGATGTTTTTGATAATAATGAAGACTGTAACAGAAAAAGTCTAAACTATACAGGGCGTTCTATTTCAAATTCAAAAGTTTGAGGTTATATCTCAGAAACTGTAAAAGTTGCATCAACGATAATCACATGGTTGCAAAATACTTAATTCCAAAATTTCGTTAAATTCGGTCGAGCCCATAGGTCGAGCCGTTCCAGAGATTTTGTCACATTTATTTCATTTCATAACCTTCAAAGTCTTTTTCTCAAAAATTTTCTTGTGTAAGGCCATAAAAAAATTATGCTACCATTAAGACAATTAAAAGATCTGTCAAGATCTTTAAGAAAAATATAGGGTTGTCATTTAAAAAAAATGTCGTTAAGGTCATCTGTTAAAAACAATAGAAGGTACAAACATTAATTTGATATTATAAGGTGTATTTTGACAATTATAAATCGACGTGTTCGAGGTTTTTTTTTTAAATAGCAAACCGTTCTTGAGATTTTGTCATGTTTCCATACTTTACGCGCTCACTCTATACCTAGTGATCCATTTTAAAAATCATAAGTTTGTGTTGGTGCGTTGTTGTCAGCGGCGTGTTATGCCACCGTGGGGCCCTGGGCAATTTTGAATTTGGGGGCCCCCATATACAATGTTGAATTAAGAAGAATTATTTTTTTATAGGTACAAAAATAATATACAGGGTGTCCGGAAAGTAATGGGACCCAGCTTAACCGTATATTCATGATGTCAAATGGGACCGATTAAACAAAAAATCCCATAGTCAAAAGTGGTTCCCTAATAAGTTATAAGGTGTAAAGATAGAAAATATATTTCTTGTTTTACGTATATTTCAGAAAAGAAACGGCCGATCAAGCTGAAAATTGGTACCCTTAGGCTTTTGGAGAAGCGAAACATGATAAGAGTATTAGGACATTTGCAGATTGTAGAGGGAGCTGTCTGCAGCTTTTCTGGGGGAATAATAGTATGATACTTTTATTATTATTATGACTTTCGGCGGGACGACTAAAAATTATGATACGGACGTTAATTTTACATAAAACATGTTTACCTATTTTATGGCGATAAAATCCACCGTTTTCAAGAAAAACGCAATTAAACGTACTGTGTATTTAATAACTGTAGTTTATGGCATATTGTAGAGGGAGCTGTCGGCAGCTTTTCTGGGGTAGTATTATTATGATATTTTTATTATTATTATGACTTTGGGTGGTATTACTAAAAATTATGACACGGACGTTAATTTCACATAAAAAATGTTTACCTATTTTATGCCGATAAAAACCACCGTTTTCAAGAAAAACGCAATTACACATTTTGTGTAGTTGCTAAAAGCTATGTCATTATAAAAAATTCAACTTAATTTTCACTTATTCTTTATTTATAAATTTATAAGGTTTTCAAAATGTCCACCGTTTAGTTCAACACATCTTTCACAACGTTTTCCTAAGTTTTGTCGTACTCTAAAAAATGACTCAAAGTGATTTCTAATTTCATTTCCTGCGTCAATAATCGTTCTATGCAAATCTTGCCTAGTATTAGTAGACTTGCCGATATACAATAGACTTCATATAGCTCCATATAAAAAATCCAATGGGTTGAGGTCTGGGCTTCTCGGTGGCCAAAGATAATCACTCCAGCGGTTCAGAAAGTGGTTGTCTAAATAGTTTCGCACAGTTTGCACGAAATGAGCGGGAGCACCATCGTGCATAAACCATACACTCCTACGAAATTTTAAAGCGATGTCTTCTAATAAGGTAGGCCAAAAATGCCCAAATAATTTAAATACCATGCACAATTTAATCGAGGAGTTCGTATGGCCCGATCAAATGATCTCCAACAACGCCGCACCATACATTTACTGAAAATTCATGTTGGAAATGTTTATTTCTGGATAAATGGGGGGTTTCTACATTCCAGCAGTGACAATTGCGTGTGTTTAGGATACCACGGCGAGTAAAAGTTGCCTCATCGGTAAATAACACACGGCCAAAAAATGTTGGGACGTGATTTTGTTCGTTTCGTAACCATCGAAGTTTCAGTCTTTGTGGCAAATAATTTGGTAGCAACGCCTGCACATTAGTATGGTGGTATGGATAAAGCAGAATAATGCCATGCACGCTTGCCCGGGGTACTACAGTAGCTGCACATAATTTCCGTACTCTTACTTCAGGATCTTCGTCTATTCGGAACAAAATAACTTCCTCCTCCTCAATGGTGGCGAAGCTGGTCGTCCTGCATGACTGCTCCTCCATTAAATTGCTCTTGAGCATAAACAGCAACCATATCGGTCATTTAAGAGTATGAAAAAATATTGTGCCGAGGCATATTTTTTTGTGATAAAATACCACAGATATGTAATGTACTGTGAAATAATCAATTAAATACAGTATCGTTAAGCAAACTGACACAAATGCATTTACGTTTGACATATAGTAACTTGATAGAATAACATTGCATAAGCCATAAACTACAGTTATTAAATACACAGTACGTTTAATTGCGTTTTTCTTGAAAACGGTGGATTTTATCGCCATAAAATAGGTAAACATGTTTTATGTAAAATTAACGTCCGTATCATAATTTTTAGTCGTCCCGCCGAAAGTCATAATAATAATAAAAGTATCATACTATTATTCCGCCAGAAAAGCTGCAGACAGCTCCCTCTACAATCTGCAAATGTCCTAATACTGTTATCATGTTTGGCGTCTCCAAAAGCCTAAGGTTCCGGCTAGGATACGAGCGGCGAGCGGCGGGCGGCGAGCGGCGAGCGGCAGAGCGGCGACCTGGCTACGATGTAAGCGGCACCATGAGCGGCACCATGAGCGGCACGACAATTCGTCGTGGCAATTATTAGTAGTTCGTAGGTCGTCGTCCGGTAATGTTGTCAAACTGCTACTCACGGAAAATTATAACCTTCGGTTGAATAAGATCCGTAGGTTAAAACGTAACTACAAAGTGCATCCTATTAATGCAGTGCGTCAGCGGTACGGCGATTATCACCATTTATTTCACTACTTAAGAAAATATAGAAAACGGGTTTTTAACTATATGAGAATATCAATTGCAACGTTTGACTATATTCATGACAAACTCAAGAAATATTTAGAAAGATAGAGGTCTGGACTGCGACATTTGTATTATTGTAATATTAATAGTATATTTACGACGTAGTCATCCACATAGATTTAGACAGACTTTGACAGTACGTTCGTATAACGATGACTGTTCGTTTGAATAATAAAGTAATTATTCGAACGAACTGTCATTATTATACAAAGCTACTGTCATCATAATCATTCATGTGTATCATGGTAGGGATATATAGTCATAGATACTAAATAATTCTCCAACCGTAAGAAATTTAAAAAAAATGGTTCAACCAAAAGTTTTTTTGGCTTTAAACTACCTATCTTCTAAGTATATTTTCAATATACAAGGTGCTCATTTTATTCTAGAAATTTGATGACCTCTCATTATTTTAAATAAAACAGGCTATATATTATTAAATTTTTTGATTCTAAGATTAATTCTAAGAATTTTTTATATGAATCACTTTTTATAAAATGCATTAATTTTTAATTATAAGCTATTAACCAAAAATAGTCGAAATTACCGGAACATCTAAATAAATCTCAAACTGCATAAAATGTCAAAAGCTCTGTGTTCTTTGGGTTAAACAACCTCTAGTTCAAATATTTTCTTAATATACAGGGTGTCTATTTTATTATAGAAATTTGCAAACCTTTTCTTTTTCTAACAGACGCTGTATATTTTTATATTTTTTAATGCTAGGATTAATTCTAAAAATTTTTTGTAGGAATTATTTTTTTATAAAATGCATTATTTTTTAGTTATAAGCAATTAACCAAAATAAACTTTTACTTGAACCAAACGGGTTAAAAATAGAAAATCCAAGAAAAAATAACTCATTTAAATACAATTAAATCAAATGTTCAACCTGCCACATTAAAATAAATGTGTATGTATGTAGCAAAATATTCTTAATTTGAAGTTCAGGAGTTTTGATTAATTTCTCATAACTCAGAAATGATGCATTTTCAAAGAAACTTATTTCTACAAAAAGTTCTTAGAATCAATCTTAAAAAAAATAAAATAGGTATGCAGGATGTTCTATTAGAAGATGGAAAGGTTTGCAAATTTCCATAATAAAATGACCACACTGTAAATTAAAACTATATTTAAACCAGCGGTGGTTTAAACCCAAAAAGCTTTTATTTGAAACATTTTTTGAATTTTTTGCAGTTGGTGAACTTTTTAGATGTTCCGGTAATTTTTACTATTTTTCGTTAATAGCTTATAATTAAAAAATAATGCAATTAATAAAAAAATGATTCCTATAAAAAATACTTAATTAATTTTAGAATCAAAAAATTTAATAATATATAGCCTGTTCTATTTAAAAAAGGAGAGGGTACCAAATTTCTATAATAAAATGAGCAGCCTGTATATTGAAGATATATTTAAACGATAGCCTATTTAAAGCAAAAAAACTTTTGTTTGAACAATTTTTTGAATTTTTGTACGGTTGGAGAATTATTTAGGTGATCCGGTAATGGTTGCTAACCCTGTATAATTCTGCGGTGAGCGGCACTAGTAAGCGGCAGGGTGGTGCCGCTCACGGTGCCGCTCTGCCGCTTACCGTATCGTAGCCGCTTTGCCAAGATATGGCTTTGAAACAATGTAAACATATATCATTAGCGGCGCCAATCTGCCGCTCGCCGCTCGCCGCCCGCCGCTCACCGCTCGTATCCTAGCCGGGACCTAAGGGTGCCACTTTTCAGCTTGCTCGGCCGTCTCTTTTCTGAAATATACGCAAAACAAGAAATATA
Source organism: Aphodius sticticus (assembly GCA_963966075.1). Lineage (NCBI taxonomy): Eukaryota > Metazoa > Arthropoda > Insecta > Coleoptera > Scarabaeidae > Aphodius > Aphodius sticticus. Next base: position 46,058,159 of record OZ014507.1, on the reverse strand, counting down.
TTTTCTATCTTTAACACCTTATAACTTCTTAAGGAAGCAGTTTTTACTATGGGATTTTTGGTTTAATCGGTCCCATTTAACATCAAGAATATACGGTTAAGCTGGGTCCCGTTACTTTCCGGACACCCTGTATACTAATAACACCGATATAACATTTCGGCACAATTAAAAAAATCATAAATAAAAGTTAAGGTATTAACCTTTTTGCAACAACATTGATTATAAGTACCTATATAATTATTTAAACTAACAACAGACTATCCTTAAGAATTACAAAATAACTAATGAATAGCTTAACAATTTAAAAATAAAAATTCGTAGCAAGTAAAATATATTAACTTGATAAAATAATAGTTAATAAAAGATTGATTTTGGTCTCGAACTGGTACGAGCGCAGATATAAAATTCACTATTCTTGAGACGGTAATAAATTCGTTAAAGGTTAGTTGTGTCATCGTTGAGAGGAGTCTAAATCTGCTTGCAACGTTAATGAGGACTGGCATGGTGTGGTAGTCTACTTGAAATGTGGTTCCAAAATACTGCTTTGCCCCCCTGTTATTGGGGGCCCTGGGCAAATGCCCATTCTGCCCATGGGGTAACGCGCCACTGGTTGTTGTTGGACACCCTGTAAGCAAGAAAACATTTTCTGGCTGTAGAGGAAATGATTATGTACAACTTTTATGCATGGAAGAAACGTGTGTTTCTACAGCCCATTAGTGTACTTTGTTTCTAGCGTGGGATACCTGTACAAATACAAGTAACCAAAACCTAAAAATATTTTAGTTATAAAGATCGTACTCAACAACATAAGTCCATAAATTTTCAATCCCTGATGTTATTTGGTTCGCGTTATACTTCTAATCGTGAAAGCTCGTCGTGAAAGACCCTGCATATCCGTGTAATTTGATGATTTTTTTTTATTGCAGTGGAGGTCCTGCATATGATTGAGTACAACATACCTATAACATTTCCTGCTGCGTCGTTGTTAACTGTTATTTTAGCGCTTGTGGGTAAGTAGCGATTGATCTTATAATATGTAGTTAGTACCTACTAACTAGATGTAACTAGCTATATATAACTAGCTGTCTTTATCTGTTTACTTTAGTTTTAGGTTCCTTATCATTCTCATTTTCGTATTAACGTTATTGTTAAGTAGTTTTTATTAGGGTGTCCCTTATTTTTCAAAATCCTTTTCCATATCATTTCGAAGTTCAAGAACATAACATATGTTCTTGATAACATATAACATAAGTAAAAGAGCTATGAGAGTTCTAGACCAATTTTACGGGTTATTTTAAAGGGGGGTATAAAATTACTTTACTTCCGGTCTAGGAGACAGCTATAGTGTGACAATGATATCGATGACGTCATTGCGGTCACGACCTCACTTGCGTGAGATAAGAGTTCGGTCTTATCTATTGTGGTCACAATGTACTCGTAAGACATTTTAGTTTAAAAGACGTTGGGAACTCGGAGGTTTGGAAATAAAAAAGTGTCTGGGTAAGGATTTGAACCCGAGACTGTATAATCACGAGTCGAGCTTAACCATTAACCATTAACACAAATATATTAATTTAAGAATATATACATTATGAATGAACACAATTTCAAATATAAAACATACGGTGCCTTGCGCCGTGGGCGCTTATCCGAAGGTATATTTACAAACTGAAATCTGAAACGATTTACCCGCCAGTGAGTGAACAGCTTGGCGGGTAAATTTTTAAAAGCAAACGACGATAAAACGATAAAAATGCTTTACATAAATATTTAAAAGGATGTAAAACGTTTTGATCTAAAAATTATTGATTAAAACACTAACACGCTCAGCACGCACACGCAGCTACCGCCACCGCCTTCGACGTCTCCTCCGTTGTTCCGGACGAGTCGAGCTTTCTAGCTAATAGGCTACACAGCCTCTTGATACCCGAACGGTAAAATGGTAATGATATATCGGCGCATCGACCTTGATTCGATGGTTGACCGATGTACCGTTAATGGTTGAGGGCTAGTCTATATGCTTTTAGGCTGTATAATTTGGACCCCAATATTTCCCGCCTAAAGTGTTTATGTGTGGAAATGTGAGCTTGGGAGAGTCAACAATTTAAATCTATCTATTTTTAGTTTGTCAAACGTGTACCAACTTAAAATTTATCACCTAGATAAACCATTTTGTCTCCACTCATTATTTATACATATTATACATACATTGTAAGAAAAATATGGAATTTCTTATGTTTTACGTAATATCTACGCGTGCTAGGAACTGATAAGAATGAAATTTTTTAAAAATTCATAAACAACTAAAAAAATTCGTTAGCACTATCGTCGTTGCAAAATTACTTTTATCTGTGCCATTGTCTCGCCTCTGTGACGTCATTCGACCTCACGCGTCTGCTGTCGCGATATCTAATCAACATTCCAGCAAATGTTTCGAAGAAAGAAATATGTTGGTTTCTTATCAGGTGCTGACGTCAGAGATAAGAATAGTTATAGTAGACCTTGGCTCTTATCAAAGAGAGTTAGTGTGGTGTTTACGGTATTGCGGCGCAGAAGCTTGAACACGTAAGTAGAATAATTAAAATTCGTCGTCAACTGTTGCGTATCGTGAAAACAATAAATGGACTTATTGCAATATCAGTAACCAGTTAGTCGTCGTCATGGGCGTTTCTTATTATATACGGTACGTTTTCTTCGATGACAACGGTACAAGATTGAAGCTGGATACTCTGGAGTCCTACAAATTCCAAAAGGTTGAACAGAATGTAATTATTCCTTCTGGCGCAACGACAATTAGAATAGTTGGTTTCCATGAAGAAGACGAAGAAGATGATATAACTGTTTATTGTGATTCCGAGTCTGAACTGGACGAAGGTGAAGTAAATGATTATGATGATTATGATTATGATGATGATGATGACGAGGAACGTAGCGATGAAACTGATGAACAGTCAATTATATAATTATATATTGTCAACTTTACCATTATAAACAATAAACGCATTAAACGAATTTTTTGTTTTATTTCATAGATTAAGAAGTGATATTATAAAATTTCAAATTTTCCCGCCAACCCCAAAAAAATCAAACTTTCCCGCCAACCCCAAAAAAATCAAATTTTCTCGCCAACCCCAAAAAAATTCAAATTTTCCCGCGTTACAGTTGTAGTAATTTAACACGGCATATGAAATTGACCCTCATTTGACCCTCATTTGATCCTCCGAGACCCTCATTTGACCCTCCGAGACCCTCATTTGACTCTCCGAGACCCTCATTTGACCCTCCGAGACCCTCATTTGATCCTCCGAGACCCTCATTTGACCCTCCGAGACCCTCATTGGACCCTCCGAGACCCTCATTTGATCCTCCGAGACCCTCATTTGACCCTCCGAGACCCTCATTTGATCCTCCGAGACCCTCATTTGACCCTCCGAGACCCTCATTTGACCCTCCGAGACCCTCATTTGATCCTTCGAGACCCTCACTTGACCCTCCGAGACCCTCATTTGACCCTCCGAGACCCTCATTTGATCCTCCGAGACCCCCATTTGACCCTCCGAGACCCTCATTTGATCCTCCAAGACCCTCATTTGACCCTCCGAGACCCTCATTTGATCCTCCGAGACCCTCATTTGACCCTCCGAGACCCTCATTTGACCCTCCGAGACCCTCATTTGACCCTCCGAGACCCTCATTTGACCCTCCGAGACCCTCATTTGATCCTCCGAGACCCTCATTTGACCCTCCGAGACCCTCATTTGACCCTCAAGAACTCTAATGTGTGATTTGGTAACAACAACATTCCCAGAAGAGTGCGATAATTATTATTCCAAGAATGAGTCGGCGGAACACTGGCGAAATGAATACTTTTCTCTTTATAACATCAGTGAAGACCTTTATCGAGAATGCACGCACGAACTAGATGAATGCTTAAATGACTACCATTACGAGATGGATTTGAATGATGAATGCTTTGAAAAGGTCAAGCTGCTCGAACAATGACTGAAAAATCTTACGACCTCTACAGCTCACAGCGAGCGAGAAAATTTAATTAAACAACACATAAATTTGAACGCCGATTTGCATAAATTACAAATAGTCGTTGAGGAGAGTAATCGGAAACTGAACGTTTCTTATATCATAATTAGCGAATATAAAACAAATATGTCGGAATTGCGTAATGAACATGAACGCGTTCTAATGGATGCACATATGCTAAAATCAGATTACGATAACTGCAAGCGACATGTAACGACATGTATAAATAATTTTTCCCAAAATGATGCTAAACTAACACGAAACATTAATGATTGCATCGAAAGGGAGGATCACTATCTACAGGAGAAGGATAAACATATACTAAGTCTCAGCATTTGTCGTAAAGCAAATCGAAAGCTAAGATCTAGTAACACTAAAAAGAACCCACAAAATCTGTAATAAATAACTTACTGAACTTGATATGTATTATAATTATTTCGATTTATATGCATTAAAAAAAAAATAAAAATAAGAAACCAACAGAATACGTTTTATTTCGCTTTTCCTTTATTTATTTTTATTCTTAAATTCATGCTTTTCCTATAAGCGCATTTTAACCGTAAACAACACACTAACTCTCTTTGATAAGAGCCAAGGTCTACTATAACTATTCTTATCTCTGACGTCAGCAACTGATAAGAAACCAACATATTTATTTCTTCGAAACATTTTTATTTTTAAATTCATGCTTTTCCTTATAAGCGCATTTTAACCGTAAACAATGTAGCGCCTCCAATTATCATTTTAGCGCCTCCAGCAATCATCTTAGCGCCCTCAATTATCATTTTAGCGCCTCCATTTATCCTCATAGCGTCTCCATTTATCCTCTTAGCGGTTCAATGTAGCGTCTTAGCGCCTCAATATAGCCTCATAGCGCCTCCATTTATCCGCTTAGCGCCTCCATTTATCCGCTTAGCGCCTCCATTTATCCTCATAGCGCCTCCATTTATCCTCTTAGCGCCGCCATTTATCCTCTTAGCGCCTCAATATACCCTCTTAGCGCCTCCAATTCACTTCTTAGCGCCTCCATTTATCCGTTTAGCGCCTCCATAGCGCCTCAATATAACCTCTTAGCGCCTCCATTGATCCACTTAGCGCCTCCATTTATCCTCTTAGCGCCTCCATTTATCCTCATAGCGGCTGCATTTATCCTCTCAGCGCCTCCATTTATCCTCATAGCGCCTCCATTTATCATCATAGCGCCTCCATTTATCCTCTTAGCGCCTCCATTTATCCGTTTAGCGCCTCCATAGCGCCTCCATTTATCCTCATAGCGCCTCCATTTATCCTCTCAGCGCCTCCATTTATCCTCATAGCGCCTCCATTTATCATCATAGCGCCTCCATTTATCCTCTTAGCGCCTCCATTTATCCGTTTAGCGCCTCCATAGCGCCTCCATTTATCCTCTTAGCGCCTTCATTTATCCTCTTAGCGCCTCCATTTAGCCTCATAGCGCCCCCATTTATCGTCATAGCGCCTCCATTTATCATCTTAGCGCCTCCATTTATCCTCTTAGCGCCTCCATTTATCTTCTTAGCGCCTCCATTTATCCGTTTAGCGCCTCCATTTATCCTCTTAGCGCCTCCATTTAGCCTCATAGCGCCTCCATTTATCCTCATAGCGCCTCCATTTATCCTCATAGCGCCTCCATTTATCATCGAGTTGGGTTTGGTTGGGCGCGCCCAACCAAACCCAACTCATCCCAACCCATCCTCCCGCTAAGAGGATAAATGGAGGCGCTAAGAGGATAAATGGAGGCGCTAAGATGATAAATGGAGGCGCTATGAGCATAAATGGAGGCGCTATGGGGATAAATGGGGGCGCTATGGGGCTAAATGGAGGCGCTAAGAGGATAAATGGAGGCGCTAAACGGATACATGGAGGCGCTAAGAGGATAAATGGAGGCGCTAAGAGGATAAATGGAGGCGCTAAGATGATAAATGGAGGCGCTATGACGATAAATGGGGGCGCTATGAGGCTAAATGGAGGCGCTAAGAGGATAAATGGAGGCGCTAAGAGGATAAATGGAGGCGCTATGGAGGCGCTAAACGGATAAATGGAGGCGCTAAGAGGATAAATGGGGGCGCTATGATGATAAATGGAGGCGCTATGAGGATAAATGGAGGCGCTGAGAGGATAAATGGAGGCGCTATGAGGATAAATGGAGGCGCTATGGAGGTGCTAAACGGATAAATGGAGGCGCTAAGAGGATAAATGGAGGCGCTATGATGATAAATGGAGGCGCTATGATGATAAATGGAGGCGCTGAGAGGATAAATGGAGGCGCTATGAGGATAAATGGAGGCGCTAAGAGGATAAATGGAGGCGCTAAGCGGATAAATGGAGGCGCTAAGAGGTTATATTGAGGCGCTATGGAGGCGCTAAACGAATAAATGGAGGCGCTAAGAGGTGAATTGGAGGCGCTAAGAGGGTATATTGAGGCGCTAAGAGGATAAATGGCGGCGCTAAGAGGATAAATGGAGGCGCTATGAGGATGAATGGAGGCGCTAAGCGGATAAATGGAGGCGCTATGAGGCTATATTGAGGCGCTAAGAGGCTACATTGAAGCGCTAAGAGGATAAATGGAGACGCTATGAGGATAAATGGAGGCGCTAAAATGATAATTGAGGGCGCTAAGATGATTGCTGGAGGCGCTAAAATGATAATTGGAGGCGCTACATTGTTTACGGTTAAAATGCGCTTATAGGAAAAGCATGAATTTAAAAATTAAAATAAAAATGTTTCGAAGAAAGAAATATGTTGGTTTCTTATCAGTTGCTGACGTCAGAGATAAGAATAGTTATAGTAGACCTTGGCTCTTATCAAAGAGAGTTAGTGTGTTGTTTACGGTTAAAATGCGCTTATAGGAAAAGCATGAATTTAAGAATAAAAATAAATAAAGGAAAAGCGAAATAAAACGTATTCTGTTGGTTTCTTATTTTTATTTTTTTTTTAATGCATATAAATCGAAATAATTATAATACATATCAAGTTCAGTAAGTCATTTATTACAGATTTTGTGGGTTCTTTTTAGTGTTACTAGATCTTAGCTTTCGATTTGCTTTACGACAAATGCTGAGACTTAGTATATGTTTATCCTTCTCCTGTAGATAGTGATCCTCCCTTTCGATGCAATCATTAATGTTTCGTGTTAGTTTAGCATCATTTTGGGAAAAATTATTTATACATGTCGTTAAATTATTCTTGCAGTTATCGTAATCTGATTTTAGCATATGTGCATCCATTAGAACGCGTTCATGTTCATTACGCAATTCCGACATATTTGTTTTATATTCGCTAATTATGATATAAGAAACGTTCAGTTTCCGATTACTCTACTCAACGACTATTTGTAATTTATGCAAATCGGCGTTCAAATTTAAGTGTTGTTTAATTAAATTTTCTCGCTCGCTGTGAGCTGTAGAGGTCGTAAGATTTTTCAGTCATTGTTCGAGCAGCTTGACCTTTTCAAAGCATTCATCATTCAAATCCATCTCGTAATGGTAGTCATTTAAGCATTCATCTAGTTCGTGCGTGCATTCTCGATAAAGGTCTTCACTGATGTTATAAAGAGAAAAGTATTCATTTCGCCAGTGTTCCGCCGACTCATTCTTGGAATAATAATTATTGCACTCTTCTGGGAATGTTGTTGTTGTTACCAAATCACACATTAGAGTTCTTGAGGGTCAAATGAGGGTCTCGGAGGGTCAAATGAGGGTCTCGGAGGATCAAATGAGTATCTCGGAGGGTCAAATGAGGGTCTCGGAGGGTCAAATGAGGGTCTCGGAGGGTCAAATGAGGGTCTCGGAGGATCAAATGAGGGTCAAATGAGGGTCTCGGAGGATCAAATGAGGGTCTCGGAGGGTCAAATGAGGGTCTCGGAGGATCAAATGAGGGTCTCGGTGGGTCAAATGAGGGTCTCGGAGGGTCTCGGAGGATCAAATGAGGGTCTCGGAGGGTCAAATGAGGGTCTCGGAGGATCAAATGACGGTCTCGGAGGGTCAAATGAGGGTCTCGGAGGATCAAATGAGGGTCTCGGAGGGTCAAATGAGGGTCTCGGAGGGTCAAATGAGGGTCTCGGAGGATCAAATGAGGGTCTCGGAGGGTCAAATGAGGGTCTCGGAGGGTCAAATGAGGGTCAAATGAGGGTCAATTTCATATGCCGTGTTAAATTACTACGACAACTGTAACGCGGGAAAATTTGAATTTTTTTGGGGTTGGCGGGAAAATTTGAATTTTTTGGGGTTGGCGGCAAAATTTGATTTTTTTGGGGTTGGCGGGAAAATTTGAAATTTTATAATATCACTTCTTAATCTATGAAATAATACAAAAAATTCGTTTAATGCGTTTATTGTTTATAATGGTAAAGTTGACAATATATAATTATATAATTAACTGTTCATCAGTTTCATCGCTACGTTCCTCGTCATCATCATCATCATAATCATAATCATCATAATCATTTACTTCACCTTCGTCCAGTTCAGACTCGGAATCACAATAAACAGTTATATCATCTTCTTCGTCTTCTTCATGGAAACCAACTATTCTAATTGTCGTTGCGCCAGAAGGAATAATTACATTCTGTTCAACCTTTTGGAATTTGTAGGACTCCAGAGTATCCAGCTTCAATCTTGTGTCACGTTGTGACAGGAGTTAAATGATCAACTAGGCCATGTATTCATATTCGAAATATTTAATTCAAGTTAGATCCCCGTGGCTCCATCTGTTGCCCAGTAGTGGTGCTCAATGCATTGCTCATGTGCATGGTGGGATTGTATTTTGTTAATTAGACTTTGATTATTGACCACTTTTTGTGCAAGTGGCCGGGTTGCGTCGAGGTATTGTTTGTATAAGTTTCAGTTCTGGAAGTTTGGTATTCCAAACATTACGCACATGGCCGGCAATTCATGTTTATGTCAATTTTCCTTTACTCTTCGCATTCCGAGTCAATTGTCTTGTTTCTTACTTTGTCTGGTCATGTTCCCTACCTAGTGCATCCCCTGGTTGATTGTTTGCTTCTTAATTTGTGGCATTATTACCCGTTTCCTTAGTTAGGTCATTTTTTTGTTAGTGTCACTCGACTTTCTTTTTCACATCAGTTTATGGCTACTCTTGTTGTTAACCGACGCCCCAGGTGATTAATGAGTAGTGTCTCGTAATTCATTGAAATCGTTAGTTTAATTAAGATTTTGCGTTGAATTTTTGTTAGTTCCCCCTTCCCGCCGCATTTGTCGCTGTCGTCGCATAATTTTTTCCACATAGGTTGAGATGGGCGATTCGAGCAAAATTGTCGGGACAGTTGAATTTTGTCTTTGAAGCTAACTAGACGTGTTGCTTGTTGAGCTCTAGTTGCCTTTTTTTTGTGATCAATTGGAGTCTGTTGAGCCAAATCTCTCAATTTTCGTCGTCTGTTGTTGGGATTGATTGAAGCACAGCGTCGAACCGTGCATTCGGGAGATAAGAGATTGGTTCTTGGTATTTGGCATTGTTTGAGCCTACACTGTTTGTGGATTCTACTCAGCTCCGATTGTCACCACGTTTACACCCGCCTAACATCCTTAAGGGGTATGTACTTTGCGTTATATCTTGATCCTTTGGTAATTGTTGGCGAATTCTCATTTTTAGTGATTTTGTGAGGGTACCGAAGATTTTGTGAGGTTACCGAATGTTTTGTCTTGGAACCGAACGTTTCCTGTAGGAGGTTGTTGACTTTCGGATTGGCTAGTCTATTGGAGGTTGTGCCCGGCAGACGAGTATTGGTCAGCGGTCGGTTGTCTACACTTGGAAGACTGGGTTGATGTGATTGAACATAATTCCGGAAGCCGACGACGCAGCGATACTGTACGTCGGACAGCAGCTCCCATTGCCGAAGCCTGCAAGTTGGAACGGAGGCCGCTGGGGAATATATCCTTTTCGTGTAACTCGACCATAACCCCCCAAAGGGATCGCTCAAGTAGGTCTTGCATATGATTATTTGCCGTGGACACACATTCTAGCCTCTTCCGAGGTCAACAACGGACAATTTGGTTCGGAGTGCCTACGTTGGTTGTTTAGATTCATTGTTTGAATTATTTTGCCTAGGCACAAGTTAACGCTACGTTTTGTGTTATCATTTGTTTGTTATTTTTGGTTTCATTTAATAATTTTGGGCATTCTTGTATCTGAACTTGTTCTATAAATTGAATCGGTTCAGGCGGGCACTTGGCTTGATATCGCCAGACCTGACCGTAGTTTAAACTTTCAATAAATTTTGCTATTTAATTTGTGAACTTTAACAATTCCCTTCAGGACATTTCAGTGTATTTTTATTTTTTTGTGAATCAACGATTTAGTCAACGCTTGTGTGTGTTCAATCTTACGACACGCAGTACCGTGTCACGCTTACGTGTATTTGGCCAATTACATCTGCAGCGCTGGTATTTTATTTTAATTCAACGCGTCCTTCTGCGTCCGACGTTGACAATTGCGGTTGATATTATATTTTTTTTTGGTTTGTTATCACTTGAATTGTTTACGTTTTGAGTTTGTACTGCGGAAGTGTGATCAACGTCTGAACTTGATTATAGAACGGGCGACTACTTTTGCCACGTTTTCGGTTTGCGTGTTGGCACCCGTTAATTTTTTTTTCGCTTGTTGGGAATATATATGGATAAATGTGTGAGGCATTTTGAAACCCTCATTGACAATAAATTTTTGGCTACCATTTGCTTGTTTCACTGTCGAGTCTCCTTCCATTTTCCCAACCAATTGACACAGTCCAATTGTCCGCATCTGGGTGAGACTGTGTGGCGCCCTGTCTGTTACCCGTGTGAATACATTGTTGCACCCACCCCACTCTCCGATGAGAAGAGCAAGCTGAGGTCACCCGCGGACTATGTTGGAAGGCGAAGACAGGTAGGAGTACTTTGGTCAAAATCACGGTGTAACATTTGGCGCCCAACGTGGGGCCTTGCGTCGTTTGGAGGACGCCCTTTTGTCACATATTTTCCTTATCCCTTTCCCTACGCTCGACAGATTTTTTTTTGTTGTTATATCTTGGTTGTTTGGGTAGTTTATTCTGTCCGTCTTTCGGTATATTGGTTACTTCCGACATTCTTGCATTGTGTGCTCTCTGGTTAAGTAACAGACATGGCATTGAGGATCACAGTGAACTATCTTTCTCAGGAGGAGCTAACTTATGAACTCAGCGTTCGGGGCATTGACACTGGTACCGTCGATGAAATGCGGAAGTCCTTAACTAGCGCACTACGTTTGGAAGCACAGTCGAAAGACCCCGAGTCCAGCGTGTGTTTGTCTCCGCCCACATACCCGTACACTCCTGCCGTAGATATTGTAGCATGCGAAGCAAAGGTGGAGGAATTGCGTGATCTGCTTACCAGCTTCACACTCAAGCAGCGAACAAAGCTGACCACTAAATTTTGTCATCTTTTCGGTAGATTGGAGCATATTCCCTCCGATGATAAGAAGAAATTGCTGTCTTCTGCCCTACAGTTATATGCAGCCTTCCAGAACAAGCTAGTAGAGAAGGAAGGAGTTCCCGAAGCAGCGCAATTCTTTGACGTAGGTTGTTTGGACTCTACGCGACTCGACGATAGCCCGGCTCAGCTTCGAGAAGCCCCAAACCCTAATGTGGGAGCGGCATCGATTAAATCCGTGCCTGTGTGGAAGTGGAATCTTAAGTTTGATGGATCACGACGAGGACAATCGGTGGTCACGTTCATTCAGCGAGTTGAAGAACTATCCGCTGCCCGTGGAGTCGATTTGCAGCAGGTCTTCCAGTCGGCCTTAGATCTGTTTTCCGGAAATGCCTTGAGATGGTTTAGAGAAGTGAGAGGTGACGTTTACTCGTGGGAGGAACTTGTCTGTAAACTTCGTCAGGACTTTTTGCCCAGCCACTATTATGAAAAGCTTCTGGAGGAGGTAAAGCGGCGAACACAAGGACAGGATGAGACCGTTAGTGTCTACTTTGCTATCATGGCTGAATTCTTCAGCAAGTTCAATCCCCCTCTGCCTGAGGAGTTGAGGCTACGAATTTTCCAGACCAACGTTCACCCCTATTTTCAGAGCCACTTGGGGTTGGTTGAGGTTGCCTCGGTGGAGGAGTTTAAAAGGATTTGTCAACGCTTGGAGTTTCGTAGGGAGGCCATGGAGAATTTTAAGCCGCCTACTCGTGCTGTTGCTAGCGTGGAACCGGAATTGGCTAGCATCTTACCAGTTGATCAAGTAGTGGAAACTGCCGTAACCACCTTTGGAGGTAAATGTTTTAATTGCGATGAGATTGGTCATTTGGTTCGGAATTGCCCAAAGGAGTTCAAGAGGAAGTGCTATCGTTGTGGCATGGAAGGTTTTACCGTTCGAACATGTCCCACCTGTTCGGGAAACGGCCCTCGGAGAAACTGAGTGGTCAGCAGGTCTTCTCCGACAGACATTCCCCCTTGACCGATCATAACTCCCATCATCGTCGAGCTATACTTGATTTTATTATTTCTCATGCGACGGGCGATTCTCGTCCATACTTGGAGATCTCCATTCTTGGCAGTAAGTTGCTTGGATTGCTGGATTCTGGAGCCACCAACACCATCGTCGGGAGAAAAGGCTATGCGGTTCTTTCTCGATTGGGATTCCGACTTGATTCTGCCAGCAGACGGTCATGCTTGGTTGCCAATGGAGCCCAATGTTCGTCATTAGGTATTATCCAAACCCCCATTACGCTCATGGGAAAAACTTGCATCCTCCCAATCATGGTTTTACCCGAGGTGCCACATCAACTGATACTCGGTATGGATTTCTGGAGGGCGATGGACATCATACCAGACTTACGCGACGATGTGTGGAAATTTGGCCATGCACAGGGGGCTGAGATTTGTAGCGTCCAACCTAATCTGACTACCCAGGAGCAGCGTATGTTGGATGAATTGGTGTCGAGCAAATTTGAACTTATGGGAGAAGCCTTGGGAACGGCTGTGTCGGTTGAACACGAGATCATCACTGATTCGCCCCCGATTAAACTTCGATATTACCCCGTCTCTCCGATCAAGCAAAAGATCATTGATGAGGAATTGGACAAACTGTTAAAGCAGGGAATAATTGAGCCGTCGAAAAGCGCTTGGTCATCACCAATACTTTTGGTTCCGAAGAAAGATGGCAGCTACAGAGTCTGTGTGGACTATCGACGTCTAAACAAGGTTACCAAGAGGGACGCTTATCCAATCCCCTATGTCTCCGCTACCCTGGACCGCTTGCGCAACGCTCGATATCTCAGTTCTTTAGACATTAAGTCAGCGTACTGGCAGGTACCCGTCGCTGAGTCATCGCGAGAATGCACCGCGTTCACCGTTCCTTGGAGGGGCCTTTTCCAATTTCGTCGAATGCCCATGGGACTTACCAATGCTCCGGCTACGTGGCAGCGACTCATTGATAGAGTTTTAGGTGCTGATCTTGAACCTTTCGTCTTTGTGTATCTTGATGATATTATTATCTTATCACCTGATTTCAGAACTCATTATGATATCTTGACTAAAGTATTTGATCGTCTTCATGTCGCAGGGTTAACGGTTAGCCGTGAAAAGTGTCAGTTTTGTCTACCGTAGCTGAAATATCTGGGTTACATTGTGGATGGAACTGGACTACGAGTTGATCCGGACAAGATCGATGCAATTCTGAGAATCCCTATACCCCAGAACGTTTCCGATGTCCGACGGTTTGTTGGAATGGCGAGTTGGTACCGTAGATTTGTACCAGAATTTTCTTCTCTCATGGCACCCATTACCGCTCTAACCCGGAAGAGCTCAAGGTTTTCGTGGAGTCGGGATTGTGACACGGCTTTTAATTCGATCAAGCAACATCTGGTCTCGGCACCGATACTGACTTGCCCGGATTTTTCTCAACCGTTCTGCCTGCAGACCGATGCATCCGCGTATGGACTTGGAGCTGTGCTCACTCAACGTATCGATGATGAAGAGATAGAGATGAAGAGGGAGTCATTGCCTTTCTATCCCGGTCTTTAAACCGTCAGGAGCGAAATTATTCCACCACAGAGCGAGAATGCCTCTCCGTACTTTGGTCAATCGAGAAACTGCGTCACTATTTGGAGGGTGCCCGTTTTACGGTAATTACCGATCATGCCTCGTTGGTGTGGCTAAACAATTTGAAGGATCCAACAGGACGTTTGGCTAGATGGGCCGTCCGTTTGCAACCTTTCGATTTTGACATCGTCCATCGGAAAGGACGAGAACATGTTGTTCCGGATTGTTTATCTCGTGCCGTGCCAATCATAGACTGTGTAGAATCAGATCAATTTTATGCCAGTTTTTCAGCTGCTGCCGACGCCTGGTATCATAGGACGGTTGCTCGAGTAGAGGGAAATCCCTCAAAATTTCCGCAGTGGAGAGTTGAATCTGGCATCTTATATAAGCATGTCCGTTCTGAGCGAGCTATTGGACCCGTGGACCATCCCTGGAAGATAATTGTTCCTAAAGACCGACGGAAATCGTTGTTGGCCCGATACCATGATGATCCTCGATCAGGACACCTGGGAGTCTACAAGGTATATTGGAAACTTCACGAACGGTACTATTGGCCAAAGATGCATGCCGACGTGGCACGTTATGTCAAAAGGTGTGACACTTGCGCTGCGCAAAAGCCTGAGCAACGCGCACCAGCGGGCCTTATGGGTAAGAGACCTGAAATCACCCGCCCATGGCAAATGATTAGCCTTGATTTTGTCGGACCCTTGCCAAGATCTTCAAGAGGAAGTACCACTATTTTGGTAATAAGTGACTATTTTTCCAAGTATGTGCTGATGTTTGCTCTTCGCTCGCCTACTGGTAGCATGTTGACGAGGCTCCTTGAGGAGAATGTTTTCTTGGTGTATGGAGTGCCGCAGTACTTAATATGTGATAATGGAGTCCAAATGCGTAGTAAGGAGTTTAAGCAACTTACGCAAACTTATAATACTAAGATAATTTATACTCCACTATACTATCCGAGAGCCGACCCCGTGGAGAGAGTTAACAGAGTGGTCAAGACCATGCTGGGTTGTTATGTGAAGGCCGATCAACGGAAGTGGGAGGATTACCTTGCCCCTCTAGGATGCGCTATTCGCACTGCAAAGAGTGAAACGACCGGATACTCTCCATATTTCGTCAACTTTGGAAAGCATTACGTGGGTTCAGGCGATTTGCAGCGCCTTATTTCTGACGATCAGTCTCCGGACTTACCACACAGAACTAGGGACATACAGGCCATGTATCGGAAGATTGTGACTCAATTGAAGGCAGCTCAGGATCGTGGCCGGAAGGTGTATAATCTTAGAAGACGTCCAGTACACTTTTCTGTTGGGCAACATGTATGGCGTCGAAATAAGGTACTTTCTAATGCTGCTGAATATGTAAATGCCAAACTATCTGCAAAGTTTGTCGGACCATTCCATATATCTAGGAAGATTGGGGGTTGGACTTACGAATTGGAGGATGAAGACGGAAAGTCTAGAGGAGTTTGGCATGTGCAAGACCTTAAGCCTGCATTTTGCGATAAAGAAGATGAGTAGGTGTCTTAGTGCTCTGTAATGGGGGCGGAAGACTACCATTACCGCGCTTCCTGCGGTTGGTAAGAGTCCAACGAATGTGACACGGATTTTCCACCCAACGCCTGCTCTAGGAGTGAAGATAGGAAACAAAGTTTTCACAACGCGTGAAGATTTCGGGACTTCGGGTCCAGTTTAGTAGTGAGGATTGATTTATATTGGATTTTTGGATTTTGCGAGATGTTGCCACCCTGGGAGTGTGATAGTAGGTGTTGCTGGTTTACTCGGGTATCTTTTTGGTGACTTCCAATGCGGTTGTTACTGTAGAGTGGCTGGTGACAGTTCTATCACCCACATCTTATGTGGAGCCCAGGTTTTGTATCTTCTATCGTTCATTCTGTTTGTTTAGCGCGGCAACACATTTTTTTTCTTGGATATAGTTTCGATATCATCTTTTTTTGTGTTTTTGGGTTTTTGGGGAAAATCGACCTGGTGGAGGGCGATTGTGGTCGTCGATGATGGGTAAAGCGACACATCCTTTATTTTTCCTTCCCTGATTACGTACACGAGGGCCTGGTCATTCGACCAGGGCGCAATGCGTAATCCCTTTCCTTTCCCCTCCTTTCTTACCCGTATTTTTCCCTTTCCCTGACCTCACAGTGCTATTTTGACTACGTACACGAGGGCCTGACCGTTTCCGTCAGGGCGCAATGCGTATGTCCCTTCCGTCTTTTTGTGCTTGTTTTCCTTTTATGTAATTCCCCGTTTTTACCACTCATCGACCCATTGCATTTCGTGCTCTAATAGGAGAGGAACCTGATTGCCTTTTTAGTTGAACGTTGTACGGGTGTCCTGTTGTTCGATCTTTATCGTTATGAGTTCCGACGGTGATGGATGTAGGCGGGGAAGGAATTTTTTTTTTGTTTGACAGTTGGAGATTTTTTTTTTTTGGACGATTTCAGGTAAATTCTGAGAGAATTTCCCTTTAGGAAGAACGGGGGGAATGTCACGTTGTGACAGGAGTTAAATGATCAACTAGGCCATGTATTCATATTCGAAATATTTAATTCAAGTTAGATCCCCGTGGCTCCATTTGTTGCCCAGTAGTGGTGCTCAATGCATTGCTCATGTGCATGGTGGGATTGTATTTTGTTAATTAGACTTTGATTATTGACCACTTTTTGTGCAAGTGGTCGGGTTGCGTCGAGGTATTGTTTGTATAAGTTTCAGTTCTGGAAGTTTGGTATTCCAAACATTACGCACATGGCCGGCAATTCATGTTTATGTCAATTTTCCTTTACTCTTCGCATTCCGAGTCAATTGTCTTGTTTCTTACTTTGTCTGGTCATGTTCCCTACCTAGTGCATCCCCTGGTTGATTGTTTGCTTCTTAATTTGTGGCATTATTACCCGTTTCCTTAGTTAGGTCATTTTTTTGTTAGTGTCACTCGACTTTCTTTTTCACATCAGTTTATGGCTACTCTTGTTGTTAACCGACGCCCCAGGTGATTAATGAGTAGTGTCTCGTAATTCATTGAAATCGTTAGTTTAATTAAGATTTTGCGTTGAATTTTTGTTAGTTCCCCCTTCCCGCCGCATTTGTCGCTGTCGTCGCATAATTTTTTCCACATAGGTTGAGATGGGCGATTCGAGCAAAATTGTCGGGACAGTTGAATTTTGTCTTTGAAGCTAACTAGACGTGTTGCTTGTTGAGCTCTAGTTGCCTTTTTTTGTGATCAATTGGAGTCTGTTGAGCCAAATCTCTCAATTTTCGTCGTCTGTTGTTGGGATTGATTGAAGCACAGCGTCGAACCGTGCATTCGGGAGATCAGAGATTGGTTCTTGGTATTTGGCATTGTTTGAGCCTACACTGTTTGTGGATTCTACTCAGCTCCGATTGTCACCACGTTTACACCCGCCTAACATCCTTAAGGGGTATGTACTTTGCGTTATATCTTGATCCTTTGGTAATTGTTGGCGAATTCTCATTTTTAGTGATTTTGTGAGGGTACCGAAGATTTTGTGAGGTTACCGAATGTTTTGTCTTGGAACCGAACGTTTCCTGTAGGAGCTTGTTGACTTTCGGATTGGCTAGTCTATTGGAGGTTGTGCCCGGCAGACGAGTATTGGTCAGCGGTCGGTTGTCTACACTTGGAAGACTGGGTTGATGTGATTGAACATAATTCCGGAAGCCGACGACGCAGCGATACTGTACGTCGGACAGCAGCTCCCGTTGCCGAAGCCTGCAAGTTGGAACGGAGGCCGCTGGGGAATATATCCTTTTCGTGTAACTCGACCATAACCCCCCAAAGGGATCGCTCAAGTAGGTCTTGCATATGATTATTTGCCGTGGACACACATTCTAGCCTCTTCCGAGGTCAACAACGGACAATTTGGTTCGGAGTGCCTACGTTGGTTGTTTAGATTCATTGTTTGAATTATTTTGCCTAGGCACAAGTTAACGCTACGTTTTGTGTTATCATTTGTTTGTTATTTTTGGTTTCATTTAATAATTTTGGGCATTCTTGTATCTGAACTTGTTCTATAAATTGAATCGGTTCAGGCGGGCACTTGGCTTGATATCGCCAGACCTGACCGTAGTTTAAACGTTCAATAAATTTTGCTATTTAATTTGTGAACTTTAACAATTCCCTTCAGGACATTTCAGTGTATTTTTATTTTTTTGTGAATCAACGATTTAGTCAACGCTTGTGTGTGTTCAATCTTACGACACGCAGTACCGTGTCACGCTTACGTGTATTTGGCCAATTACATCTGCAGCGCTGGTATTTTATTTTAATTCAACGCGTCCTTCTGCGTCCGACGTTGACAATTGCGGTTGATATTATATTTTTTTTTGGTTTGTTATCACTTGAATTGTTTACGTTTTGAGTTTGTACTGCGGAAGTGTGATCAACGTCTGAACTTGATTATAGAACGGGCGACTACTTTTGCCACGTTTTCGGTTTGCGTGTTGGCACCCGTTAATTTTTTTTTTCGCTTGTTGGGTATATATATGGATAAATGTGTGAGGCATTTTGAAACCCTCATTGACAATACATTTTTGGCTACCATTTGCTTTTTTCACTGTCGAGTCTCCTTCCATTTTCCCAACCAATTGACACAGTCCAATTGTCCGCATCTGGGTGAGACTGTGTGGCGCCCTGTCTGTTACCCGTGTGAATACATTGTTGCACCCACCCCACTCTCCGATGAGAAGAGCAAGCTGAGGTCACCCGCGGACTATGTTGGAAGGCGAAGACAGGTAGGAGTACTTTGGTCAAAATCACGGTGTAACACTTGTACCGTTGTCATCGAAGAAAACGTACCGTATATAATAAGAAACGCCCATGACGACGACTAACTGGTTACTGATATTGCAATAAGTCCATTTATTGTTTTCACGATACGCAACAGTTGACGACGAATTTTAATTATTCTACTTACGTGTTCAAGCTTCTGCGCCGCAATACCGGAAACAACACACTAACTCTCTTTGATAAGAGCCAAGGTCTACTATAACTATTCCTATCTCTGACGTCAGCACCTGATAAGAAACCAACATATTTCTTTCTTCGAAACATTTGCTGGAATGTTGATTAGATATCGCGACAGCAGACGCGTGAGGTCGAATGACGTCACAGAGGCGAGACAATGGCACAGATAAAAGTAATTTTGCAACGACGATAGTGCTAACGAATTTTTTTAGTTGTTTATGAATTTTTAAAAAATTTCATTCTTATCAGTTCCTAGCACGCGTAGATATTACGTAAAACATAAGAAATTCCATATTTTTCTTACAATGTATGTATAATATGTATAAATAATGAGTGGAGACAAAATGGTTTATCTAGGTGATAAATTTTAAGTTGGTACACGTTTGACAAACTAAAAATAGATAGATTTAAATTGTTGAGTCTCCCAAGCTCACATTTCCACACATAAACACTTTAGGCGGGAAATATTGGGGTCCAAATTATACAGCCTAAAAGCATATAGACTAGCCCTCAACCATTAACGGTACATCGCTCAACCATCGAATCAAGGTCGTTGCGCCGATTTATCATTACCATTTTACCGTTCGGGTATCAAGAGGCTGTGTAGCCTATTGGCTAGAAAGCTCGACTCGTCGCAAATTTTTAACTATATGTTTTAGCCGACAACGTTTTGCAAGCCATTTTTATCATTTTTGTAAAACATTTTATCGATTTTTATCGTCGTTTGTTCTTTTTACCCGCCAAGCTGTTAACTCACTGGCGGGTAAAACGTTCTTTGTTGTTGGTTTTTATTAGTTAATTTCGGATAAGCGCCCACGGCGCAAGGCACCGTATTTTAAATTTTATTTGAAAATATGTTTGTTCATGTTGTGCTTAATGGTATTTAATAAAAATTTGTTAATGCTTAATGCTTAAAGCTCGACTCGTGATTATACAGTCTCGGGTTCAAATCCTTACCCAGACACTTTTTTATTTCCAAACCTCCGAGTTCCCAACGTCTTTTAAACTAAAATGTCTTACGAGTACATTGTGACCACAATAGATAAGACCGAACTCTTATCTCACGCAAGCTCACACTATAGCTGTCTCCTAGACCGGAAGTAAAGTAATTTTATACCCCCCTTTAAAATAACCCGTAAAATTGGTCTAGAACTCTCATAGCTCTTCTACTAACATAATAAAATAAACAACACCAAAACATGTTTATTTTGTCCGACTGATTAAAGTACATTATATAGGTACTTTTAACAAAAAATGGGGTTTTAGCAAATTCAACTACATTTTTAACAACATTTTGGTAGCTTTTATAAATGAATCGTGCGTACCCTAACCGGGAGTCCTGGTTAGGGTAGGCACCGGGGCCCGCATGTACATATTATATTGTAAATGATTTTTTTTGTTAAGTAATGAATTTGCTTAGGGAGTTTTTAAGTTGTAACTCACAATAAATAAGTAATGTCGTTACAAGGCCTAAATTATATCGTCATTTTTGTAACAATAAGTATGTGAAAATCTTAGCTTGTTAATTTTTACGTAAAATTTTGTGAAAATTCTATTATTTCATAAACATGTACTATCGTGGCCAGATATTATGTCCCCTCTTTTGACGTCGATTTTCTCGCCAATCTAGCGACGAAAAAATTTGAAAAGATTCTGATGCTGTCCTTGATTAATATCCTACTAACTCATAAAAATTAGAAAGTTGTATATGTTGGCGTTTACCCGATGTTTCTAAATTGAGAATAATTATTGGCGCTGTTTTTGCCCCGTAAATTTTATTCGTTTAACTTTAGCAATTAATTACTAAGTAGCATCACCTGCGGAATGGTAGCTTCTAATGTGCATTTTTGTAAACTGATCGGATTAGTGGTTGACCCATAGCTATATTATGCAATGCCAGCTATTCCGTTATTAGAAGAGCTAGGATGATGAAGTATCGATCATAGGCTAACTAATAAATCATATGTTTAAAGTTTATTTAAAAATCATTGTTTATCTTGCATTTTCCCCTACAAAAGAGCGTGTTGAAGCATCTCATGATCGCCGCAATCGACGCGTCGCTCTTCGGTCTTTAGGGTGGTGCGGGGGAAGGGATCGACAGCGACGATGCCGGTAGTGGGGGATCGCACGGTGGGTATTCTTGACTGGTACTTGTAGACTTATGTTGATTGTGTTTAAATGTATCCAGTACGTATATTTACTTGTAGGTGTTAGATTTCTTTCTTTTTAATTATCGCTTCGATTAAATTTAGAATAATTGGCGAATGGTCCAAATACAGATTAAATTCCTCTTCCACTTCAAAATAAGCGGATGATAGATTTTTAGTAATAATTAAGTTACTCACGTTAGTCTAAAGGGCCCTATTCATTATGCGACGCCGCTGTACAACACCATCGCTCGAATGTTGGCCGTCTTTTGCCGCTGAAACAATTCGCTAGCCAACACCGTTGCCCGTCGCTCAAAGCTAGTGCGGTTTTGGTTGACGGTGCATTGTATTGTGTCCTAAAATACTATTTTGTTCTTGATTCGTGAAGTACTTAAAAGATGCCGTTAACAAAAAGGCAAATACTAGTGCTGCTAATTTTACTAGATAGTGATGAAGTAAAGGTTGAGAATTGTAAAAAGTATGTTTGGGTAAAGCCTTGGTTAAAACAAAGGGAGTCATTTAGCGAATTACATTTGTTAAATTAAATAAGAGTATCAAACCCCGATAATTATAGAAATTTCCTTAGAATGGATGAACAAACATTTTGAAAATTATTAGAGATGGTGAGACCATGTATAACAAAACAAGACACACAATTTCGTCAGGCAATGTCGGCAGAGGCACGACTGATCGCTACTTTAAGGTAACTATTTTTTCTTTTTACAAAATAGTGAACAGTGCTCTTTATAAACGCCAATAAATTTCAAAATAATCAGTAATAATAGTATATTATTTGACGAGCACATAACTAAGGATATAAATCGCGAGCATGAACTTTATACGCGAGCCGTAGGCGAGCGTGTAAACATGCGAACGATTTATATCCATTGTGTGCGAGTCGAATACGACGTGTTATCTACGACTCATAAATTCCATTTTATATCAAATATTTTAAAGGTATTTCAATTATGGCGAGGCGAACTTTGACATAACTGTCATCTAGGTAGATTTTGACAGACACTAGCGTCATATAATGATGAGAGTTCGTTCAAATAATGAAGTCATTATTTGAACGAACTGTCATTATACTCATTATTATACAACGCTAGTGTCATTATAATCATTGGCGTGTAATAATGATGGGGATTATATAGTCATAGATTCGTATGCAATCAACTTATAGGTGAGTCGTAGATAAAGTCTGTTTCGTTGTGCTTGCGCTGTGCCATCTTGCGTACTCCCGTCGCTCAGCAACCACTGACTGAGCGACAAGTGCCGAGCGCAACGGACAGCACAACAAGGATTTCAAACTTAACTGAAATCCGGCCAACGCGGTTGTACAGCGGCGTCGCATAATGAATGGGCCCTTAATTGGTAAAAGGTCGGACCGGTAATCCGTATTTCAGGACTCAAATGCTAGGCGTGACTGTGGTTTTTTTACTTAAAAAATTATCACCATCTATTTCCAATTTTTGTATATACGGGGTGACGCACTTTTTTCCCCGCAGAACTTTTTCCAACTTATAAACGTCATCCTGGCAAAAAGTTTTATCTAGACTTACATATTTGTTTTATTTATTATAATGGAAATTTTACAAGTATTTTGTTTTTAGAACATTGTACTTGTTGGTTTACAATTGCGGCTACAGAAGAGTGCAAGAACCCAATATTCATAGTTGAACAATCCAAAAATTACGTAACATTTTGTGTAATTAGCTACCTGTTACATCTAACGTCACTTATAAAACTCAATTAACGTAAAATGTCCGCTATCCGCACCCTTTCTGCTGCATCAGCTTCCTATACAATACGATAGAGAAAAAGTTTATTTCCAATTATACTATGTATATTTTTTCTGTTGTATTATGTACATATATCCCTGCATACAGTGTTATTGGCACTTAATTATATTCCTATAAACACGTTGCGAGTTATTTGACCCCAAATGCATGATCCAAGAGTTAACAGTTTTCGAGATATTATTATACTTGCGATTTCTTAAGAAACCGAACCTACAATTGTTTTGAAATTTAAATGCACGTTCGGCATTCATGCCATTGCTAAAAATTTTGATATGCATTTGGTAGTAAAAACTTCTCTGTTTCAGTTATCCATCATGGTATAAATCTCAACAAAACGCCTTCTAATTTCCGAGAAAGAGATAATAATACTTGGGCGACTAAATAGTCTGCTACTGTTAACTTGTTCGAAAAAAACTGGAAGCAGAATGTTGTTCCATGTCTTCCTACTCCTAACAGATCCAAATGTTATTTTGACAATTCACGCATGTGTTTGTATCAAAGACTTTAGTGTTTGTAACGCCCCTTTAGTAAAGATTGTAATCGTGCCGATGTCTGTGTGTGTGTGTGTGCGTGCGCGTGCGTGCGTGCGTGCGTGTCCGCGTGCGTGTGCGGGTGCGAGCGCGTGGGAGTGCGCGTGCGTGTGTGCGTGCGTGCGTGCGCGCTTGCGTGTGCGTTTACGTGTGCGTGGGTGTGTGCGTGCTTGCGTGAGTGCGTGCGTGCGTGCGTCCTTGCGTGAGTGCGCGCGCGGCGCGTGTGCGTGGGTATGTGTGTGCGTGCGTGCGCGCTTGCGTGTGCGTTTACGTGTGCGTGGGTGTGTGCGTGCTTGCGTGCGTGCGTGCGTGCTTGCGTGAGTGCGCGCGCGGCGCGTGTGCGTGTGCGTGCGCGTGGGTATGTGCGTGCGTGCGTGCTTGGTGCGGGCGTGCGTGCGAGCGTGTGCGTGTGCGTGTGCGTGTGCGTGGGCGTGTGCGTGTGCGTTGGTGTGTGCGTGCGTGCGTGCTTGCGTAAGTGCGTGCGTGTGCGTGGGCGTGAGTTTGCGTGAGTGCGTACGTGCGCGTGGGCGTGTGCGTGTGCGTGCTTGCGTAAGTGCGTGCGTGCGTGCGTGTGCGTGCGCGTGGGCGTGTGCATGCGTGTGTGCGTGCATGCGTGAGTGCGGGCGTGCCTGCGTGTGTGCGTGCGTGTGTGTGTGTGTGTGTGTGTGTATGTGTACCCGTATTTGTGGCGACGATTCCGGAGAAACTGCTGAAGGCATCGGGACAAAACTTCATATTTAGAAGTTTCATGACCAAACTTGGAATGGTTTTTGTTCAAACGAGTCCAAAGGAACTGGATGTATCCTCTAAGCCTTTTTCGAGGGTTTTGCAAATGAGCCGCCATTTCTGTAATTTCGTCAAAATAGTTAAATAATAAATTGAAGTAGAGAAAATTCTGAATAATTTGTCATGACATTTTTTTTGTAAAATTGATAGTTTAGCTGTATGAGCAAATACTATTTGATTCAGATCGGTCGTGTCTGCATTAATATAAAACTAGTTAGCCAGGATTTGACAGATATTTTCATTCTAATGACAGTAGGTAGTGTCAAACGCTGATGTTTTGACAATACCTACTGTCAATAGTATCAAAATATTTGTCAAATCCTGGCTAACTAGTTTTATTTTAATGCAGATACGACGAATCTCGATCAAATAGAATCTCATGCGGCTAAACTATTAATTTTAAAAGTAGTATGATAAAGTCATGTGCCTGGCCACATCAGATTTTTTTACCTATTACCAATATTCTGTGTTTCGTGTTAAGATTCTGTAATTTTTTGTTTTGCGACCAAATGGCGGGGGTACTTAATCAAATAAAAGTTGTGCGCACGTATAATCAGTGCAATTTTGACATCACATGACAGAAGGAACTGCTTTGTAGTCAGTTAGCTGAAAGGATTGTTGTTGACAATTAATTAATATTAAGTTTATATTTAGTGTGGTATGTGGCTAAAATGAGACATTCATATTTATATTTGTCAAAAAATACTGTTTTAAACTGGTGGCGATAAAATTATAAAAATTTTACTGCCCTTCAACGAAAAAGTGTGTTTGAGCCAAATGACAACATGTATTGTTATTTCTTTCGTCAATTCTCTAAAATTCTGTAAAAGAAGATATTTCCTAATAAGCGAGTCATTTTTAAAACTCTGCGGGACGCGGGTAAAAATGTGAAAAGACTGTACCGCCAAAAGCGGAACGTCTGGTCACCCCATACTGTCGGTCTGTACGTTGTCCCAAAAACGCTAACGTGCGCAACGTGCCTATCCTGGAAGCGACGATGGTATTCTCTTTGATCTTCAACATTTCCATCACAGTACCCGCAAATAAATAGTATGTATAAATAGTATTCAGCAATTGAGTAACGAACAATTTTAAGTTTGATTATTGTTTAGAACGTGAAGAAGTTGAAAACTATGACAATACGGAAAGGCAAACAGTTGTATCAAAATATTAGCTTTAAAACAAATCTCTGCACATGCGCACGGCTTGTTATCGTGGGTAGGTGGGAACCATTCGTAAATTGTCAAAATTACATTTGGGACTGTTAGGAGTAGGAACACATGGAAGAACAAACTGCCCCCTGTGTTTTTCGATCAAGTTAACCGTAGGAGACCATTTACTCGGCCAAGTATTATTATCTCTTTTTCTGGAATTAGAAGGCGCTTTGATGAGATTTATACCTTGTTGGATAGCTACTGAAACACAGTAGTTTTTACGACTAAATGCCTATCAAATGTAAACTTGCATTTCAATTTCTGAAATAGTTTTAAGTATTTAACCAAATGTTATTTATAAACATTATTATGCATTATTATAACATTATAACATTATTATACACCATTGATACACGCAAAAAACTGCGAATATATTAATTATTGTTTGTTAAATAGTTACAAATGACCGCTACTAAAACGTGATTAAAGGAAGGTTTAAAGGTTTAGGTACCAATAACCCTGTATATTTCGCCTGGAAACGGCAATCCACCGGCGGAGTCTTTCAGCCAGATACGATATTATTCTTATTATTTAACTAATACATACCATCTATAGCATGAAACGACTTGAATGGATGGAATATACGGATTGTTACTTGACATGTTGAGACTAACCGATGGTTCTCCTCTCTTAATGCTATCTCTATGTGTGTACCTAATACTTTTATTTCTATTGCTTTTGTTATGTGTAATTTATTGTTGCAGGTATGGAAGCGATAATGTCGGAGTTTTTTAATGACACCACAACCGCGTTTTACATCATTCTCATCATATGGGTAGCCGATCAGTTTGATGGAATATGTAGCTATACCACCATCACCAAGCGTCATTGGTTGCGGTAAGTTTTTACCTCAATAATGTAATATTATACAAAAATGTGTTTTTTTTTTTCGATTTACGTACGTAGCAATGTAGATGTTTAGTAACAAGTATCGATAATAATATAGTTAAATGTAAGGATATAAGGTCGTAAAATTTTAACATACATAGTTCAATTAAAATATGTTGTTCTATTTGAAAAAATCAAGTTGAGATATCAATTTGCATCAAATACTGAAACTAGGTCAACAAAGGCGCATAATAGCAGAATAATCTATATTGTTATAGATACCTTCAAACACACCTTTCCCATTTACATAGGATTTGCACATTTGATTACGAAATAATTACGAGTTTTGACGCACGACATAACCCGGATACCATTTATTTTCTGAATGATTCTGGTTGTGAAAGTGCTTACGTAGGCACTGATTTCAAAATGATTTGTCGTGTACAAAAAATGGACAAATATGTCGTATTTGCATCAAACTTAATTCTTGATATATTTAAAGATTCTTGCTTCCAAAGCTAAAGCAATATTTTAAAAATTCATAATGTCTGTAATTATTTTTAATAATACTACCCAGTATGCTATATATTCTGCATGTACACTATCAAAGTTAAGAAATACAAACATTTTTTTGGAAATCATGTGCATGCACAAAAGTACCGGCACAGTTACTAAAAAAATACTTAAATAAAAATTTTTATGTCTTGTTGTCCTTCCTTTTTGTCATGAAACTACTGTTAATCTATTTGGCATGAAAAACCAATTTCTTGACATAATCACCACTGTGTTTGACAAAGTGATAAAAATAATCTTACGGTTACCTGACCAGAATAAATCCTATCCAGATAAAGGGAAAATAATAGATAGAAGCCGATATACAATTAACAAATTAATGAAGCGGGTTTCTGGTAAAGACAGTTTGAAAAATCAGCATTGATCATTTCGACCTTGAAAACTGACGGAATGGGAAGAAAGGGAAAGGAGAAGGGGGAGGAGCAGGAGGAGGATTTAATAAGCGCCAGCCATTATGTATTAACCATTTCGGCGGCGGTTTGATCTAGAGATTGATACATGATGCATTCTGGAATTCAGACGACCATTTTCTATTACATAATTATCGCAACATTACGGTGCAACATGTCTGAAATAGTTCTACGATGTGGCCATGCATATAACTGTCCTCATCTTTAGGTTCTTTTTTTACCTGGCATATCTATTATTTAGGGCTCATATAGGAAGGCGGTCGAAATGTAGCGGTAGACCGGTAGATCGATCGTGTCGTAAAAATAGATATACAGCTGACTAGT
Organism: Aphodius sticticus; assembly: GCA_963966075.1. Taxonomy (NCBI): domain Eukaryota; kingdom Metazoa; phylum Arthropoda; class Insecta; order Coleoptera; family Scarabaeidae; genus Aphodius; species Aphodius sticticus. Next base: position 46,030,484 of record OZ014507.1, on the reverse strand, counting down.
AATTTTAACATTTTAATGGCTTTTTTACTTTTGAACTTATAATACCTACCGGTGCTGCTAAACAGAATTGTCAATAATTCACTCACCAACATGGCCATATAGTGCTTCCAATCCGATATTGCTTTTTCAGAACCGGGATTACGGTGCTGGTAATTTTCAATCCCGGGATTCCGGTGCCATCACCGGGAATTTCGATGTATAAAAAAATGAAAATAAGTATATATTTTAAATAAGTACGGATTTTATTTTTAAAATATAAATAAGTGAACGGAACAATATACAGTATACATAATACAGTAATATACATAAACAGTAAAAAAATTGGCTACAATATTAAATAATATTATTATTTTCTGCCTTAAAATGAGATCTTAGAGAACTCAAAATATTCAATGTTTCATCGTTGAGCTATGACCTAATTTTAGTCACTATCTTAGCTAAGGTGACGAGATTTTTATTGTAGATAATCGGGACAGTAGCGGAGCGGGGCGGGGGGTGGTAACTAAACCTAACGTCTTTTCCAAAGATCGTACTCGAAAATAGACAAATTCTAGGATTTTGATAAACACAAAGTTTGTTAGTTTGGTTGGTTACACAGAATTTTTTTATTTTCATCAACATCATCACATACTATATAATGCCCTTGGCACGAAATAAATATTGTAAATAAATTTTTATATTTTTTAAAAACATTTTTATTAACAACTAAATATAGTAAGAAGACTAGGAAAGATGAATTTATCTTCTTATGGTTAATAAAAAAATCTTAAGGTAAAAAAATAAGAAAATACGTTCTAATCTGACTGCCCTGTACAGCACAACAAGATATGCCAAGTTTCAGATACAGTTTTGAGAAAAATACGCTGACCGGCACAATTTAAGGAACGCTTATTTTGCTAAACTTTTGCAATTATGACCGGTTTTCATTATTTTTCAATGCATTTTAAAGAAATTCATTAAATGTCTTAGAGATTAGCACAAACTATTGTAATTTATTAAAAACAGACGATAATGATGCTTTTGATCTGCTTTCGATACACGCTTTGAAAAACTGCGGAACATGAGCAAGTTTTAAAGTACTCTGTTACAAAGACATCCATATTCTGAACATTTTGTTTTTGGTTCATTCCAATATCAGAATTTTGTAGAAGATAAACAATTTCAAATAAAATTTAGCTATTTATTATTTATTTGCCCTTAAACCTTGCAGTAAATCTGACTTGATTATGAGTGAAATATAAAATCTTGCATAAAACTGTGTATATTCTACAAAAATTCAGATATTGTGATGAATTAGAAAACAAGATGTTGAGAATTGATATGGTTTTGTAAGAGAGTACCTAGTTGCCAACCTGCGAGAGAACAAGTTCCTTAATTATCCCACAGGATGTCTCAAACATGACCAAAACACAATTTTTGATCTCCCAGTATTAATAATCAGCTGGAACATCTTATTTTCTTTAATTATCACAGTATATTATGTATCGTAAATTTGATAAATTTCCTTACATGTCTCGAAAAAAATAATAAAAATCGGTCAAAGTCTACAAAAGTTATTGAATATCAATGTTTAGCTAACTTAGTTTTCTTTCTTTTGATAGTTCTTTTACGTCCTGTCTCGTTTTTACTCACTTTCTGCCGGCACCGAAATTCTCTGAACCACATATAAACTACTAGGCCGTAGAGCACACATCCTAACACTGGATAGTTTATGCCCTATTCAATGGCATTAACCGTTAATTTAAGATTCCTTTCTCTTAATTTGTTTGTAAAAATAATATTTTGATTTTCTATTAAAAATCTATCAGCACCATAATCCCGGTATTCAGACTAATCTCAGCACCGGGATTACGGTACTAGAAAAATCCGGGAATACCGGGATCCCGGGATTGGATGCACTATAGCCATATAACTTTACCTGGCGTATGTAATTTTAACAAAATGACTTTCTTGAGTTTAATTTAAATGTAGCATTATGTATGATATGATTAACTAGAGGAGGAGGAGTAATTTCTGTACAACTATACGTGGTCACATGTACCACTCGCATGTAATTTTACTTATATATATATATACAAAGAGCTCAGATCGAGTAAATTCTAATTCCAAAATTTCATGTTTCCAGAAATAGTAGAACATGAGAAACTTCTAATGTACCAGTTCCGTGAGACATCCTGTATATATATATATATATATATATATATATATATGTCGATTAACCAGCTTTCCTCTATATATATATATAGAGGAAAGCTGGTTAATCGACGGTGAGATATATAAGAAGAAAGATATTTGTCGGGCAATTCTGTCATACGAAGATCGAAGAAGCAACCGTAGACACGTGTTTCTTTGCTAATATTTCGGACGAATTTTCATCCTTCATCAGAGCTCTAAAAGATTAATAATGTTAAAACATTAACAATATAAAAACGAAATACAATACAAACCGGAAATATCACTATAAACTATATAACATTATGAAACATTGAAAAAACTCTTGTCAAACAATTTTGTTATGGAGATGAAACTTTGGGAAAAAAGCCAACCTTACGAATTTCTTACATGAAAATAAAAATTGCAAGCCAGCTTTCGATAAAATTTTCAAAGACACGAAGCTTTTTTTTTTTAAAATAATCCTAACCAACTCATTTTGAGGGCAGGTAAAGGCAATGTAACCGTAGCTATGGATAATGAGGACTATCATCATAAAGTTCTTGACATCCTAAATGACAAGGTTAACTATAAGAAGCTGAAAAGGGATCCAACTACAACTATCCAAAACAAAAGCAATACATGGATTAATAAACTGAATAGATGCCATGAAATTGACGATGTTACAGCAAAAAAACTAAGAAAATATAAATCTATTGCCACTATTTTTTATGGACTTCCTAAAATCCATAAGCTTCAAATTCCTCTGCGTCCTATTGTAGCTTCAAACAATTCACCTACCGAAGAACTTTCCAAGTACATTGCGAACATTCTAACATCAACATGTTATCATGACAATGATTACTATCGGAGAGACACTTTTCATTTTGCAGAATTTATGGATAGCAAAGTTTTGCCTAATGATTTTGTGTTAATCAGTTTAGATGTAGTATCGTTATATAGTAACATCCCTTTAAACCTGGCCATATCTAATATTAAAAATAGATGGAATGATGTATCTACAAATTGCTCAATGTCTCTTAAGGGTTTCTTAGAAATTTTGGATTTTATTTTCGATTCAAGCTCGATCATTTATTTTCAAATCTACAGCCAGATTTTTGGATGTCCTATGGGTTCAAATTTGAGTCCTATACTTGCTCACATAGTAATGGACACGTTATTGGATACTCAAATACCTAAATTATCTTTCGACCTTCCTTTTATCAAGAAGTATGTGGACGACCTAATTTGTGCGGTACCTGAAGACAAAGTAGATGAAATTTTGAATATTTTCAATTCCTATCACTCAACATTAAAATTTACTGTTGAAAATGAAACAGATCGGAGTGTGCCTTTCTTGGATACCAAAGTAATTAGACAACATGATAACGCTATTATTTTAGATTGGTATCAAAAACCAACAAGTTCCGGCCGATACATAAATTACTTTTCGAATCATCCGTTACAAATGAAAAAAACCTTTATATTGGGCCAGAAAAATAGAATAACCAAAATTGTCCATCCTTCTTTGATCAGCAAAAACCTCAAGAAATTTGGAACTATATTAGAAGAAAATTCATATCCTCGTGTTCTGATTAGTAAACTACTTTACAGTAGTCGTGCACGTACATCAAATTTGGACAGTGATATGGACAGACGCACACAATCTGCACGAAATCGTAACATGGAGACAAAATTCAAGGTATTACCTTATATTGCTGGTCTTACTCCGAACCTGATAAATATTTTTAAAGATCAAAATTTGATTTTTGCGCGACGTACAATGAAGAGTTTAGGAAGTTTTTTCTCAAAAATAAAGGATGACCTTCCATTGGATTTGCGTTCAGATGTTATTTACAAAATTAAATGTATAAATTGTCCTCAAGAATACATCGGACAGACTTCTCAACAACTCAAGAAACGTATTACACAACACAAAAGCGATTCAAGATTGAAGCCTGAAGCTTGTGCATTGGCTTCACATGTTAACCGTCTTGGACATAATATGGACTATCAAAATTTGGTTGTATTGGACAGTGATGTTAACTTCTTTCGAAGGAGTTTTCTCGAAATCTTTCATATTAATGATTGTTTTTTGCCAATGAATTCTAAAACTGACATCAAAAATTTAAGTTCCATTTATACTTACATTTATATTTACTAAATTACAAAAACATTCATCCCACCCAGTTCAACCAACTTTGAAAATTTTAGATGTTCTTGTTCCTTTCAAATTGTTACACTTCATGTCATTTATATTAGTTTTTAGGTTAGATTTTTGATGTTTTCATATATAAAATAAGGTTGGCTTTTTTCCCAAAGTTTCATCTCCATAACAAATTTGTTTGACAAGAGTTTTTTCAATGTTTCATAATGTTATGTAGTTTATAGTGATATTTCCGATTTGTATTGTATTTCGTTTTTATGTTGTTAATGTTTTAACATTATTGTAGAGACGTTTGAGGGAAATATCTTCTACTAAATTGTTTCTTAAAGTTTATGGTGTGAAGTATTTATTTTTATCAAAGTTAACAACCGTTTCCAAGCCTACATAAAATAATGTTGCTGGAGGTAGACGCAACAGTACTCCCCCTGCAAAACAAAAAAAATATATATATATATATATATAAATATTAGAACTCGGCTTCTTCTAATGTATGTGCAGCTTTCACACGGTCCAGTGACACTTTTCTGTTTGTTCCATTTATCAGCAATGTCACAGTCTTCTTATTTGTTAATAACTTTAAAAGGGCCATCATAAGGAGGTGAAAATACTGGACGTAACATTTCAACTCTTAAAAATGCATATTTACATGTATTCAAATTTTTTTCTACAAATACTTTTCTGTACCCCGCACAGGCTTGTCAATATTGTACCAGTGTAATTCCCGACAGCAAACACCAAAATCCCCACTTTTACCCGTTTTCTAGGCCCCAATTCCTCAACATTTCCCCGGCCACTTTTAAACGATGAACTAAAAACGGGTTATTCATTACCTTTATTTAATTTCGTTATAAAACATAATAAACAATATTTTATTTTTTCCATACATTTTCCCATAACATTTAAGTATTTATTCGGTTGAAACCCCAGCACCAACTATATAATATAGCAGCAACTGTTTCGGTAGATAATTTACTTGTATCCGGTTTGGTCAAATTCAAGAGACTGAAGGTGCGTTCCATGCTGGGATTTGAAAGTGGTAGTACAAGTAAAAAGTTAATCACTACTTTCAAATTTTCGAACCTACAAATTCCCGCAGCGCTCTCTAATTTAAATACTTTTTTCCAATTGGCCTCTACTGACGTTGGTCCAAGGCCAAGGTTTGAAAAATCAAATAGAGCATGATTCCTCCAAAGTAGCTACAGAAATACAGAATTACCTTTAGGTACTTTAACTAACCATTTTTCCATTCTCTCTCTCTTTAACATCTATCTAATCAAAACCCAACAAACAGTTGAAACAGATGGCAATGACAAAAGCAGGAATTTTAAAATCAAAATAAAATATAAACTTACCTTATGTAGTTTAAAATTAAAAGAACGCTCACAGAGATTTCTAGTTTGAAACGGTACTGTCACAGTCCACAGCAAATAATTCCACCGTTTTATAAAAATAATTGATTTTGTTTCAAATTTTGAAAATAGCCAGAATACCCAGTTTTACCCGGAATTATATTTTACCCGCCAGCACACCGCAAATACCCGATTTTCGGGTAATTACCCGCACATTGGCAAGTGTCTACGCTCGTCCACGCTCACATAGTTTCTACCGCGCTCACCTAAACGCTGGAGCGCTCGTAGCGCTAGCCACGGTAGGATCTGTGTCTAATGTCACGTGTTCGGTTTACGTCAGTTTTGAGATGGTTTTGAGGTTATCGTATAAATTATAGTCCACATCAGTGCACACTGGTGCACACAGTGCAATAGAAACCACGTTTAATTGAATTCTTTATAGCAACATGTTCAAGAAAGAACCTAGATTGGTCTACGTCTGTTTGCGAAGAAACTATAATGGATATAGAGATGTAAGTATAATATCTGGTGTGTTTGTTGTTTTTACTAAGTACATATATGTTTATTTATAGCAGGAAAAGCATAAACTCATTGGGGCTCTATGTTGAGATAATCTACAACCACGAAACCAATATTCCAACAGAAGCTTGCTTGTTGGTAGCATAGAATATGTGGATAATATTATGTTCAGAATGGTAGGTGGAATTTTTATGTGATCTGCTGTGAAGAATGAGAGGTCTAATGCCTCGATTAGTTTTATGGTGTCGGTGTTCCCTGAAATCTTATAGTTTTTAAGTACAGTTTATCTTCTGCGTTTAGTAGCAGCGAATAGATGTTACGGTTAAACAAATTATTTGCTCATACCCACATTGATTGTGGTTGGTTTGTTAAATTAATCGTGTAGTTCACTCGCTGCGATCAAATGTTGAAGATACTGTTGTAGATTTTATACCAACCGGCATTATAAATCAGTATCGTATTGTCACTGTGATGGTGTTGTTGATTACACTTATCTAACCGTTTGCTAACCATAAATGGAACTGAACGCTGTGGTGGTTCCGTTTAATCGATATGATACGCTTTGTAATACCGGTATAATTAGAATACACCATACTAATAATTTATTTATGTAAATATTGCATATTTAAGATTATAAAATTATATATTTCCAGATTGGGTGACCAAATAGTAAAATTGTCTGGACATTCTACAATGTTGTTTCATCTTGCTGTGACTTGCGGTTGATAGTGGACGACGCAGAAATACGATAAATACGAAGCGTTTACGTCAAACAACACAAATGTATGGCTCGTCGAAATTTCTGATACATGATAGTGGACCACGAAGAAGGACGATAAATCCGAAGAGTTTACGCCAAACAACAAAGATGCATGTCTCATCGAAATTCCTGATTATTGATTTTCTTAAATATTTTAATGTTAAGATACAAATGGTGTAACTAAAAAACACTGTTTACTTTACACTGTTTGAAACTGTTCCCTTTTTTAAACAACTAGTTGGATTAAAAGCCAATTGTTTGATTTTTTTTTCAATGCACGTTTTCATTTAAAAAACAATCTTTTTCACAACGTGATGTTAGACCATTTGCAACTTATGCTGTTAATGCATCTAATGCATTTAATAATATTTATTATTCTACTTATTGCACCATAGGAAAACAAACATTTTGCTAGTGTCTGGTTTACTTTATTGGAATTATAACAATAAATTACTGAACTACAAACTATGTTTACTTATTGGTTTATATACGTAAGTTATAATCAAATGTATTGAAAATTATAATTACTAAAATACCTACATATATTCACGAATAATTAATACAATAATTATTAGTATAATTACTAAAATAATATTCATTGGTGATACCAATAATATATATACAAACAGTAGAACTGAAGAAGCGAACAACACAGTTTGCAAACATCAGCAAATATGATTTTGCTTATTTTCTAAATGGCCTTACTATTAATTACTTTCCTATCTGCTTCAGTTAACTAGTACTTACTGTGTGCTCATTTATGTAACAAAGCTAATCTAAAAGATAGTAGTGTAATGAGTTTTGGTGATACAATTTTAAATAAATACAAATAAAATGAGAATAAATTTACAAAAAAGAAATGTTTATAACTTATGTGAATCAGAGGAAAGGAAGTGCTGTAAATAAGTATGTCGCAGGTGGTGTGGTGGACTGAACTTACTTGGAGCCGTTGGTCGAGCTTGATCGTGCGGAGCAACCTCCGCAACGCTTTTCCTTCTTCTTCTAGGTTTCTTTCTTGGAGCGTGAGAACTCGGGCGCGATTGCGGGTTTTAAATGCGATGCGTCTTATGCGTGTGGTTTTACGCTGTTGCTTTTTTGTTATGACAATATTAGTTAGTTTTTTTGTTTATAGTCATGGCTGGTCTGCCCCTTTTGAATACATAAAACATGAAATAAAACCAGTGGTACTGAACATACCGCCCACCAAATTTGTACAAATTTCCTTATGGCGTCTATCGACAAAAAAGAATGGTTTATTTGGTAGTGGAAATTTAGTATGCGGTTGTAACTGAATTGCGGTTGTAAATGAAAACTCTTGGCGGTTAAACTCTAGTAGTTGAAAGCACATGCGGTTGGTCACAATTGCGGTGAAAACACTTTCTATTAGGAAATCGAATCAAAGCGGTTGAAAATCATGATTGCGGAACACAGAAATTAACTTTGCGGGTTATCATTTTCGGGTTTGTCAACGGGAAAACGAATTAATTTATGAGCGGGGCGAACCAGCAAACCATTCTTGGTTCGCAGGGTTATAACTCGAGCGACAGCGTCATTGCCAGGGTGCACAGCTTCTACAATGGCAGTAGGCCAATCAGTGGGTGCTGTTCGGATGTCTGAGACAAGTACCAATTCTCCAGTTTTTAAAGGTTCAGTATATTTATTCCATTTAAAACGCTGTTGAAGTGTGTGTAAGTATTCATTTCGATAGCGTTTCCAAAAATGTTGCGTTATTTATTCCACTAGTTGCCAGCGTGACAACCGTTGTTCAGCTATAGCTTTAGAATTTAAAACAGCTTCCACCTTTGCCAAAATAGTGGAAAACTCCTCATATGTGACTGAACGATTGTCCATGATACGACGCAAAAAATATTTTGTGGATCTTACACCAGCTTCACTGAGGCCATTAAAATGTGGAGCGGAAGGACAATTGAATTTCCAAGTAACATTGTACTTGGAAAGGCCTTGATTTAAATTTTCTTGATTATTATTATTATTAAGAAAGGAATAAAGATCTCGTAAGTGGCGTGAGGCGCCTACAAAATTAGTCCCACAGTCTGAAACTATTTCAATGCAAAGCCCTCTGCGCGATATAAAACGTTCAAAAGCGGCTAAAAATGCGGGTGTACTTAAATTTGATACTGCTTCTAAGTGAATTGCTTTTGTGCTTTGACATACAAATAAACAGAAATAACCTTTGGTGACTTTAGCACCTCTGCGTTTATGGTCTTTTAGTGTACATGGGCTAGCAAAATCTACACAAATCTTTAAAAATGCTCTCGATGCACTAATGCGTCCACTAGGCAGATTTGCCATGTAAGGTTGGATGGGGTTAGTGGTAAAACGGAAACATGTTAAGCATTTTCGTATGCAAGTTTTTATAGAATTTCGAGCGTTGATAATCCAGAATTTTCTTTGCAATAAATATTGCAGTGTGCGAGGCCCTACATGTAAATAACACCGATGGTAATATTCAATGAGGAGGATGGTTAAATGGCTGCCTTTTGGAAGAATTATAGGATGTTTCATTGCAAAAGGTAACTTTAAATTTTTTTAATCTACCGCCCACCCTGAGGATTCCCTGGGAATCTATAAATGGGGCTAGCCTTTTCAGGGGGGTTTCTGCATGTGGATTTTTCGCTAATAGTGCAAAGGTATCACAAAAATACGATTGTTGGTATAGTTTAATTAATTTAAGGAGTGCGTATTCTAACTCAGAAAAAAGCAAGGGGGTGAAGCGTCGATCCATTTCATTACTCGTTGCGTTTTTATAAAACCGGTATATATATATATATAGGCAACAATGCGTTGTAGAATGGTAAGAGAAGAATATTTAAGAGTCCATTCAAATGGTTCAAGTTTTTTAACTGACATAGCTGTCATGCAAGATTTACCAGGATCTCTCATTTCTGGCGGATCAATGGATTTTAAATTTATATTAAAAGGAGGGAAGTTAGATAGCGTGGTATGAATAAACAACGGTCCTGACCAACACAATGTATGAGAAACCAACTCTTTGGGTGTCAGGCCTCTCGAAGCGCAATCAGCGGGATTTAACTCTGTTGGAACATAACACCATGAGGGTACTTTGGTTAATTCCGTAATTTCTACAATGCGGTTTGAAACAAAGACTTTTAATTGGTGGGGTTGAGTGTGTAGCCAGGAGATAACAATGGTTGAATCAGAAAATAACCATGTAGTGGAGATCGATAGGCGGGAGTACAAATGATTAACCGATTTAATTAGTCGAGCAAAGAGTAGAGCTGCAAACAATTCTAACCGTGGAATTGTCAAAACCTTTAGTGGTGCAACTTTGGTTTTGGCTTTCAGGAGACTTATTTTAATATTTCCATTTTCATCATTACAATGGAGATACACTACTGCAGCATATCCTTTCTCTGACGCGTCACAAAAACCAATTATTGAACAACGGTGTTTATTTGTATGCAGAATAAAACGCGGAATGCGGATGTTTGATAAATCCGGTAATTCCTGTAACATTTGTTCCCAAAATTTACAAATTTCGGATGGCATCTCATCATCCCATCCACAATTCGCTAACCATATGCATCGAATGCCATATTTAGCGAATAACATGAAGGGAGATAACCAACCCAGTGGATCATACAATCGCGCAATTAAAGAGAGTAAACCACGTTTGGTGAAAGAAACTGGTATTCTTACTACCTTAAAAGAAAAGGAGTCAGTAACATTATCCCACTGGACACCTAAAACTTTTAGTAAACTTTGTTTGTTTTCTTCACAAAATTTCACTGGAGATCTATGCTCGATAGGGATATTTTCTAAGACACGTTCACTATTGCTCATCCATTTTCGCAAAGTGAGTCCACCGTGAAATAACAAATTAATTAGTTGATTTTGTAATATTATAGTATTCTCCTCAGTATCTGCCCCTGAAATTATATCGTCTGCCAAGACGTCATTTTGTATAACTTGTGCTGCAGCAGGAAAATCATGGCCATCGTCTTGAGCTAACTGATTGAGAACGCGAATTGCTAAAAAAAGCCGATGTAGTAACACCAAAAGTGATTGTATTTAGTTCAAATTCCTGAACTGCTTCAGAAGGATCATTTCGCCAAAGAATATGTTGATATTGTCGATCTAAAGGGTGCACCAAAATTTGCCGATACATTTGCTTGACATCAGCACACACAGTAAATCGATGCACTCTAAAATTTGTAAGGATCTCGAAAATGTCATTTTGTAATTTAGGGCCAACATATAAACTGTCGTTGAGAGATATAAATCCAACAGTTTTAGCAGAAGCATCAAAGACAACTCGAACTCTGGTAGTAGAACTATTTTCATTCACTACACAATGGTGGGGAATGAAATATTTGCCAGGTGTTGAAGCTATATCCATATGACCCCAATCTAAGTAGTCCTTTACTACTAAGCGATATTGTTCGTATAAATTAGTATCTTTCATTAGGCGACGTTCGAGGGATTTGAGGCGGTTAAGTGCATGTGTGTAACTGTCCCCGAATTGAGGGTTTGCGGTGCGAAAAGGAAGTTTTACAACAGATCGGCGATAAATGGCGATAATGAGTTTGACTGAAATGCGTTTCAACTAAACCATCCTCAGCACTTATTAGAGGTTTAGAAATGGGTTCTTCGACTTCCCAAAAGCGTTTGAGCGGACTTTCTACAGACACGTTATTTGCACTAAAAGGAGAGACTGGAGCGGTAGAATCAAAATCTTTTACTTAACCAATGATTACCCAACCAAATATAGTGCGACAAGCAGAGGGAAAACCCGGCATGTTTTCTATCTGACCTGAACAGAAAAGTTGTGGCCAAAGATCAGCGCCTAATAAAAAATCAATTTTTGCGGGTTCTCCAAAATGAGGATCAGCTAATATTTTTCCTTGAAATTTGTTCATAATATTCACAGGTAATTTGGCGGAAGGCAAATTAGCGGATATGTTTGGAAGACTGACAGCGTCGGTGGTTAGAGTTGGTTGTGAGGGTAGTCGAGAGTTTAATGTACAAGTAACAATCCCCCTTGCGTTTCCAACTATTGTTTCACCTACTCCGGAAATTGGAGAGTAATATTTTCGTTTGGGAAGATTTAACATCTTTGCACAACCTTCGGTAATGAAACTAATTTGAGAACCTGTATTAATTACCACGCGAATTTGATGAGATTTGCCTAAGGAGTCTTTAATCAAAATCAATGCAGTACCAAGTAAAACAGTAGAATGCGGTTGTTGAAGGCAATTAAGAGCTTGCGGTGCGGTATCTGCTGATGGGGCTTTATTAATTACCTTTGAATCTAAATGTAATAGCGTATGATGTTTTTTATTGCAAGTACGGCAAACGTTGCGGGAATTACACTGGGATAAGAAATGCGTACCTAAACAATTGAAACACCTTTTTAATGATTTTATATAGTTTACACTGTCAGATGGTGTTAATTTGGAAAAGACTTCACATTGAAATATGTGATGATTTTTTTCACATTTGGGACAAAGATCTGAAATGGAAATGAAAGATCTTTTGGCAGATTGCATTTGACAAGGCTTCACTGATTTGGAAGTAGGCGGGGTTTCCATACGGCCTTCAGATTGTGTCATCTCAAAAATGTGACATTGCCTTTTTACAAAAGTGGAGAGTTGGTCAAATGTAGGGAATTCATTTGTACTGCGTTCGGATTCAAAAATGGTTCGTGATCGAGCGTCAAGCGTGCGCAAAGCTAAGTTTGTCAATACAAAATCCCCTAAGGGCGGGTTTTTCAATAGCAGTTTATTTCTGAGTTCTACCGAACGCCATTCTATTCTTGATCGCCGTTCACAGTAAATGGGTTTTTCAATACCATTTATGCAGCAGTTCAACTGAACTGATGGCATACGTCCTATTAAGCATAATTCATACGGAGTGTCATTCGTGCAAATAAAACGCCAATATGACAGCGGTTTGGTTTCCGTAAAAACGTCAAAAACAAGTCAAATAACTTATATTGTAGATTGTGATCGTATTTGTTTCTACTTTATTGAGGTGAAAATTAACAATGAACCGTGTAATAATACAAGGCGCGCCCAAACTTTTAGTAGTGCTGAGAAAATGGCATTCATGAAAAGGGATCATGCTATCCGGCTAAAAGTGCTGGAAGTGGAGAATGAAAAAAAAAGAAAGAGTTAGATTATTGAAATATAATATATTAACCATTTTCCATATGTATAATATTCAGTTGAAATAAAATATATTGATAGTAACATTTCTTTTTATAATAACGCATTAAAATACTGAATGAAAATATTACGGGTATGTAATATTGTTTATCGCGTTTCTTGCATTATTCGGTGGCACGTTGTCTTGTGGAATATCGTCCAACATTTGGATTGCGGCTTCAATTTCATGATCTACGGGTGGTTCCAACTCATGCGTTTCGCAAGCAATATTGTGCAAAACTGCTGTTGCCACAATTACAGCCTCAACTCGATCCAACTTCAGCCGCATGCCACTGGCTAATATCGGAAATCTGCGTTTCCACACACCATAGGATCGTTCCACAGGATTTCTAGTTCTGATCTGAGATTCATTGAAATGTTGTTCAGCGCGTGTCACAGGATTGGCCAATGGTGTTAACAAATAATTTTTAATAGGGTACCCACTATCTCCAACAATTACGCTGTCGCCCATTTCCCCTCTTTGAAACGTCCTGCATATGTTTGAATTTCTAAATATATTGGAATCGTTGGCTGAACCTGGCCAACGGGCCACGATGTTCAATATTTTCAGGTCTGGCCCCGATATTGTTTGAACATTCATAGAAAACAAATGCTTTCTATTTCGAAATGTTTCTGCATTTTGGCTACCAGGAGACTGACGTTTAACATCTGTGCAATCTCTGGCCCCGATGTATCGAGGAAATCGGGCTATACTGTAAAATGTTTGCCGAATAGTACGGACTTCCTCTTCTGTACTGGGCATTTTAATATAATGTTGGCGAAGACTAGCAATCGTTTGTGTATACACACATAGTTTGTGTATATCATCCGTATTCACCTGTGCCTTCTACTGCCATTAACGTATAGAATATAGTCCGCATGGTCTTCGTCGGCGTCCGAAATATTGTCGATGTATATGAATATTGTCTATCACGTCCACCGTAAAAATTGACAGCGAGACAGCAGCACACAGCAGTAAGATTAGGTTATGTCAAAAAACTTTCCCATGATTCCTTCATAATCTCTTCTGAACGGAGAATAAACGGTCGACATCGACCGTTCATTGCCTAACGCCGATCAAGCATTGAACAGTCATTGAAAAACACCCAAGTTCCTTGAACCGAGAAAGAATGCCGTTCAATAGTGTTTCGTAGTTTAAACTGTTATTGAAAACCCCGGCCTAAGTCTGGGATTGTCATACCTTTAAGTGCGGTTACATTTTCGACCATGATATCCAAAAATGACTGATACCCAGTTAATTTGTCCCGAGATGTTCCAGGTTTGTAATTAAAAATGCTATCTAAATAATAATTAGCCAAAGCACGTCTATTGTCATAGCGTTCAATCAATGTGGACCAAGCTAAATGATAATTTGCTGCAATCAACGGAAATGATTTAGTTACATTCATCGCTTGACCAGATAATGCGCTTCGTAAATAATAGAATTTTTCGACATCGGAAAGAGAGGTGTTTTGATGGATTAGCGATTTAAAATTGTCATGAAATGAAGGCCAGTGGGACAAAATGCCTGAAAACGTAGGTAACGGTATTTTCGGTAGATTAACATGAACATTTGCGATAGAACGCAGTGGGTTTGTGTTTTCAGGGTTTTGTTCCGGCTAGGATTTATTATATTCATTTGACATAACTATTGCGGAATAATATAGCTCTTCAATCGCCGTTGCACGGGTCATGTCACCTGCGTAATCAGACATTGTGTCCAATTTAACACAACATGTACGAATTTCGGCTTGAACACCCTCATAGTTATTAAAATATTCCGTTAAATTGAATACGCGGCTTAAAAATAAAGGAACATTTGTTGGGTCGCTTCGTGCGGATTCTCCAATAGAACAAGCGGTTTCTAATTTCAAATGCAACTCAACAATTTGCTGCCTTAGGCCGTCTGCACATGGGGCAACCGAAAAGAAACTGTAGTAGCGTGGATACCAGGAGACTGGGCGACGGAGCTACTCAAGTTGCGCGTTGTCCGCACACGGTCTATAGTTATACAGTTGCGGTCTATCAGTAAACTGACATACTGAATGTCAGTTTACTTGTCTCTGCCCTTAAATCAGTACATTCTTGGGTGTGATCATGGAAGCAGGACCATCACAGCAATCATTGTCAAACGTAGTCGATAATAATGATTTCAGTGACGATTCCAGTGATGAGGATTTGTTACTCTACCACTATTATCGTCGCAGATGAAATGGAATAAAAAGAAGATTATTCGTTGCAGCGAAAGAATTCACTATTTCAGATAGTAAATTTTTAAGCTTCTATCGCATGTCGAAGCAGACTTATTTAGAATTGGTGCAATTACTTTCCCCAGGCCTACATAAAGAAAATACCAACATGAGGGAATGCGTGAGTGCTGAGGAACGGATATTAATTACTCTCAGGTAAGAAACATTTATATTTATTTGTAATTTAACATTTGTAAAATGTAAAAAGCATATGTTTATGGCCTTATTCTCTAAGAACCGCATAACAGAATGTTAATTAATAGAATTTTACCTAACAGCGAAATCTAACAGAGAATTTAACAGAGCAACGCGCGGCAGCGATTCTCTATCGACCTCTGTAATTTCCGTCAATGGTGCGCGATGCTAACAGAGTTATTCGGACGTATCCGCAACTGCGGCTAATGTCATTGTTGTTATAGAACGGGTGTCGAACGGTCAACATATTTACCACATATTTACGTTTTGCATATTGTTTTGTAATGGATTCCAAACGAAAGCGAATGGCAAAAACCTACATATAGCTATATTACACCAAAATTTTTTTATTTTATAATCATAAATAACCCCAACTTTGCTGAACCTTTTTGTACTAAAGTTGTAGGAAATTCAACCCATTCTGGCATCAGTACCCTGGTAATAAGTAGGCATATTTCATGTATGCAACGACTTATAGATGTTTGACTCATCTGATTAAGGGCCGATCTTACAAAGCACGTTATACCATGGTATAACTAAATATTGGTATAAATACCAGTATAAGTTGTTATTACTATGACAACACAAATATTTTAGCCAATGGGAGGCGGAATAGCACTATTTATACTGGGAATAACTATTCCACTACTTATACGTGCACTTGTAAGATCGACCCTAAATGCATTAGAACCAATAGATAGTTGATATGAACCGTGTCCGATAAAATGAAGTGTAGCAAGCGACTAAAAAATAATTGGTTTTTACATATTTATGAAAAATACTTGAGATTTACCTTTTAAAAAAACAAATCCACCAATCTTAACACCGTACCTTTATTTAGTCGATACTATTTTATAAAATTATAATCTGGCATATCGAAAGGATTTTGGGTGTCCCGTAGGTCTTTTCGCCTTATTCTCATATAATTTCTACAATAAAAATATAAAATAGTCTTCAATACGTACACATTTTTTGTTGTACCTTATTATGTACTATCTACCCACTATTTTTTTAAAATGTAATTATAATAGTTAGATAATCTCATGAACATTAACCAGCGGTTTATTGTACTCACAATTTCATATCCAGGTACGTACCTATTTTCTACTTCGCTTAAATATAAATAAATAAAAATAGGGATTCTGTGGTAATCCATATTTTATTCCGAATATTCTTTCATTATCAACAATACTTCTGTATCACACTTCTACATTTGTACACATTTTGACAGATGTATACATCACATAACCCCAAACCTCCAACTACTGTTAGATAAAGGCGACAGTTTTGACGCTGTTACTGTATAGAGCTTTTATAGAGGGATTACACACAGCTGTTGTTAACATTGGCTTACGGAATACCAATTTCATAACAGTCTATAATTTAATAGCGCAACAGCGTCGTAATAGAATATAAAGCGTAACAGAGGCTTAGAGAATAAGGCCGGTGCAACATTTACATCGCTTGCTGCGTATTTTGCTAGAGGGGAGACCTCCGTTGGAATAATTCTAACGGAGACTGCAAAAGTGATTTGGCAATCGTTGAAGGAGTCATGCATGCAGGTCCCTAGTGAAGAACAGTGGAGAGCATCAGCAGAACGTTTCGAATTACTATGGCACCTTCCAAACTGCATAGGGGCAATAGACGGCAAACACGTCAGGATCGAAAAATTTGCAAACAGTGGTTCATCTAATTTTAACTATAAATCGTTTCACTCGACAGTGTTAATGGCTTGCTGCGATGCTGGCGGATTATTTACAATGATTGTAACCGGTTATGCAGGAAGAAACAGTGATGGGGGAATATTCCGAGGATCAGCAATAAAATATTGGATCCAACATGCCGGACTTAATATCCCTCCACCCTCACCGCTTAAGAACGATGAGAATCGTAGCCCATTTCCTTATTACTTTGTTGCCGATGAAGCATTCCCATTGTCACGATACCTAATGAGACCCTACCCTCAAAGAACTTTGGATAATGTCAAAAGAATATTCAACTACAGATTGAGCCGAGGAAGGAAAACCATCGAATGTGCTTTTGGGATGGCATGCAAAAAGTTTGCAGTTTTAAATGGTCCTATTCGCATCAGAGATCCCGAAAATGTAAACTTCGTCATTAAAGCAGCTTGCATCCTTCATAACTATGTACGTAAACGAGACGGGCTTCACTACACGCCTACCTATTTTGCAAATTGTGATACCAATAACCACGGCGCGGTAGAACCACTACCACAAAACATGAGAATAACGAAACTTCTCCTGCAGCGGTTCTTAGAAATTATTTAGCTAATTATTTTCTTACTCCTCAAGCATCTTTGCCCTGGCAAGGGAGATATACCGTTAATGATAATAATTAGTTTTGTAATACAACCTGCTGTTTTTTTCTATTAGTAAGTAATGTAATATGTTTTTTGTTAAATAGAATATGTTAAATAGAAATAAAACAATATACCTGTAATGTTAACTGTTTTTTCTTATTAAAAAATAGATAATCTATAAACAAATGTGCGTACATACAAAACTACATTTAAATTTATTCTTGCAAAGTGTCTCGGATAATTTTAAACTCTTCAGTACTAATACCATGGTCCTCCGTTAATTGGGTGTCGGATGACAGCTCCTCTGAAGTAACGTCCATACACGATGGACCAGATATTGATGAGTTCGTGCCAGTTAGGTTGTGTTGATAGGTTGGCAGTTTCACAGTTATGTACTGTGGACTCATTATGTTGTCAATTAGTTGCAGCACCCCACGCCTGAATAATTTCATTTGACTCTCCGTCATTGGTGCAATTTCGGACGTGAGGCTCAAGAGAAACATTATTTTTTCGTCGTTTTGTTTTGATTCGTTATTTAGACTACTATAACGAAGTTTTTTTGATTTTTCTTCTAAATACTCAGCGAACGATTTGTCGATATCA
This sequence comes from Aphodius sticticus, assembly GCA_963966075.1. Classification (NCBI taxonomy): domain Eukaryota; kingdom Metazoa; phylum Arthropoda; class Insecta; order Coleoptera; family Scarabaeidae; genus Aphodius; species Aphodius sticticus. Next base: position 46,011,983 of record OZ014507.1, on the reverse strand, counting down.
CTTCGTTTCTGAGCCCTACGGATTGTTGTTCGTGGGCGGGAGGTAGGGGTATCACTCGGCAGTTCCTGAGGAAGACCAGCTTCTGCGCTTATAGATCTTTGGGACGAAGAAGAGGGTATTGTCAATGAACAAAGGGACGGTGAATTATTTACAAGTGATTCGGAAGCCCCTTCCTCTTCGACCAGATCCTGAACATTTTCTGTTGGAACAGTCGACTCTTGTTCCGGATCTACTAAAATACTCTGCGAGGTGATGGCTGGTAAACTTCCTGTTGGAGTACCCAAACTTCTAGTAAACGGAAGCGTAAATTCCATCGCTTTTGCCAAATAATACGGTTTTTTGGTTTTGGTACCGGCACCACTGGGAGGGGGTTTCATGTTACGGACGTATACGGCTCGAAGATTTCTCCATTTCTCTTTTGCTTCATTCACTGCAAACAATTTGTATATCAACATAAAAAACATCAATAGTATTTAACTTCTATCTTAACGTAGTATCACTTGCTTCGGCGTGTATCATGATAGGGATTATATATCATAGATACGTATGCAACGAACTTATTATATGCGAGTCGTAGATACAATGTAACATTATATTCATTTCAGTACTGTTGTACATATTGCATGTAACAGCTCTCTGTTGTTCACCTTTTCAATAAATACAGATATTATAAGCTTACCTGTCATATTCACTTCTTTTACCACGTCACTCCAAGCTTTGTCCGTTACATCTTTCCTTGTGTAGCCCTTTTCCTTAAAATTGTACAGCACAGGATATTTTTCCACCAAACTCACAAATTTTATATTCAACTGCTGCTCCATGTTCAGTGCTGTGTTCAGTGCTGTCAGTTGTCAATATAAACAAATATCAACGAGTCACGAAGAGACTGGGCAACGCGCGACCCAACATGTCAGGTCTCTGATAACTCGAATCGCGTCGTCTCCCAGTCGCCGGTACTCGGGTTGCCCCGTGTGCGTTGAGTCATTGAAATATACATGCCGGTAGCCTAGTCGCGCAGTCTCCTGGTATCCACGCTACTACAGTTTCTTTTCGGTTGCCCCATGTGCATACGGCCTTAATGTCACTAATTGAATTTTCAAATTATCAGCAGATTTTTGTGACAATTTAGACATTATCACAAAAATTGACAACACACAAGGAAATAAGTAATTGAACGAAAATTGAATGAAGGATAAATGCTAAGGCAGACCAGGTTATACGGTTAACTCACGCACTTTCGCGGACGACCGATTTTACGCCAGTGATCCAGGAAGTGCTTATGCGACTCGACGGACCAAAGATGTCGCAGGTGGTGTGGTGGACTGAACTTACTTGGAGACGTTGGTCGAGCTTGATCGTGCGGAGGTTGGCTTTTCCTTCTTCTTCTAGGTTTCTTTCTTGGAGCGTGAGAACTCGGGCGCGATTGCGGGTTTTAAATGCGATGCGTCTTATGCGTGTGGTTTTACGCGGTTGCTTTTTTGTTATGACAATATTAGTTAGTTTTTTTGTTTATAGTCATGGCTGGTCTGCCACTTTTGAATACATAAACCATGAAATAAAACCAGTGGTACTGAACAAGTAAGTATAGAATAGTATTGTGGTAAAGTTATTTATAAGCCAAAAATAGAAGAAAAACATATCTATAGTAAATACCAAATAATTACTCTTTACGGAAAGCCGCGAGATGATCGCCCGCTGCAGTATGTTTAGGGGTTATGTATAAATTTTGTTGACAGTAGCGGCCAGGCGCAAAAATACATACGTTGGCATCTTGCGTTCATAGCGTAGGCCAGCGTTTGGAGCGTAGTCGAGCGCAGGCGAGCGCAGGGGACCGCAGCGCACCGCACCGCAGCTCACCGCACCGCATAGTAGCATCAGCGTATGTGAATGATGCTTGGGTCAGGAGCGTTAACCACAAGGCCAATCAGCGTATATGGCGCCTTATCGCAAGAAAATTATCATACCAGAATAGATAAGAACCTCGTATTCATTTGTTATCACTTTGATGTAAATACAAAATCTCTCTCTTAGTGTCTGTATTAAATCAATTAATATTAAGAAATAATATTGTAAATTCTACCATTTTGCTTTCTATAGTACCAAAATAGTCGAACGACATCCTTTTGCGACCACAGCAGTCCAGGTGATATGCGAGTTGTGACATCCTGCGGTCACTTGTTAGAAATTTTAATTGCAAATATTTGAACCCACGGCCACGTGTGTATCTAAAAAACCAGGTCAGTCCAACCCATCCATCTAATATGTGTATTTCAGACGATGCAGATTTAGCTTGCCGGATGCACCGATGCGTTGTTTAACATTATGTGTGTATGTGTGGACTTCCGGTTTTAGCGACAAAATCTCTATATCTCGAGAACTAAGGTCCTGAGCGAAAAAATAATAGAATATTTTGTCCGATTTTATATATACGCACAAGATGGCATTATAGACCTTGCTGAGAAGGCACTATAACTACCCTTTTCAAAAGTATGACTCATACGTGTAACTTTTAAACGGGGTGACATATCTAAATAATAACTTCACCGCTTATACGAACGAAAAAGAAAAAATGTCAAAAAGGTACTAATATTATTATACTTGTGGACTTAGCACTTAGCACCATTATACTTATTTTAAAAATGTTGACTTTTAAACGATGCCATCTTCTTGTTTTAAATGGGGTTTGAACGGCCATCTTTGAGCACCATCTTCTTATTTTAAAACATTATATTCGAGACGATACGATCTTCTTGTTTTAAATGGGGTTTGGACAGCCATGTTTGAGTACTATCTTCATATTTTAACGTTGTCTTTTAAACGATGCCATCTTTTTGTTTTAAAGAGAAAATACCCTTTTTTACCCTCATTTGACCCTCCGAGCCCCTCATTAGACCCTCATTTGACCCTCCGAGACCCTCATTAGCCCCTCATTAGACCATCATTTGACCCTCATTAGACCTTTTGTTTTTTTTTTCGGTGGAGGGGAAAATGCTTTATGCACACCACCGACGATGGTGCAATGTCGCTGGTAGTGTGGGACTCCATCGTGTCACTACCCACTAAAAACCCCTCCTCATCATCCCTTGGTGATTGAGCGGAAGCGCCTTGAAGAGCTTTATACATCACCCAATCGGGATATGTCAGAGCGTCTTACTCATCTTTCTCATCCTTTTCTTTGGCTTTCAGTGTCGCGGTTATGTACTCCTCGATTTTTTCCCATTTTTCAATTGTGTCCGTCATCAGTTCGATAATATTATCGGGTGTTGCGACAAGTCCTATTTCAGTGTCAAGGAGTTTTTTTGCGCCAGCAAATCTGATGCACTCAAAGAAAGTGTGAGCGGGCGAATCTTCCATGTCGCAGCTGTTGCATCGGTTGTGGCTCTTCTTTTTTATGGTATTCAGGTATGTGCCATATAGTCCGCGAGCCCGCGACAAAATCATACCCTCATAAAACATCACTACGAATAATTTATATTTAATGTAAAATGATTTGAATAAAAGGAAAATGCTGGTGTGCCTAAGAAATTTTGGCCGAAAGGGTGGTTAATTACGCTAATTATCTGCTGCAATTCGATGTCGTAGTACCCTCATAAAACATCTCTCTCATTCTTTTGTCACATAGATAAATACATATTCTCTCATAATAACTTGGTGTGCCTAACTCCATTTGGCCGGAAGTACTTGGCACACCTCCCTGTAGGGGAAGACAGCCAGTGTATCGATACCCTCATCGAACATCACGCCCATTTTTTATAACAAGAAACTTTGAGCCTCCTTATTAACAGAAACCTTGGTGTGCCTAGCCGGAAATGGCCGGAAGTGGGTTGCAGACGAATTATTTAAAAGACGATGGTATCTGCGTTACCTTACAAAACACATGTTTCAAATTTGCCACACTTATAGAAGAACACATGTACTTTCATAGTAGTTTTGTCTAACCAACCCCGGTTGGCCGGAACGGTCTGGCACACCGAGTCCAACAGTTAACATCGTCCGTATATCATCACAGTCATCGAACATCACGCCCATTTTTTATAACGAGAAACTTTGAGCCTTCTTATTAACAGAAACCTTGGTGTGCCTAGCCGGAAAGGGCCGGAAGTGGGTTGCAGACGAATTATTTCAAAGACGATGGTATCTGCGTTACCTTACAAAACACATGTTTCAAATTTGCCACAATTATAGAAGAACACATGTACTTTCATAGTAGTTTTGTCTAACCAACGCCGGTTGGTCGGAACGGTCTGGCACACCGACTTCAACAGTTAACATCGTCCGTATATCATCACTACCAACGAACATCTCGCTCATTTTGTTGATTAAGAAAGGTGTAGCCTACTGCTTTAAAGTAAACAATCGTTGGTCTGCCTAGACGGAAACTGCTGGAGGTAGGTTGCAGACCAGTGATTTTAAACCATTTATACTTTCATAGGAATTTTGTTTGGCCAACCCAAGTTGGCTGCAAGTGTCCGGCCGACCGTTTTCAATAGTATATCTTATATAGTCCGTATGTGTCATCGAACAACACGCTCCCTTTTTGTATTTTCAGAAAGTTTAAAATTTTGGTAAAAGCAACAAATACAGACATTTTAATAATTTTGTTAGGAAAGATACACAAATTTAAAGATTTTGAAATATGGCTAACGAGCTTTGGAAATAAAAGCAAAGAATTAAATTATATTAATTGTAATACATTAGCAGAAACACTAGGTCATCAAATCTTTCTAGCATTACCAGGGTTTCATGCCTCCACAGGTTGCGATTATACAGCTGCATTTTACATTAAGGGAAAATTTCTGATTTTTTTTGCAGATATCATCGTCTTTGAAATAATTCGTCTGCAACCCACTTCCGGCCATTTCCGGCTAGGCACACCAAGGTTTCTGTTAATAAGAAGGCTCAAAGTTTCTCGTTATAAAAAATGGGCGTGATGTTCGATGACTGTGATGATATACAGACGATGTTAACTGTTGAAGTCGGTGTGCCAGACCGTTCCAGCCAACCGGGGTTGGTTAGACAAAACTACTATGAAAGTACATGTGTTCTTCTATAATTGTGGCAAATTTGAAACATGTGTTTTGTAAGGTAACGTAGATACCATCGTCTTTGAAATAATTCGTATGCAACCCACTTCCGGCCATTTCCGGCTAGGCACACCAAAGTTTCTGTTAATAAGAAGGCTCAAAGTTTCTCATTATAAAAAATGGGCGTGATGTTCGATGACTGTGATGATATACGGACGATGTTAACTGTTGAAGTCGGTGTGCCAGACCGTTCCGGCCAACCGGGGTTGGTTAGACAAAACTACTATGAAAGTACATGTGTTCTTCTATAATTGTGGCAAATTTGAAACATGTGTTTTGTAAGGTAACGCAGATACCATCGTCTTTTAAATAATTCGTCTGCAACCCACTTCCGGCCATTTCCGGCTAGGCACACCAAGGTTTCTGTTAATAAGAAGGCTCAAAGTTTCTTGTTATAAAAAAATGGGCGTGATGTTCGATGAGGGTATCGATACACTGACTGTCCTCCCCTACAGGGAGGTGTGCCAAGTACTTCCGGCCAAATGGAGTTAGGCACACTAAGTTATTATGAGAGAATATGTATTTATCTATAAGTGACAAAAGAATGAGAGAGATGTTTTATGAGGGTACTACGACATCGAATTGCAGCAGATAATTAGCGTAATTAACCACCCTTTCGGCCAAAATTTCTTAGGCACACCAGCATTTTCCTTTTATTCAAATCATTTTACATCAAATATAAATTATTCGTAGTGATGTTTTATGAGGGTATGATTTTGTCGCGGGCTCTCGGACTAATACAACCCGTGGCCGAACAGGAACTGTGAGGTGTAGTAGCCGATTTATCCGTGACCTCTGCTTAGCCATGTTGTTGTCTCCGGGATCAGGCGTTTTGTCCACTGGGCTTTCCGGTGCTCGCTGTCCCATCGCGCCTGCCATTGGTTTAGGGTAACCTGGCGTTCTTCCTGTTTGGAGTTTCTTCCCTTCCAGAGTCGCTTCCTTTCCTCAATTTGGAGGTCGATGGGTATTGTACCCGCCATCACCGAGAGGGCCGCCGACGAAACTGTTCTGTAGGCGCACGTCGTTAAGATGTTCAGTCTTCTTTGAACCCCTAGTAGTACGTCCCTATATTTCTGATATTTCAGGGCTTTTGCCCAGGTGGTGCAGGCATAGAGGATTATGCTTTCGGTCGTTCTCGCAATTATCCTTCTCTTTTTTTCGAGTGGTCCCTGTATCCTGGGCATAATTCTTTTTAGCGCATTTGCCGATTTCTCTGCTTTTTTTGCTATGTAGAGGGCGTGTTCCGTGTACCTCAGGTTTCTATCAAGTACTACCCCTAGATATTTCACAGCCTGTTGGGTTTTAATTCTATGGCGACCGAATCCAAATTCCAACTCGTAGAGAGTGTTCCTTCTCTAAGGATGGTGGCTTCCGTTTTGTGGAACGCAATTTCTAGGTCTTTTCGTTCAAACCATTCCTCTACATCTTTTAGGATTTCTTCCGAGTCAGCTACGATCTTTTCTCCGACCCATCCCTGCACCACTACCGCTAGGTCATCGGCATATGCTATTAAGTGGACGTTTTCTTTCCGTGGGAGTTCGAGCAGTGAGTCATACGCCACGTTCCACAGCGTCGGTCCCACGACGGAGCCCTGTGGGACTCCTCTCATCATCGTGTGTTTTGCCCTGGTGCGAAATTGATCTGTCAGTGAGGTAGTTTTTGGTACATTCTATTATGTTGCGGGTATTGACTTTTCCCGCATGGCCTTGATAATTTGCTCCCATCTGATGGTATTAAAAGCGTTTTTTACATTAATCGTAATGAGGAGGCAGTACTGTCTTTTCCCGCGGTTATATCGATCGCAGGTTTTGGCAATTTCATTGACCCTTTCGATGGCGTGGGTAGTGGAGCGTTTTTTCCGGAAGCCGTACTGCTCACTAGATAATTTGCCAGTTTCCAGGTCCTCAACCAGTCTGTTTCGAATAACGGCTTCGTATGCTTTCGCCCATGAGTTAATGAGGCATAACGGCCTGTATTTGGTTGCCTCCTCTTCATTCTTCTTTGGCTTTTCTATGAGTGTTAGCTTAGCTTTGTTCCATCGATGGGGAAAGTCACCCCTCTTCAGGAGGTCGTCAAAGAAGTCTACGAACAGTGCAGGTTTGTGCAGGATCATCTGTTTTACGATTTCGACAGGTACGCCATCAGGGCCTGGCGCCTTCTTGGTTCTTGTGTCTCTGCCTACTTTCTCTATTTCTGTTGTTGTAAGGGGTCTGTGTGCTGGTGTAGTGTTTTTACGCTCTTTTTCCCACTTGACTTTGGGAGCGATCGGGAATAGGTCGCTGAATAGGTCTCGCGCTTTTTCGTTGGTTAGCTCTAGCTTCGGAAAAGTTCCGAGTTTTTTGCGTGCTATCTTGTACGCGTCGCCCCAGGTGTTGTCGTTCAGCTCCAGTAACAGTTTGTTCCATGCGTCCCTCTTCGCCGTTTTAATTGCTTTTCGTAGGGCTTTTTTTGTTGTAGTCAAAGCGTTCAGCAGCCAGGTTCTCGGCGTTTCCCCTTCTTTTGTTCATCCTGGCCATCTCTCTCCTGCTCCTATTGCACACAGCGCGAAGGTCAGCTATGTTTTGCGACCACCAGTACAGCTTCATAGGTTTTGCTCTCTGCCATCTTCTTTTTCCAAATGCTTTGTTGCAAATGTCTGTCGTTATGTTGTCGAGTTTTCTCACAGATAGGTATTTGACGTTCTCCAGGTTCTTTTCTATGATTTCTTGTGCGCGCTGCAGCTTCTGGTCGTTTATAATCCACTTCGTCTCGGTTTCACGTTTCTCCGTGTTTTTTTTTTGTCGGTGGTTTTCTCCTGTATCCTTATGAGCAGATCGTGATGGTCGCTGAGGTTCTCTTACTCAGATACTCTCCATTGTATACTTTTCTTTTTGAAGTGACGATTTATGAGCGTCAGGTCGAGGATGGAGGCGCTCTGTTCCCTTCGCCATGTAGGTTTCCCGAACTCGTTGAGGAGGTGTAGGCCGTTGGCAGAAATAAAATCTGCCATCACTTTCCCTCTCGGTGTGTCTGTTTGTTCACCCTATGCCACTGACTTTGAATTTAAGTCCCCGGTTAAGAGGATTTTCATGTGGGTGTTGCTGGGGAGTATGTTAGCTATATCTTCAAGGGTTTCGCTGAGATGGTCTGAATCTTTATTTGGAGAACAGTAACAGGCGATGATTATTATCCCTCTCCATTCGACATCGACGTAATTTGGGCCGTTTCCTGATCTTATAGGTTTTTGGTGATGCAGTATTCTTATCACCGCATTTATGTTACTGCTATAAAACCATCTGTTTTTGTCAACACATGCCTTGTTCGGCTCGGTGACTATAACGACGTCCGTGTTGTTATCTCTTGTGGTTTTGTCGAGTAATGACATAGCTTCTCTGCTGCAGTTCATGTTGGTCTGCAGGATGTTTATTTCCTGCCTGTCTTCTTTGTTGTTGGTTTTGGGCATGTTATTAATTTTTCTTTTGTGATGCATTACTGGATTTGATTTGTACAGCAGTGTTTACTCTTCTTCCGCGGTTAACGAGCTGGAAACCGTCGCTTTCCGAATCCGTTCTTGGGTTAGATGGGAATTCTAGTCCCCCGTTATTCTCATTGTCGGGATTGACTGTGATTTTACTCCTGTATGAGGCCGTGCTTCCTGTCTGTTTCTCTTTTTGTCTTCTTTATCTTTGTTTTTACGGCTCAGCTCGTTGATCATGTCTCGATATATCGCACATGGCATGGAATTCGCCGAGTGGTCAGTTTTTTTGCAGTCGTAGCACCTTTTCTCGTTCTCACAGCCTGTGATCCTATGGCCAAAAGAGCCGCAGCGCAGGCATAAAGATGGATCATTAGACCCTCCGAGACCCTCATTGGACCCTCCGAGACCTTCATTAGACCCTCATTTGACACTCCGAGACCCTCATTTGACCCTCCGAGACCCTCATTTGACCCTCCGAGACCCTCATTTGACCCTCCGAGATCCTCATTAGACCCTCCGAGACCCTCATTAGACCCTTTTTTTGTCAGGGGAAAATCTTAAAGAAGACACTGGCCAGGGTGTCATATGCCAGTAGTGTGGAGATCTTACCCACTAAAACCCCTCCATGTAACTCAGAAGATCTCGTGGTATCGCTTGCGCATTACTTCGCGGATCTCCGAAGCATCAGCTCTTAGACATCTCGCATCTTGATGACTCGGATGGTTCTTACTTTCTCCGTGTCTTCTATGTCCTTCCCTTTGAGCATCCTAGCGATGGCGCGCAACGGCATCCCACGCCTCCTGGTCCCCCAATATAACGGATACGAGGTTTTCTGGTGTAGTGACCTGTCCCGATGTTCCTTCAATCTGTATTCTTTCGTCCCTCCATCGCGGGCAGTGGAACAATACGTGTTCGGCCGTGTCCCCCTTGCCCGGTCAGTGGAAACAGGTGCTGGTCGTCGCCCTTTTGTATTTGGCCAGGTATGACCGGAAGCAGCCGTGGCCTGAGAGGGCCTCCGTGGTGTGGTAGTCTAACTGACCGTGACCTCTCTTAACCCAGGGCTCGATGTCCGGGATCAGCTTTCGGGTCCGCGCCCCCTTCACGCCTTCCGTCCATCGTTCCTGCCATTTGTGCATTGCAGTGTCCTCCACCTCTCTTCTATTTATTCGGGCTGCTGATCTGATATCCGCATTAGCGTCTGTGGAGACCGTCCTGTACGCTGCCGTTATAAGGATGTTCGTCCTCCTCACCACCGCTTCCATCTTTTCACGGTAAATCTTCCAGCGCAGCTCCCCCCTCCAAATCGGGATGGCGTAGAGGGCTGAAGATATTACCACCGAGGCGATGAGCTGTCTGTTTCGCTGCCTGGCTCCTCCGACTCTAGGAAGGATCCCCGCTATAGCTTTGGTCGTCTTGCTAGCCTTCAGAGTGACATAATTGATGGGGGGGTCGTCCTCATATTCCTGCCTATATAGACTCCTAGATATTTCACCTTGGCGACGCTCTCCACCACCCTGTCCTCCACAGTGATCTGCAGGTCTGTCTTCTTTGCTCGATCGTGTATTATGAGCATCTCGCAATTATCCGGGGCCAATTTCATGCCAATGTCCTGGAGGTGGTCCCTAATCTGATCGGCCGTGGCCTGTAGTAGCTCGCTCACATCCTGCATATTGTACCCCCTGGCCACTATCGCCAGGTCGTCGGCGAAGGCAACCAAGTCGGTGTCGTGTCTTCTGGGCAGTCGCAGCACGGAGTCGAAAAAGATGTTCCAAAGCAAAGGCCCGATGACCAAGCCCTGCGGCACCCTCCTCCTCAGCGCTATCGTCTCTTCGCCCGTGTCAATTGACCTCCCCGTCAGGTAGCTCAGGATACGTCGGTGAAAGTATCGAGAGAAGTTCTTCTGGTCCATGGCTCTCAAGATGGAGTCTCAGGGGGCGCTGTTGTTCCCTCTCTTGAACCTCTTTGCCCCCTCCGTCGACGCGAAAACTCTGCGTAGGTCATCCAGGGTTGATTTTCTCTTAAGGAACCAAAATTGGTCGTCCGACAGTCCGCCCCCCGCTTCCAGCTCCGTACACGAGTTTTCGGAAATGGGGGCACGCCATAGTCCCTGTCCTATGGCTTTTAACGTCGCAGTCCCTACACCTGGCTTGATTAACGCACGTCCGTATTACATGGTCTGCACCTCCGCACCGGTGGCAAGTCTTCCTTCCATTGTTACCTTCTGCCTCGCACTTAGACCCGTGGTGCCCATGCTTACCACATTTCTGGCAGCACACCGGTCTAATAACTTCTTCAACGGTGCATGGCGTCCAACCAGTCGGAAACCTCTTTTTTTCGAGGAGTCTGCCCGCTTCCCATTTCGAGAGCCTGACAAAGGCCAGCTTTCCTCCCTGACCTCCTCTCTCAAGGGAAAGGGACATGGATATTCTATTTTGGGCCAGGCACGGTACCTCTGGAGATGGCATCACCCACCTCCTTGTAACTCGCGACCGCATCAAGACCCCTCAACAACAGTGATTTAGTGTCCCTCCATTTGTCCGAGATTTCCGCCTTCCCCTACAGACATCCCTCGATTTCGGCCTTGAGTAAATCGCTACCGCCCTCCTTCTCCGTTACCAGGAGTGTTATGCTTCCCTCTGCCGTGCAGGTCACCTTCCCTATCATGACTTCGTCGTCCTTTGGAGTGATCGTATTCCTGATCTCCTTCCACACCTGGGCACTGGAGAGCCTTGTTAGCTTTTATCGCTATTAGTTTCTTGCCCGTCCTTGTCGTGGGGCCCGTGAGGGATTTTCTGGGCCGGCTGACTCTGTCCGCGTAGCTCATCTTGCGCGTATATAGAGAGATCTTCCTTCCGGTATTGCGTAGCAGGTATTCCAAGATCTTTCGTGTTTCTTTTACAGCGCTCGTGGCTAGCCCGGTGACGGCACATTCCTTTATGTTTCTAGTCTCTAGGAGGTGGCTTATCCTGGCCGCCGCTGAATACCTGGCCTCGCTCCAGTCACTCTCGGTTGCCTGGCTATCGGGGTCCTTTCTGCCTTCTCCTCGGTGTCCAGGAGTACCACGCTGACCCGGTCCTCAACCTTGATGATGCCACCTTCTGTTAGGGCTGCGTGTCTCAGTGAGTCGCCTATCATCCTGCTATTATCCATGAGGTTTTTGACCATAGGGTTGTCTGCAATGTCATTTTCCTCAACAAGCACCACGATCCCACCGGCATACGCAGTCTCTCTCCTGAGTGGATTTCCTTCTACTAGTTGTGTTCGATGGTATAGTTCCTGGCACCAGACTTACTTGGCTATTTTGTTGAAGTCATATATGCTCCGCTCTCCTTCTTCAAGATGTTCATCCAGTTCCGGGTCTAGGTCATGCTCAAAGTCTGGGTACCCGATTCAGCGAACACCTTTATCTCCACCTGCGCAGGACCATCTGGGCTCTCCTTCTTCGGGGCGTCTGTTGTTGTGGCGTCACTGCCCTTGTCCTTGGTCGGAGCGAACTCAGCCAACTGGACCCTTCTTTCCAGCTCCCTGATCAGGCCGATCAGCTCCTTTATGCCCTTTTTCATAGTTACTGCCGTATTCTGAGTGATCGCCGCGCCTAGGGTCCCGACCTTTTCTTTGAGCTTGGCCGTAATGTTATTTATCATCACTCTGGGTTCCTTCCTCGGCGATACCGGTCCTGTCTTAGAGTTTGAACCTGCGGTGGACAGGGCCAGCTTCCTTTTCTTGGTATCCCTGCCAGGGGTATCCTCCGCCAGCATAACGTCCGGCGACGCATCATTGGGCCTACGCGCCTGATTTGGCGTATGGTACGGAGTATGGTAGGGGGTTTCATCCCCTCTCCGATTAGAGTGACCCTGCTGCTGGAGGGGGGGGGGGGTCCTCTGCATGGATCCACTCTTCGCGAAAGCCGCCTCTGGTGTTGGGGCTTTCCTTTCAGCTTTTGACCCCGGGAGTTTGGCTTTCTTAAGGCATGTGCATGGAGCTGCGCCGGGCTGCGAAGTCCTAGGCAATGCTTATTCGTCATCGTTTGAGCGAGGCGTTTTGGTGCTCCTGTTAGCAGAATCAGCCTCTCCGCGGCCTTGGCTTGCAAGGCCTGATAGTCGTGTGTCGTGTACCGTGTTTGTGCGTTGGGGGTCGTCATCGTTCAATCTGTCCGATTTTAAGAAACCATACATGTTCCCACGAGTAGGGCAGAAACGAGACCCTCATTTGACCCTCCGAGACCCTCATTAGACCCTCCGAGACCCTCAATTGACCCTCCGAGACTTTTTCTTTGTCAGGGGAAAATCTTAATGAAGACACTGGCCAGGGTCTCATAGGCCAGTAGTGTGGGGTTCTTACCCGCTAAAAACCCCTCCATTTAAGCTCTCGTGGCTGCCGGAACCGTGTCCGCATTACTTCAACTTCCACGGTGCTGCTCATTCTGAGCCCTTATTATCGCTGCTGCTGGCTGCGTTACTGCAGCGCGGGTCGGTGACGCTCGTACTCCGTGTCTTCCTGGTCTTTCTTAGTCAGCATCTCTCTCAGGGCGTCCGCTATGGCCGTCCAGGCTTCCTCGCTCGATAGCATTGTCGTCACGAGGTTTGATGGGTTAACTTCTTCCGCGTACCATCCGCCCATATGCGCGCGGCATTCCGCCCATCGTGGGCAGACGAAGAGCGTGTGTTCCGCCGTGCCGGTTGTTCCGCAGTGAATACAATTGCCGTTTGAAACTCTTCTAAACTTGCAAAGGTACGCTCGAAAGCACCCGTGTTCGGAGAGGGACTGAGTGATAGTCGAGCTGTCCATGACTTCTATGAATCCAGGGATGTATGTGGGGTATAAGCCTCCTGGTCCTCGCCCCTTTTTCGCCTTTCTCCCATCGTTCCTGCCACCATTGGACTATCATAGCGCGTTCTAACTTTCTCCTTTCCACGCGGGCCGTCGCCCTCATCTCAGCCTGAAAATCCACAGGCAAAGTGCCTGCCAGTACCCCCAGGGCCTCGGTGGATACCGTCCTGTACGCCGCTGTCGTTAGTATGTTGACTCTTTTGATTATACTTTCCACTTTGTCTCGGTAGAGCTTCCAGCGCAGCTCCTTACTCCAAACCGTGATGGCGTACAGCGCCGACGACAAAATAACCGAGGCTATGAGACGCCTTTTCTGCTGACGAGCACTGCCAACTCTGGGCAGTAGTCCTGAAATTGCATTAGCAGTCTTGGCCGCTTTTCTGATTATATGTCCAATGTGGGGCGTCATTCGAGCGTTCGTCCCTATCAGTAGTCCTAGGTATTTAACCTTCTTCGCGCTAGTAAGTAGTCTGTCCCCAATTCTCAGTTGGACTCCGGTTTTGTTGGCTAGGTCATGGAGAACCACCATCTCACACTTTTCCGGGGTGAGCTCTAGTCCGATGCCCTGCAGATGGTCGCGTATCTCGTTTACTGTCCTGGAGCAGCTCGCGCACTTCAAGCATGGACTTCCCTCTCGCCACTATCGCCAGATCGTCGGCAAACGCTACCACATAGACCCCGTACCTTCTGGGGAGCCCCAGCACCGAGTCGAAGAAGATGTTCCACAAAAGGGGGCCAATTACTGAACCCTGCGGCACTCCTCTTCTCAGTTCCACCGTCTCTTCACCCGTGTCGATTGACCTCCCCTTCAGGTAGCTCTGAACGCAGCGGACAACATAAGGGGAGAACTTTTTCCGTTTCACCTCCTCGATAATGACGTTCCAGGGGGCGCTATTCAACGCATTTCGGATGTCCAGCGTTATCATGGCGCAGTACTGCCGCTTCCCCCTGTTAAATTTCTTGGCCCGTTCCGCCAGCTCGAGCACCCGATGCAGGGCGTCCTGAGTCGATCGTCCCTTCCGGAAGTCAAACTAGTCCTCTGACAGTCTACCCCCGGTCTCCAGCTCGTCTGAGATTCTTATCTTCAGTAGGTGTTCGAATATCTTACTGGTGGTGTCCAGGAGTGGCAGTAGTCTATAAGTGGTCTTTTCTTCCCCTTCCTTCGCCGGTTTCGGTATGAGGACCAGTCTGGCGTTCTTCCATTTCCGTGGAATATGCCCATCTAGCAGGACCCCGTTATACATCTCCAGCAGCTTCTCTGCGTGAGTGGCAACGGTCAGCCTAACCACCTCCGAGGGGACACTATCCGGGCCCGGGGCCTTCTTGGTGTAAATCCTCCCCGCCGCAGCCAATAGCTCTGCCTCTGTAAAGAGGGGTATCTGTGACTTGTCTATGGCAACTTCAGCCCATGCATGCTCGACGTCCGTGGGGAATAAATAGTGCACCACCCTGACCAAGTCCGCGCCCGTCAATCCGCAGAGGGGGCCACCCAAAGTTTCTTGGCCACAATCCTGTACCCATGGGTCTTCTTCAACTCTCCGGACCAGCTGCTTCCAGGAGTCGTTCTTGGTCCGCCGGATCTCATCCTGAAGATGTTTCTTCGCGGCTTTGTAGATGGTTTTTGCCTGTTCCACTGCTTCCTCAGTACCGCTCCGTTGCAGTCTGGTGAGCACCCTTCTGGAGCCCACGCAGGTAGCCCTCGCCTCGGTGAGCTCTTCCCGCCACCAGTATACCCCTCTTCTGCCGCGGGGGTGGCCTCGACTTTTTAGGTTGTCCCTCTCTTGAGTATGCCCGCCAGTCTATTGGGCGTTAGCTTCGGCGGAATTGTCAACTGCTCCTCGAGAGAGGTCAGCAGTTCATCTTTGCGGTCCTCTGTGTAGGTCCACCCGCGGTTTCTTTGCGCTCCGTTTGTCTGCGCCTTCCCTCGCGTGCCTGGTCGTATGCGTTTCGTCGTCGAGAACTCTCCAACATTCCATCCTAGCCGCCATTCTCGAGGATGCCAAGGTGATGTCGATATGGGATGCCTGATCACCAATGGAAATCCAGACGTGGTGCGCACCCCTCCCGGTTTGGGATATCTCGGCTCTGGGGTTTATCCTCCCTATTGCCACCGTCTCCGCTTCACTGACGATCCAGTCAGGTCTGCCATCCAGCCGGCCTCCATTGGGTTCCGACACTAGGGCAACGTCGCAGCCGAAAGTTGCAGCATTGTGGAGGAGGAGGTCCGAGGCCCCTCTGCTCCTGTTGATATTTGCCTGCAGGATGTGAATCATTGTGCGATCGTTGGTGTGGCTTTATCATCCGGTGCCTCCGTCTCCATCTCTTGTAGGTCAGTCGCTTCGGTCGTTGGGCTCTTTCTCCCTCTGCCTTCTACCTGTCGCCACTCATCCGCGAACCGTGTACCAGTTGGTTGTTGTACCATTCTGGCTGTGGGTTGACGTTTGCCTTTTTTTGTCATAGTCCCGGTCCTGTGACCTCAGCCTCGCAGTCCCTGCATTTTTCTGCGTTCTTGCTCGTCGGCAGGAGGTGGCCACTCTGCCCGCACTTATGGCAGGTTTTACTGCCGATGGCCTTTCCCCTTGTCTTGATGCCCGTGCTTTCCACACCTCCTGCAGCTTACCGGCTTGACCAAGTCCTCCACCCAGCATTGGGTCCAACCAATTTTAATTTTTCTGAGATCAATCCTATTTGGGTAGTTTAACGAAAGCCGTCTGCCCGCCTCTCTTTCCCCGATTAGGTTGACAGATATCCTGCCTGTGGCAGTGCCGGGAATGCTCTGCATGATGGCCTCGCTCACTTCTCTCTCGTCCGCGGCTTCATCGAGCCCTCTCAGCAGTATTGTCTTGATGTCCCTCCGTCTTTCCGCTACTTCTGCCTTTTCCTGCAGGCAGCTCTGAATTTCTTTTTGGAGTGAGTCTCTTCCGCCCTCCTTCCTTTCTGTGACGAGGAGTCTAATGTCCCTATTTGCGGTGCATATGACTCAGTCTATCTTGATATCCTCGTCCTTCGGAGTCACCGTCATCTTCTGCCAGAGCTGCGTATTGGTTTGGTCCCCGCTAGCCTTTATCGAGATAATCCTTCGGCTGGTCTTTGGTGCTTGGGCCGTGGTGGCTTTCTTGGGCTTACTAAGCCTGTCCGCGTAGGTCATCCTGCGTGTGTACAACGTTACCTTCCTTCTGCTGTTGCGCAGCAGGTACTCCAAGATCTTACGAGTCTCTTCCACTGCGTTGGTTGTTAGCCCTGTCAGGACACACTCTCGGATGCCACGGGTTTCTAGCAAGCTGCATATTTTAGCTGCTGTTCCATACCTAGCCTCTCCAGTCGCTCTCGGTAGCGGGATTTTCCTTGTCCTGTCTAGGCGCAACTTTCGTGATGTAAATCGCGGTGCTTTTTTCGCCCTTCTCCTCAGTGTCGAGGGGTCTGGCACTGACCCGGTCCTCCACCTTGAGTATGGTACCAGGCTCCAGGACTGCATGCTTCAGCGCGTTGCCTATGGATTTTGTTATTCTCCATAAGGTTCCGGAGTAGTAGGTTTTCCTCAATTCTATCCTCCTCCACCAAAACCATAATCTCTCCAGTGCTGGGGCCGGGGGTCTCCATCGTCAGCGGGTTTTCCTCTACAATCTGTGTACGGTGGAATACATCCTGGCTCCAGGTTTTGTCAGAAATCTTGGTGTAGTCATAGAGGCTTCGTTCGCCCTCCTCCAGGTGTTCCTCGAAGTCCTTGTCGAGGAAATAGTCATACGTCAGGGTTCCAGCTTCCGCGAACTCCGGAGCGTCTGGGGCCGACTGTGCCTCCGCTTCCGGTGATGGAGGTGGTGCTTGGGGTGAGGTTTCTTTTCGGAAACCTCCCTGGTTGAGGTTTCTGCCATCTTAACTTTCTTCTCCAGTTCCCTGACCAGACTCACGAGTTCCTTGATGCCCTTTTTCATCGTAACCGCCGTATTTTGGCTGATTGCCGCGTGCAAGGTCCCTACCTTCTGTCTCAGCCTTTCCGTGATGGCCCTGATCATCTCATTTGGCTCCTTCCTTGGGGGGGGGGGTCCGCTGGAAGGTCTTCTCCCTGCTGGGAGGGGTGAACGCCATCTTCCGTTTCTTGTGGTCCCTGGGCGGTGGTGTATCGACTACCAGTATTACATCTGACCCCCCTGCGCCCAACTCAGTGCCGGTGAGGGGCGTGTGGTATGGGGAGAGGTACAGTGTATCCCCTTCCTTTGTATTTGCAGGTCCCTGTTGCCGTGGTGGTCAGCGGTTTACGTGGTGGTGGTGGTGGTGAGTGCATCACCTTGCCCTTCTTGCCGAAGGTGAAAACCGGTTCTTGCTCGTATGGTCTGGCACACGAGTCGGCACTTGGATTTGGCTTCTTGGTCTTGTATTTGCCGCTTTGAATCCAACCCCCGCCAGATCTCAAGGCCTGGGTGCTGGTTTGCTGCGTCTGATACGGGGATGCTGTAGTTTGGCTCTTTGCAGATCCAGCGTCTCCGCTGCCTTGGCTTGCAAGGCCTGGTAGTTGTGTATCGTGTACTGTGTTCGTGCGTTTGGGGTCGTCAACGTTCAATCCGTCCGAATTTAAGGGTTCATACATGTTCCCACGAGTAGGGCAGAAAACGAGGTCTAACGGGGTAATGCTCCCTTGCCCCGCTAAGGCTGCGGCTATGCTAAGGCGTTGCCTGGTGCCTCAGCTGCTCCGTTCTCGACCAACTCACGTATGGCCATTCATCCTTCGGCACGGGTTGCCTAACACCTTGGATTACGTTCCAGAAATCGTGTCCGTGGGAGTAGCAGGTGTCGTCATCATTATTTCCGTCCGGGACATCACAGGGCTTGACAGAAAGTTCCAAATCGGCATCGGGGGCGTGTCCATGTTTGCGCCAGGTCGTCATCGGAGGTGTACAGGGGTGTGGTGTTAGGAGAGGAGGTTGCAAAGAGGGACCCTGTTAAAACGGCGTGCTTTAACAGGGGGCTCGGGAACCCCGTGCACGCCAACGCACGTAACTACCCATTGGTAACGCATCCCTGAGTAAGGGGATGGTGGGTAAAGGTGAGTCTGATATTGGGAAAGGAGTATCAGACACAGCTCGGGAACCCCGTGCACGCCAGCACACGTACTCACCGGTCAGGTAGATCCCTGAGGATACCCTCCGAGACCCTCATTAGACACTTTTTTTTCGGGAAAAAGTTCCTCCATAGTCTCCTTGATTTTGGTCTCCGGCATGGCGGTCTTGGGAAAGGTGTTCATTTTTTAATATGGCGGACTCAAAATCCAAAATCTCAATCTACGATTGGCGCGAAAGCTAACAAAAAATTTAATTATATCTACGTTTATCATAAAAAAATCTGATGTGGCCAGGCACATGACTTTATCATTCTATATATATATATATTATATTCTATTTGATCGACATCGGTCGTGTCTGCATTAAAATAAAACTAGTTAGCCAGGATTTGACAGATATTTTTATTTTAATGACAGTAGGTATTGTCAAAACGTCAGCGTTTGACACGATTGCCGCAGGCGCCGAGTTTGCTCCTAAAATTTGATTCTACAGTGCTTAAGGCTTTCGATTTCGTCGAATTTCGCCATGGCAGTCGCCATGGCAACCGATCGAGGTTGCTAAGCGACGGCCGCGCGCTTCGCGGCGCGGTCCCCAGATGGCGACACAACCTGGATATTAGGCATAGGTTACGAAGCTTCGCGAGGCGGTCAATGGATGGCGCACCGGAACCGCGCCGAACGTACGAGCATACTTACGTCGCGCGTGTAGAGCATAGAACCTTGGCGCATCCGGGATTTTTGTCGCTCTCTTACCGCTTCGGCGATACCTAGATCGACCAGCAGGCCTGTTAGGCCTGCACATTTTTCTAGTCTTTCTACTACTATATACTAAACGTCACTCACACTCCGCGGAAGAGCTGTAGCGGGGCTACAGTCCCACCCATGGAAACGGGTGGGACTGTAGCGTCTGTATCATGTGACTAGTACACTATCCACTTGCCTTCCCCCACCATAGTCCGCACAAAAAAAAGTCAGTCTTTTTTAATATATGGCATATATGAGCCCGTTGATTTTGTCATTTTTAATTCGAACAAGACACGTACAGCAGTTTAGTAAATATAGCGACGACAAGGTAAATATAGTTTCTTTTCTTTTTAAAAAGTATTTTAATCATATTCCCTTGCAATTATTAAAAAATACAATTATTAAAAAGAAAAATAGTTTCGTACAGCTTTTGTACCAGAAGAAACAACGTGATGGTATCACAGACGTATTATTAACTCTCGAATTTTTTTTTTATTTTTGTTTGTCCAATATCTGAATGTTTGTAAAAGATAATGCTTTACTAGTAAAACTTTGCATTTTTAGCTTTAATGTTTGATAACTTTAAACCTTTGACCGAAATTAATTCTTTTTTTTTTCGGCACACGAACAAATTTATCAAAAGTATCATCCTTGATTATACAATATTATGGTATAATCAAGGGTATCACATCTCTTTGTGTTTAACAAAATATGTAGAGATTTGAAATTGTTACTGATTCTGTAGAGTGTAGGTTACAGATTTTAAGATTATTGGTGGCTATATGTCGTAGTCTTCTTGCGATCAACTAAAGGCCACCGATATTCGCAGATTTCGTCACCTACACTTGACAGAATTGAGGCAGATATATTTTTTATTATTAGCAAAGGTACAAACTTCACCCTAACGTAATTTTTAATGCATAAACTTAAACATGCATAATATATGTATAATAGCCGATTAAAAATTATAACTGCATTTGCGATTTTAACTCTACCTTAAGTTGAATGTAGGAATATCTATGTATGCAAGTCATATTCGCTACAGCCAGAATTATGACGTCATTACCACTAACAGAAGTAAGAGTTGAGATTATTTTCATTTTATTTTGCACTTAATTTTTTATTCATTGAAATGAATTTTACTTTGTACTATACAGTGGTTTGTCATTACTTTTCTTATTATTAAAGATCGAAAATCGGTTCAAGTGACAAATTGGTTCAGAATTATGTGCTCTCTAATGAGAAAACAGTTGAAGTCTAATGATTTCAGAGTTATTTTGAAAAAATAAAAAGGCGTCCTTTTTAAATATGGCCATAATTTTGTGGTCCGATCAACAGGCCTTTTTGATTTTATTTACAATTAGATTATACCAGATTTGATTTTTTTGCCATTAAAGTCGCTGGAAATAAATAAAATTTTGCCGGAGTCGGAGTCGAAAGTTTTTTTACCGACTCCACAGCCCTGGTTCTAACATACGATACGCCATTTAGACGGCGCGGTTCATCAAGCCGATATTATAAAATTCTAAAGTGCCGAATAAATAATTTAAATGTTTATGTAAATATTGTTATTGACAACCAAAGGGCGATACTTTTAAATAATAACAACAACTTTTTAATTTAGAATGTTAATGAGTTATACGTTAAATTATAACAGGATTACTGAAATGTTCAAACTTCAAGTCGATCGTGGCACCCCTTCCACTAGTGTCTTTTTTGCTGGACTTATTGTTATAACGACTAGAACAAATCTAGAGGACGGTATAAAAAAAAAAACCGATGGTAGAAAAATAAGGTCCACCCTAATGTGTGCAATACTACAACCGTCGTGGATAATGATCTCACCGTACAATCCGAGCGATTGTAATTTACTGCCACAGATCGTA